>CM035274.1:1577479-1883122 GCA_020226075.1 Hydropotes inermis | reverse complement strand
CACACAGAGACACACACACAGACACACACAGACACACAGACACACACACAGACAGACACACACACAGACACGCACAGACACACAGACACACACACAGACAGACACACACACAGACATGCACACAGAGACACACACACAGACAGACACACACACAGACACGCACACAGAGACACACACACAGACACACACATACACTACCCATGAACCTAATTTACAACCAAATGTAATGAGTTGTAGTGTAACGCACTGAATTATAGGTGCTAAATCTAGAATCTTCCCTCCACACACACAAAAGGAAAATAAATATAATGGAGATGAATTTTGATACCCAGTGGGCATATAAACTCATATTAAATGTAGTCCAGTTGTTAACCAAGAATCATATATGACTTCTTTGTGTATAATAAAAATAAAGTTGTGCTATTTAATTTCTGTGTTTGGCATAATAAGATTGTAATCATTATGCCACGGAAACATTTTCATTTTCCTGGGTGTCAGTGATTAACTTTCATTTCTCTAGCACTCTAAATGTATTGTTTCCTTCCATAATTTAATCATTCATTTATTTAATATTTATTCAGTGTCATGGAAGTACAAATGGCCAATAAACATATGAAAAGATGCTCAGCTTTAGTATTCATGAGAATAGCGTAGGTGTAGACAACAATGAGGTACATATTTTATCCATGGGGCACGTAATAATATTGAGTGTTATTAGGGGTGGGGAGGAATTAGTATTCTTATATGGTGCTGATGGAAGTATAATTCAATATAAATTTTGGGAAGATAATTAGGAAATACCTATAAAAATATAAATGTGTATATCCTTTAATACAGAAATTTTCCCTCTTGGCTCAATTACAGAGAGACATTGGGTTAATAGAAAAAAAAAACAAAAACTTTTTAAAAAGAGGAAGAAACCAACACAACATTGTAAAACAGTTTTCCTCCAATTAAAAAATAAATTTAAAAACTAAGAGGAGAGAGGGAATAAAGGAAAGAAGAGAAAAATATTTAAATACCCACCAATAGGGAGGATGGTGTAAATGAACTATAGATAATCCATCTCACACAATATTACCCAGAAATTAAGTAAGAAGGCAGAAAATGCATATATATGCTCTGACATGAAAGATTTTTCAACCATGTGGAAAAAGAAAAAAGCAAGTTGTAGAATAACATGTAATGAGTGACATCAGTCGAAAACTGCACAAAGTGTATATTTTTAACATATTCTTTCTTATGTGTGTGTAAAAGATGATAACACTGCTTATTTCTATTATGGTTCTGCATTTAGAGTGTTAATCAAATGAGCTCTTTATTGATTAAGCATTACATGAAGAACATATATTTTCACTGAGTAATTAAAAATAAATAGGACAATTAAATATGTATGCATTTAATAAATTATCCTCTAAACAAGTTACTATATTAGATTTGATTCCAAATATGCAAATATTGAACTTGTCTGTTAGTCATTAAATGCATATTTAATTTTGTGCTAGTTCTCCATTTGTCAAAAAAGTGCTGCTTGTTATCAATTTTTGGGGAGCACAAAAGGGATATGTCTATATCCAAATTAGAGTAGAGAATATATCCAAATTGCCCAGATTACCGCCCCAGAGTTGCCTTGGATACAGGCACTTGTCCTGCCATACATAATCAGTGGGCACAGTCAAGAAGTGTGTAAAAGAAAAAAAAATCCCCTTTGTGTCTTTCTGCTCATCCAATCTCCCAACAACTCCCTCTAACTCCAGAGTTTCCTAAGGGTCTATCAGTGCCGGGGCCTTAAAGGAAAAGGAAGGTTTGTAAGATGAGTTTCTTAGGCACATCTTTGTAGATTATCTTCCAAATTCTTCTCCATTTCCTCAAAGGAAAATATCAGAAAAGAGAACAATAAGTTTCCTGAGTAGTATGTGTAACAGAAAATGTTTGGGTTTTCAAAGACAGTTTGTGTTAGAGTCCCCCTTCCCTGTATCTCAATCTTTCTATAAGAAAAAGTATATATTTCCTACTCTTAAAGGAAACTCAAACCCTGACACTTACAGTTTCACTACAAAATCAGAACCCCTGAAGTTCAAGTTGATTTTGAACATAGAACAATGCATTTTGACATATTGATTCTCTTCTGTAGTCTTGTAACTACAAAAACCCAAACAACTGTATATATGTGTATATCTGTATCTTTTGTTCATGAAAGAACACACTAACTCCTGATGTAAACTATTGTAATGCACTTGGCCTTTGCATTTATTACACAACATACACGTTTTTTCATTAAGATATGATTTCCTTCAAAACTGATTTTTTGACATCTGTAGATCTGTCTTTGGATTTTAATTAATTTCCAAAAGCTGAGTGTTAGCTGGTACTGCTGCCCTAGTTAACTGATACCTAGACCTTTTATTTTGAAGTGTAAGCACAAATTTCATCTGGCTTTTCTTAGATTGTGGTCATTGAGGACACCTTTTATCTTATTATTTTCTTTTTAGTGAACACTGTCAAAGAAGGCAGTTCTTTCTCCAAGTTATGGATTCACACTATTTTCAATGAATACATAGCAGACTTTATTGAACTCACTATATAATTATCCATTATGTCATAGAATTATTTGATTCTGAAAAAAATAAAATATGGTGTTCTAAGGAAAAACCCAGAATAGTCATGGCTATTTATTATCATCAACTATGAGCATAAAAGCAATATGAGTGAATTAAATTGTCCAAAATAAAAGTTTTCATTAATATTCAGGGAAAAGTGTTTGAAAATCTGCGCATATATTTTTAGCTACTAATAACATGCCTAAGATTTTCATTTCTATAAAATCGCACACATGTGAGTTCTTCTTTCTCTCTTAAAACTGAAAGTGACTTTATAATTGTCAAACAAAGTGTGCTACCCAGTAAGCACTGGTTAGTTACTTGCCTTTAGTTTTGCCCATGAAATAATGAAAAGAATTTTTCTTTACATGTTACGAACACTTTCCAAAGCTTGTTGAGCCCTCTGAAGTCCAAAACTTAAAACAAGATAAAATAAACAAAACCAAAAAAAGGCAGTATCAGTTCTTGTCCCATGAATGCATATAGAGTGTGAAGACTCTGTCAGCTGCTGTCCTCACACACTGATGAGTGTTATAGGGTCTTTGTTCACTATAAGCCTCAAGGATAATCACAGTCACGTGGGGTCCCTCTGGTAGCCTGACACCTGTGGGAGTTCCATGCAGTAAGCGCAGGGTCACAGGAGCATCGGAGACACCGGCAGCCTCCCTAGACTTGGAACAAATGAGCCCAAAAGAACGGAAGCTTTTCTAGAGGCAGGAACATCTGAACTGAACCTGTAAAGATCAGCAGGAGTTAGCCATCTGAGGGGAATGAAGAATAAAAGAAATGAGGCTGTAAATATGCTAAAGTCTAAGACAGCATGGCATTTCAGTAGAACCTCAAAGATCTCAGCATGAATGGTACAAAAAACAGGGAAGTGAAGGTCTGGGACTAGAAAGTTGGACAAAAACCAAATGCCAAGTCATGGTGGGCAGAGAATACTTGGGGGCCCTACTGAGCAAACTCTCCTGGACATAGCAGAGAGGGGTTCAATGGCTTCAATCACACATGAGATTCAATCAGACACACGGTTTAGAAAGCCACCTTGAGGGACTTCCCTGGTGGTCCAGTGGTTAAGAATCTGCTTGCCAATACAGAGTGTACAAGCTCGATCCCTGTCCCAGGAAGATCCCATATGCCAGGGAGCAACAAATCTCGTGTGCAGCAGTTACCGAGGCTGCAGGCTGCAACTGCGAAAGCCCGTGTGCCCAGAGCACGTGCTCCTCAACAAGAGAAGCCTCACAGTGAGAAGCCCGAGAACCGCGACGAAGAGTAGTCGCCGCTTACTGCAACCAGATAAAGCCCACAAGCAGCAACGAAGACCCAGCACAACCATAAATAAGTAAATAAATAAGGCGAAAACTATCTCGTCATCTGGAAGAAGTCAGTTCTTCCAGATCCAGTTCTTCCAGATCACCATGGTCCTATCCAAGCATTATGCAATTATATCCTACCTCCACTCTTTCCCTTGTTCTTTCTACTCTAACCACTATAGGAACCAGAACGATCCTATTAAAACCCATCAGACCATGCCATCCCTCTGTTAAAAATGTTCCAAAGACTCCATTTTTCATAGAAGATAAACCAAAATCCTTACAATTGCTTTTAAAAGATTTACACCATTTTCCTCATTGCTTCTCTGGGTCAGTCTTTTATTATGTCCCCCATCATTCAGTCTGCTCTGGCCGCTTGCCTCATAGTCCTTACAGTGGACATTGCTTCTTACTTGGACTTTCATCCTCAAATCTGCACTTGATTTTCATCTTCATTATACCTAAAGTTTTTCTTCAAACATTACTGTCTTTGTAGGAAAAGTCCTTAGCACATTGTTTAAAATCACAAAACCATGTTGTTAAAGTTTAAAAAGTCAGTTAAAGGACCGCTTGTTTTAACTCCAACATACAAAGAGTTTAGCAGTCACCCCTCCCAGCTTGACAATAAGAAAAAGCTGAACAAATTCAGTTCAGTCGCTCAGTCATGTCCGATTCTTTGCGACCCCATGGACTGCAACACTCCAGGCCTCCCTGTCCGTCACCAGCTCCTGGAGCCTATGTCCATTTAGACCCATGTTCATTGCATCAGTGATGCCATGTAACCGTCTCAGCCTCTGTCGTTGTCTTCTCCTCCCACCTTCAATCTTTCCAGCATCAGGGTCTTTTCCAATGAGTCAGCTCTTCACATCAGGTGACCAAAGAACTGGAGTTTCAGCTTCAGCATCAGTCCTTCCAATGAACACCCAGGACTGATCTCCTTTAGGATGGACTGGTTGGATCTCCTTGCAGTCCAAGGGACTCTCAAGAGTCTTCTCCAACACCACAGGTCAAAAGCATCAATTCTTCTGTACTCAGCTTTCTTTATAGTCCAACTCTCATATCCATACGTGACCACTGGAAAAACCATAGCTTTGACTAGATGGACCTTTGTCAGCAATGTTTCTGCTTTTTAATATGCTGTCTAGGTTGGTCATAGCTTTTCTTCCAAGGAGCAAGCATGGCTTGCTTCATGGCTTCATGGCTTCAGTCACCATCTGCAGTGATTTTGGAGCCCAAAAATCTAACATCTGTCACTGTTTCCACTGTTTCCCCATCTATTTGCCATGAAGTGATGGGACCAGTTGCCATGATCTTAGTTTTCTGAATGTTGAGTTTTAAGCCAACTTTTATACTCTCCTCTTTCACTTTCAAGAGGCTCTTTAGTTCTTTGCTTTCTGCCATAAGGGTGGTGTCATCTGCATAGCTGAGGCTATTGATATTGCTCCCGGCAATCTTGATTCCAGCTTGTTTTTCTTCCAGCCTAGTGTTTCTCATGTTTCGCATATAAGTTAAATAAACAGGGTGACAATACACAGCCTTAAGATACTCCTTTCCCAATTTAGAACTAGTCTGTTCTTCCATGTCCAGTTCTAACTTTTGCTTCCTGACCTGCATACAGGTTTCTCAAGAGGCAGGTCAGGTGGTCTGGTATTCCCAACTCTTGAGGAACTTTCCACAGTTTGCTGTGATCCACACAATCAAAGGCTTTGGAGTAGTCAATAAAGCAGAATTAGATGTTTTTATGGAACTCTCTTTCTTTTTTGATGACCCAACAGATGTTGGTAATTTGATCTCTGGTTACTTTGCCTTTTCTAAATCCAGCTTGAACATCTGGAAGTTCACGGTTCACATACTGTTGAAGCCTGGCTTGGAGAATTTTGAGCATTACTTTGTTTGCATGTGAGATGAGTGTAAGTGTGTGGTAATTGGCTTTTGATAAAAACTTGGACCCACCAGAGAATTGAGATTGCAGGGCAAATCACCACTTTATACTTTGGAGAGAAATTAATCCAAAAAGACATGGCTGAGTTCTGTTTACCTGGAAGCAGAAGCTGCAGAAGCCACAAACAGATGGGAATACTTACAGTTTCGCAAATATTTAGAGGTTGAGTTTGAACCAGCATGCTAGTGAGAAGCTCCTGAGGGCTGCAATCTAGAGGAACTCCTACAGTTTCTTGGCTTTTACCTCTAGGGATTCCACCAGGTTCTCGCTGGGAAGATCTGGAAAAGATTCCCTTGTGGCTCTGGCCAGAAGAGAAGACATATAATCATTGCAAAATTCACCCAGAGCTTTCTTCATAGCAAAAGCCTATATCCAAGGGAAGATATTTTTTCAAAGCCTTATCCCAGTTGGAAGAAAGGCATTCCTTCCAGTCCTATCTCTTATAGCCTTCTGGCTCACCTAATGGAAGAAAACAAATTAAAAATACGGGTTAGATCTTTAAGAAAATAAATTTGGTACTCTACAGCAAGGAAACGGATTCAAGGGAAGGATGACCAAAAAAAAAAACAACAAAAATTCATAGCATGAGATAAACAATTGTACAGATTTCAGCCCAAGACACAAACCCACTAAAAGACTGAGTCTGCGGAGTAGAACATCCCCACCACCCCTGCCACACACACACTTTAACATCACAGCAAATGGGCTCTAATACACAAACGTTAGATAACAGCTGAAAGAGCTACTAAACACACACTTTCACTGGGGAGAAGTACTCAGGAAAACTAAAAAATAAGGACAGATTGTGGATGGGGGTTTGGATGTAGGTGGAAACAAGGTCACTGGAGGAATTTAAAGCCTCTACAGCAAATAGGAAACAAAAACAAAGTCATAGCCAGGTTAACACAAATCCCTATACTAAACGTCTAATTCTTTTAATTTCTATTACTAAATACAAATTTTTTTTTTTAATGAAAGAATTCACAAGGCATGCCATGAAGCAAGAAAAAAACGCAGTCTGAGGACACAAAGCAATCATCAGAACCAGACTCAGATATGACCTGTATATCTGGAATTATCAATTAGAAAATTGAAAATAACTCTTTTTAATATGTTAAAGCATCGAGTGGAACAAGTGGAAATGTGCAAACACATATGGATGGTATAAGCAGAGAGATGGAAACACTAAAAAAGAATCAAAATAAAATGCTAATAAAAAAAGAAAAAATACTATAACAGAAATGAAGAATGTATTTGGTAAGCACATCAGTATACTTGACATAGCCAGAGAAAGAATCAGTGAGCCTGAAGAAAAGGCAATAAAAAGTCTCCTAACTGACATGCAAAGAGGAAAAAAAAGGTAGAAACAAAAATAACTGGCCAGACACTTAAGAAATGTGGGACAATTTCAAAAGGTGTACCATACATATAATCACAATACATGAGAGAAGAGAGGACAGAAAAAATGTTATTGAAATAACAGTCAAGAACAGATACCAAACTGCAGATCCAAGAATCTCAAATTCCAAGCATGATAAATGCTTGCTTCCCTGGCGGCTCATTCAGTAAAGAATCTGTCCACAAATGCACGAGGCCCAGGTTCAGTCCCTAGGTTGGGAAGATTCCCTGGAGAAGGAAATGGGAATTGACTCCAATATTCTTGTCTGGGAAATTCCCTGAGCAGAGGAGCCTGGCAGGCTATAGTCCATGGGGTCACAATAGTCAGACACGACTTAGCAACTAAACCACCAACCACCATCACCATGATAAATACTAAAACAAATCAGAACCACATCTTGGCTTACTATGCTCAATTTAAAGAAAACCAAAGACAAAAGGAAAATTCCAGAAAGAAACTAGAGCAAAAACAAACAAAACGAAATGAAACAAACCTTACTTATAGAGGAAAATGACTTCTCATCAGATAGAATGCAAACAAAAGGTAATTAAATATTGAGAGAAACAGAAAAACAACATGGAATTCTTTCCCCAGTGAAATTATTCTTCAAAAGGGCAGTGATAAAACCTTTCTCAGACAAGTAAAAACTACAGGAACTCATTGCCAGCTGACTTTCCCTGCAAAACATGTTAAAATAAGTTCTTTGGACAAAAGAAAAATGATATAGGTCAGAAACTTGGATCTACATAGAGAAAGAAAGAGTGTCTGAGGTGGAATAAATGAAGGTAAAATAAAATATTTTATATTTCTTCTTTGTAATTGACCTAAAGGATAACTTTTAAAAGTAATAGTTGTAATAACACAAGAAGTGATTACAAGATATAGTGTTATATCATTGAAATGAAAGATAGAAATGTCACAAAGGACGGGAGGGAAGAATTGGGAATAGTCCTTTGTAAGATAATTATCTACTTAGGAAAGATATAATGTTTCCTGTTTCTTCTCTCACCAGCTCCTCTCAAACTCACTTCAATCAGGTTTTTCACCTCCATCAATTTACCAAAAATGATCTCTTCCAAGGCATCAATGGACTTCACGTTCCCAAATCCAGTGGTAAACATCTAACCGTCACCTTAGTTGACCCGTAAGCAGCTTCTGACTCAGTGCCTCACTCTCTCCTCTGACGTACCTGCCTTACTTGGCTTCCCAGATGTGTTTTGGATTTTTTGTTGCTCTGTTGGTTGGTTTGTTTTCTTCCTCCCTCTCGGCTTCCCCAGTTGCTTCCTGTCAATCTCCTTGGCTAGTATACCTCTCCTCTAGACCTCAGGTCTCAACCGTTGGTTGCTTTCTCTCCTTTAGAAATCCTCCCTAGTGCCAGTCTCCGGACTCACATGTACATTGCCTCCTTGACATCTCCATGCAGCTGTCTGACAGGCATTTCAAACCAGGTCTGCCTCAACTTGTTCCAGCATTCCCACATTCGGTTCAGTTCAGTTCAGTCGCTCAACTGTGTCCGACTCTTTGCGACCCCATGATTCCCACATTAATTGATGGCAACTCAACCTTTTGATTCATTCAGGCCGACAACTTAAAGTCTGTTTAGTCTTCTGTCACATCCCGCATCCAACCTCTGGTGAAATCCAATTGAGTCTAACTTTAAACTGCAACCGGAATCCAACCCTTTAATGCCACCCCTTCTACTGCCAAACTGGTTGAGCCATTATCTCTCCTCTGTGTTATTGCAATTGTCTCCCAACTGGTCTCTTTGCTTCTTATACTTATTGACCACCTTCTATTTCCAACACAGTGTGATAGTGATGCCCCTGCAATAGCTCTGCATTTTACTAAGAGTAAAAGCCAATGTCTTTGCAATGGTCTTCAAGGACCTACCTCACCTTGCATGATACAACCATCCTCCATACTTACCTTGATTCAGCTATTCTGGCCTGATAGATCTTATAAAAGCTTCTAGAAATAGCCTTTGTTCTGGCTGTTCTCTCTGCCTGGAATGATCTTTCCCCATATACCATGTAGCTTATTCTTCACTACATTCCAAGTTTCCCGAGTGCCAGCTTCTCAATGGATCTGACATCATAGCCTCACCCCAAACACACACTCTCTTGATTTCTTTACTTACTCTTATGTTTCTATACTGTACTCATCTCCTTCACTCAGTAAAGCATCTGTCTACAATGTGGGAGATCCAGGTTCAATCCCTAGGTCAGGGAGATCTCCTGGAGAAGGAGATGGCAACTCACTCCAATTCTTGCCTGGAAAATCCCATGGATGGAGAATCCTGGTAGGCTACAGTCCATGGGGTTGCAAGAGTCGGACGCAACTGAGTGACTTCACTTTCACTTTTACTTTCCTTACACTAAACTACACTACTTATTTATTTGTCATGATTATTGTCTATCTTCTCCCATTAAGATATGCTGAAAAGTTTTGACTGAATAAATATAAAGATCTAATTGTCTCTAGTTAATGATTCATGAATGTGATGGCATTCCATCTAGCAATAAAGAAGCTCCAAAGAGCTGTATAAAATGGAAGACTTTTATGTGCAGGAGGAGACAAGATATGGAAATTATTACCAAGGAGTGAATTATTTCAGATAAAGTCACCTTCCTTTGGAGAATGGCAAGGGTCTATCTAATAGATTACCTCACTAGTTCTGAACAAGAAATTCCCCCCTGACTCATTAAGATTACATTCCTGGGGGAGGCTGAAACTGCAATTAAGATAGGTATTAAATATTGGTTTAGTGATGTGGGCTTAGCAAAGTGACTCCACTTGAAGACTGTTTTCTTTTTTTTTTTTTTTTTTTTAACAGTTAGAAGCTCCATAAAATTAAATATATTTTTTGTCTGTTTGTTTACTGCTATATCCCAAGTTCCTGGAACATTAAGTCTACACAATAATAGAATAAATTTCATGTAGTTCAGTCCCTTATTAGTCTCTTTTTAATAAATTTAACCTTGTTATGATAAATACCAGCATAATCCTTTTGAAATTTTGAAAATTCCTATGTTTTGGGGAAAACTCATGTTCTCTTAAAGAGGATATCCAGGAAATTTCTTTTTAACTAGTTCAAATATAAGTGGATTTATTCTAAGAAATTGATTAATTTTTACTTATGAGTATTCAGTTGTTTAACTTCTAGCTGCCTTAAGGCTTATAGCTACATTTCTGGAAATGTATAAAGTCTTTGGTGTGTCTTTTTTTTTAGTCTTAATTATGCTTCATTTTATGTTTGTGCTATTGAATTTCCTTTTTACAAATATTCATTGCCAATTCATATTATTGTGTTCCCTGTTAGCAAAGATAAATAGTAAATGCAGGAGAATAATGTCGACAATAAGGAAGAAAGTGACAGGAATATAGATCGTGCTAAGCTAAGTCTGAGTTGTCCACTTTGGACAAACAAGTGAAGACATCTCCTTGATTTGAGGATCCCCAGTAGGAAGCTTTCTTCAGTGAAGAGATTGGGACAAAATATACTTACTAGGGGTTAGCATAATATAGGATGTACAATCAATAGTATGTGGAATGTCTTAGGAAATTTCCTCAGAAGCAGATAAGATTCATGAGCAAGTGATTTATTGAAAAAGTGCTTCTAGGAAAAAATAAAATCAGCATGACAGAGAGAGAAACAGTGAGAGAGGATGGAAGGGGAAGGCAGAGAAGAAGAGCTCAGTTTTAGGCAAAGTACTGAGTTTTCTCCCTTAAGTTTTGAAGCTTAAACAATACTTCAGCATTTGTTTCACATAAAGACAAGGAAGCCAGATTGTCTTGTTTCTGCATCAGCCTTAGTTGTAGGCTTCCATCAAGGGCATATATACCATCAGGTACTTTCAGATCTCTGCAAAGGGCAGAGTGTTTCCAACAGCCTCCAGGAAGTCCTTTGAAGAAGGGCGGAAATGACAACCATTGAGACAAATCACAGAGACGCCAAAGAATGACTTACAGTGCCCACAAGGCATGGAGCTGGGGGAGCTGGGGCCCTGCCCCGACAGGATCTGCACACCGGGCTTTGAGATCATCCAGAGGAAGTGGCTCCCGGCCGGTGAAGACCCCGCAGGCCAACGCGGAGACACAGGAAACGTGAGTTCAGTCCCTGGGTCGGGAAGATCCCCTGGAGGAGCACATGGCCACCCGCCCCAGGATTCTTGTCTGGAAAAGCCCATGAACGGAGGAGCCTTTCAGGCTACAGTCCAGTGTCACAAAGAGCCAGACACGACTGAGTGACTGAAAAAAGTAAGTCGGGTGAGCAGGAAATAAGGGCAAAATAATGAGCCAAAGAATGAAACAAAGAAAGTAGGAGAGACCTGGAAAAGCCAGAGGAGGAGGGGAGAGAGAGGAATCAAGACTTGGGTAACTCCAGTACGTCGAGGACGTAAATCTATCCACTGAATGTGGAACGACTTTTGGCTAGGACAGTTATAAGGTATGATTGGGTTGAAAACCAGATTTGCTATGGATTTCAGAGAAAATGAAAATTAAGAAATTGGTGGCACCATTTTCTAGTCTCTCAAAAAGGCTGCATACAGTTGGAACGGAAACACAAGATCATACCTGAGGTGTTGGGGGAGAAGAGAGTGGGGTTTAAAAATTGGGAGAGGGTCAAGCAAGTCCATAGGCTGAGTAGAGTCCATAGTAAAGAATTTTGTAAAGGTTTAACAAAACTGATTGAAACAATAATGCTTTTACACTGTCAACACTTCCTCACGCCTCGTTTTCCAGCCACTTCTAATCTGGTTTTCACCATCTTTACTCTTTTTACTTACATCTTGCAATACCTAATGCTGTCTTTTCTCTGTAAAATTGGACCCTGTAATCTGTAAACTCTCAGCATTTTGTTTAAATACAAATCTCATGTGTCATTTCCTATTCTACATGGATTTTGCATTTATCTCTTCTAAACTAAAAGCAGCCTAAAGAGAGAAAAACATGTTTTTTATGGTTTTATCCTCAACTGTAATTCAATAGACCACATTCGCTCTAAAAAAGTTCTCCGTATCTTTTTCTTGATTTGAATTAAATTAATGCTAACTGTAGGGGGGAAATGATGTGTTTCATTTCAATATTTCTCTAATAACAAAGACATGGACCCTTAAGAAATTCCCAAATCTTCTTCTAGTTCTAATATTTACATTGATTACTTTGTGGAGGTTGGGGGTTGGGGGAGTGATGTCATATATTATACACTAATACAGTCAGGTCATAGGGGATGTATTGTGTCTTGTGGACTTCTTATAGTTTTCAACATTAGTTTCCCATTGATGCTCTAGCAAATCCCTACCAATATAGTGGTTTAAATTAACACAAATTGGTTATCACACACTTCTGTAGATCAGAAGCCAAAATCAGTCATTCTGGGTTAAAATTAAAAGTGTTGTTAGGGCTGTATTTTTTCCTGGAGACTCAAGAGAATGATCAATTCTTTGCCTTTTCCAGGTTCTAGAGGCTGGTCACATTCTTTCCATCCTTGTCCCATCTCTCATCACCTTTCCCACATCTGTTTCCATCATTTCATGTTCTTGTCTCTGAATCTGACCCTTTTGACTCTCATCAGAACCCTTGGGGATTATAATGGGCCATCTGGATATTCTAGGATAATCTCTCCACTTTATGATTCTTAATTAATCACATCTGTGAAGTTCCCTTCTGCCATATAAGGTAAAATATTCATAGGTTGTGAATATTTTGTGGCGGCCATTATTCAGTCTACCACATTCTCCAAGTTTATTTTTGTTAGTTCGTGGGGTTTTTTCATAATACAAGTTATACATAGAAATCATGAAACCATCAATTCTGAGACTTGCATCACCAAGGAAGGACTATACCAATTTTTTTCGATGAAATCATCAGTCAAACAACATTAATTATAATACAGATTACCAAAAAAGTGAAAACTAATATAGTGATACGTGAAATTCAAGCATTCTTGATACCTAGGATTACCTAAAAAGGGTACATGGTTTTTCTTTGCCCCCCACCTATGTTTTATGTATCTACCTATTTTTTTCTTTGTATATTATTATTTCACAATTTTAAATATGCCTGCCCATGCTCTGCAAGGACTGAGGCTTAAGAAATCTTAGGCTATTAGATTGGAAAGGGAATAAGGGTTACAATCTTCTCTCTGTGACCTTTTGTAATTTATAAGTCCAAATGGACTGAACAACACTGAATAATTAATTCATGCTGTGTTTAAGACCCTATGCTTGCATGTTTTACACCCTAATTATTATGAATTCCTTCCTTGTGCAAATCTTTGATTCCCCAAACTAAATCAGGTTAATATAGACTCATATGCTCCAATTATGGTGATATCTTTCTCTTAACCTTGGCAGAAGGAGCATTATAGTAGGTCAAAAAGTATCTTTGAGTTTCATTGAGAAATTAACCCATAAGGGAATTGTGCTCATGGTTGTAGTGTTAATTAGTTTCACCAAGAACATATTTTGTGGCTTATTTAACATTCAGATGCTCTCTGCATTTAAATAAAAATGTATACCCTAATATGCTAAAGCCACTCGAACGTGATTTTTATATAATGATTTTTCTTCCTTGTGAATCAAGTAATTAGCACATTGCACATTTTGACTAATTAAGAAAAAATAACTGTCACCACACCCCAGTGAGTCATGCTGGTGGTGTTTCCCCAGTTGCAAAGGTAGAGAAACTAGAAACTAAGAAAATTTTTTCACTAAACACCAAAATGAGAATGAGATGAGATGACTTCCTAGAAATTGAAATTCAAGATAACCAACCCTTGAAAATACTGTGTCCAATATCTGTGAGCTAAGCTGAAAAGGCTAAGGCAGATGTCTTGAATTAAGACAAACTAAAGCAAATAGCTTGATACATGGATGCTCTGTATAGATTCCCATCACACACTCATGTGTCATATAACTACTAAGATAGGACATTGTAATGGGTGTGTCCACTAGAAGATGTAAATATTATGGATATGATCACTGCACCCACTAGTCTGATCTCATATTAGGAAAAATAATTGAAATGGCTTATTCTCTACCTGCTGGCAATAGCGCATATTTGCTCACTTTCATCTCCACAGGGTTGGGGTGGGGACTTTCAGATATCAGAATGAAGAAAATGGCATTATGAACAAGTATCAAAACCCTCACCGAATGTTTTAAAACTCAAGAACTTTTGTACAAGCTACTTATAATTTAAAATGTGTTCCTAAAAGTTTGAAGCAATTTCTCTCCTTGAATCTAGTGCATAAAAACAAGACTTGAATGAAGAATATACAACTGACCTTCTAGATATTTCTTGTGAAATTCGAGTGTGAGGAATCACAATGACCACTGTTCTTGCATGTTTTTTGTTCACCAAGTTTGTTTCTCTCTTTTGGGTACATTCCTAGAAGAAAGACTTTTGAGTCAAAGAGAATGCACAATATATGTTCTGATACACAGCGACAGAGGCTTCTCAGGGGGCTCACTGGTAAAAATCCCCCTGCCTATGTAGGAGACATGAGTTCGATCCCTGGGTCAGGAAAATCCCCCTGAAAAGGGAAAGAACTCACTCCAGTACTCTTCCCTGGAAAATCCTATGGACAGAGGAGCCTAGAGGGCTACCGTCCATGGGGATGCAAAGAGGTGGGCATGCCTGAGCAGCCGAGCACGCAGCCACATATCAACACACTGCCTTCCAGACAGATCGCACAAGTTAATGTCCCCATCTGTAGTGCATGAAAAGTCACAGTGTTAGTCACTAGGTCATAAGTAGTGTGCAAGGATGCCTATTTCCCTAAGTATTAACACCTTTTACTCTTTGCCTGTGTAAGAGAAAAAACATCTCAGTGTTTTAATTTTCATGTATTTGGTTATTAGTGAGTTCTAACATTTTCTTATGATTTTATGTGTATTTCTCTTTAAGTAATTTTAAACATTGATCATTTTTATATTGCTGTGACCCCTTCTTTATATTTTTCAGTGTTTTGTATATTATTATGATACTTATGAACATTTGCCTCCATTGTTTAAAAACAATGTTACCATTTTCTCTTTGTCAACTATATCTGGATGTTAAAACTTGTTTGTTTATTTTTATTCAGATGTTTTGAATTCTATATGGACAAATGATAGCTCTTTGTATTGTATGATTTGAGGGACCTGATTGGAAATAGAATTTACCAAGAGTATAAGAACACTCCAGCATGCTTTCTCTTTCTACTTATCTATTAATTCTCTTACTGGTGAGATTTGATACAGCCACTTGTACACTCCTTTTGAGGTTAGTAAAAAGTGTTTGTTGATATTATCTCTTAATCTATAGAAGAACTTCTTTTCTTCTCTGAGCACCAAGGATTCCGCAAAGGCGCCTTAGAATAAGAAAAAAGACAAAGGAGAAACAAAGAGCTGGACTCTGTTCTCAGACATCCTTTCAGTAGAAAAGCTCTGATTGTACTTTGGGCATTTTTTAAAATATAATTCTATATGAAGAGTTGCTTTACTAAAAATTTTTAAAGTTAAAAACTATTCTTCACAGAAAGATTAACAGTGAAAATATAAATCTTTCTTGATACATGGGCTCTTTGCAAAGGTCTTTTGGGGGGACATTTTTAAATAGATTTTATTTTTGAGAACAGTTTTAATTCCTAACAAAACTGAGCAGAAAGAAGAGAAAGTTTCCATACAGCCCTGCTACTACACATGCAGAGTCTCCCCCATTATCAACACCTTCCACTAGAGTGATGAATTTGTTATGACTAATGACCTGCATTGACACATTATCATCACCCAAAGTACATCATTTACATTATGGTTCACTCTCGGTATTGCATGCTATGTGTGCTCAGTCACTGAGTCATGTCTGACTCTGTGATCCTGTGGACTGGGCTACAGACTCCTCTGTCCATGGTATTTTTCCAGGGAAGAATGCTGGAGTGGGTTGTCACTTGCTCCTCCAGGGATCTTCAAACCCATGTTATCTGAGTCTCCTGCATTGCAGGCAGACTCTTCACCACTGCAACATTGGGGAAGCCCTGTATATTCTATGAATATTTGACAAATGTATACTAAGGTTTGACAAATGTATATTAACATGCATCTTCCTTTTAGTATCATACAGAATAGTTTTCCTGCCCTAAAAACTTTCTGTGTTTTGACTATTTATTTCTCACTATAAAGAAGGCTGAGTGCCAAAGAATTAATGCCTTCAAATTGTGGTGCTGGCGAAGACTCTTGGACAGCAAGATCAAACTAGTCAATCCTAAAGGAAATCAACCCTGAATATTTACCTGAGCTGGAGCTTCAATACTTTGGCCACCTGATGCAAAGAGCCGACTTGCTGAAATAGACCCTAAGCTGGGAAAGACTGAAGGCAAATGAAGAGGGTGACAGAAGTCTTTATTAGTATCACTGACTCAATGGACATGAATCTGAGCAGACTCTGGGAGATTGTGAGGGACAGGTAATGCTGGCATGCTGCAGTCCATGGGGTCGCAAAGAACTGGACATGCTTAGTGACCGAAAAATAGCAACACAAAGATAAATGAGCCACCGGCTGTGAATAGACATGAGAGAAGCTTAAGTTCATAGAGGCCTTTTTTTGCAAACTTAGATGTTCATGCCTGTTCACACACTGGCATCTGAACTTGCAAGGAGTGTGAGACATGTGTAAGCCTGATAGAGACTCAGCAGCCAGCATCTTTAGAAACCTTACTTTTACCTTACCCCAGCCCGTGCACACACACACACACGATCATACTGTTTTAAAATGTGGCAGAACCCGCTCAAAAGCATTCGCAGCGCTCCTGTAGCTCTTCATAGCCTGCCAAGAGCTCTAGAAGGCTAAATATGAAGAAAGATGTCTAAAATTCCTTGGGCTGTTAATCTGTCTTCTTCATCAGTAAGTACAATAATACCACCTTAGGAGGTAGCTGTGATGATTAAATGAGATCGCGTAAAGCAGTGAGCCCCAACCTTTTTGGCACCAAGGACCAGTTCCGTGTAAGTGGAAGGCCGCTTTTCCACTGACAGGGGTTGGGGGGGTGGGAGGGAAGGATGATTTCAGGATGATTCAAGTGCGCTACCTTTATTTCGCACGTCATTCCTATTATTATTGCATCAGGTCCATCTCATATCATCAGGCATTAGATCCCGGAGGCTGGGGACCCCTGGTGTAAAGCACTGGCAGAGGACCCGAAGTGTGATGTGCTCATCAGAGCGTGATGGTTCGTCCTGAGGGTGACCTGTTTTCCTAGCAGCGACTACATGGGTTGATCTTATGTCCTGCGGTCCCCAGACCTAGTGATCCAGGTCCTCTTCAACATTAGAGCTTTACGCCTGTCTTCGTTATGTTCACTAGTCCCTGCCCAAAGTGGCAGTTCTCCAGCACTGGTCCTACAACACCAGTATCTCTGCGAAGCTACATTCAACCTCAAACGGGAGCATCTCTCTTCTCCCTCAAATCCTGAATCCTTACATGGCGCCCTCTGGAAATGTGCCGCATTTGACAGGTTCTGGAGTCAGCATTTCCTCTCATCTTTCATTGCCGTCCTCTGATCCCACTCTTGCCTTCTTCCTGCATCTTCTTTTGCCTCCTATTCATCTGCATGATGCACAGTAACCAGAGTGACTCTTCAAAAAGTGACACTGTCCCTCTGGTGTGGGGAGCTGGGTAAATAACACGCTTCAGCTTGTAACATTCTGCCATCATTGTGTGGGAAGCCTCACAATTTTATAATGTTATTTGCCCTTTCATGCTTGGTCTCTTATTTCTCTCTCTGCTCCTAATAAGCTTGAAACATGTTTTCAATCGTCATAAAATGGGAAATCTGTACAAATATATATATGCTTTCTTGGTGGCTCATCCGTAAAGGATCTGTGTGTCAATGCAGGAGATGGGAGTTCTTTCCCTGGGTCTGGAAGATCCCCTGGAGAAGGAAATGGCAACCCACTCCAGTGTTCTTGCCTGGAGAAGCCCATGGACAGAGGAGCCTGGTGGGCTACGGTCCATGAGGTCTCAAAGAATCGGCCATGACTTAGTGACTAAACAGCAACAAAGATATATATACATGTATGTGTGTGCTAAGTTGCTGCAGTTGCGTCCGACTCTGGGACCCTATGGACCGTAGCCCACCAGGCTCTTCTGTCCATGGGATTCTCTAGGGAAGAATGCTGGAGTGGGTTGTCATGCCCTCCTCCAGGGAGATATATGTATATATATATATAATTATATTAATATATAAATTTATATAATTACATATTTTAATGTATATTGATTACATATAATTATTTCTATAACTATACATTATATAATATATAATAATACATATATATTTATTGACCTAACTTTTCATTCAACGCTGTGTTTCTACCATTGTATGGTATTTCGATACACACCCCTTCTCTTTCCTTCTGTGTTCCTCTAGCGACAGGGTGACGGACACTGGTGTCCCCAGCTCTTCAGTACTATAAGCAACCCTGTAGTGAGCATCCTTGAGCTTCTTCCTTCACGGACAAATGCCATCATTCTTCTGGGTTATATGCTCCAGGTGGTGCTGCAGGCCTGTAGAACATAATGGTTGGGCTACAATTTCAGTAAATACACTCCTTTGGGGAATAGCTACCACACTCAGTAGCACTCTATACACATCCCTGATGCCCCACATCCTTGCAAACACTTGGTATTTTACCATTTCCCAATGTTTGCAATAGGGGTTTCTACTTTCACTGTTCCTCTTTTTACTGAGTTTGAGCAAATCTTCACAGACTTCTTACCCATATAGATTTCTCTTTTTGTGTGAATTGCTCATTCATATCTTTTGCTCATTTTTGTATCAGATATTGGTGTTTTCCTTGAGGGAGTTTCCTGTGTATTTCTACACGAGTCTCTTATTGGTTGTAGAAATTATAGCATCTTTTCCAGTGAATCATACATCTGATAACTTCTTCGGGGAATACTTTGGGCACTTTTTGGAGGGGAGAGTGCCACATGGCTTGTGGGATCTTAGTTTCCTGACCGGGGATTGAACCCAGGCCCGTGGCAGTGAAAGTGGCAAGTCCTAACACTGGACCACCAAGGAACCCCAGAGGGTACTTTTTTGAGTAGAAATTTCAGTTTGGTAGAGTAAAAAACATCCAATTTGTTTTTGGTTGTAATTTATAAAGCTGCTAAGGAATCTTTCTTCATGCCTAAGACACAAAAGTTTACTACATTTTTTTCCCCCGTTAGATTTTTAAGGTACCATTGACACCTGCAAGTCACCTTTGTACATCAGGTGTATAAAATTAGCTTCTTTAACACTGTCTATTAAACCAGGAGTCAGCAATTTTTTGCAAAGTGCCAGAAAGTAAATATCTTGATTTTTGAGACAAAATGGTCCTCAACTCTAATGTGGCAGCACCAAAGCAGCCATAAATAATATATGAATAAAAGGGAGTAGCTGAGTTCCAATAAAAACATTTTTTGCAAAATCAGGAAGAAGGGCTAGGTTTGTAGTATGGGCTATAATTTGCATGTTGACCCCAAATTAAGCAATACTCTCTTTGCTCATTTGATTTATGTGGCACATATATTTATAAGACAAGTTCCCAAACCCATCCAACTTTCACTCTCCTACTAGAAGCCATTTGTGCATACCTGTTCTGTGCCCTCTTTATCTATTCACCATTTACTTCTGTCTCCTTCATTTGGCTTAAATACTGCTTCCTCAGGAGGCCTTTCTACTGTATCCAAAAAGGTTAGAGGGTCCCCAGAGTAAGAGAACCAGGCCTGGCTTTCTTAACATAAGTGAAGCCATTTTGGACCTAAGCTGTGATGTGATCCAAGTCTGGCCACAGTGTTTGTCCTTGAATAGGCCTCTGTAATTAATCAGCTTAAGGGGACAAAAGAATGCAGAAGCAGAGGACAATTATCGGGCAAGAGGAGTAACAATAGTAAAGATAATATATCAGTTTTAAAGAGCCCTGGTTCTGTTTCAATGATAAAGATTAGCCCCCGGGCTCAACTACCAGGTCAATGGGAACCTAAGGGAAATTGAGGTGGCTTAGTGGTAAGAAATCTGCCTGCCAATCAGGAGACATGGGTTTGACCCCTTAGATTGGGCAGATACCCTGGGGAAGGATGTGTTGATGACTTAAGCCTCTTTACGAATATGTATGTGCCCTTTTAGCTTAAAACTTCCCCAATTTTGCTGTTCTGGGTGACACTGATTCAGGAAAGAGTCTTGGTATTCTCCTTACTTGGTGCAAGTCATAAATATTTCCTTCTCCAGTTCTTTGACTGAGTTGTGCCTTTTGTCTCAAGAGACCAAGAGGTGAATCTAGTTTTCAAGTAACACTGTATAACGTAGAATCCTTTGTTACATGCGTTATGGAATCATGTTTCTTTACTTTCAATACAATATACAATTACACAATTGTAGTAATGTGATGTCTTTCTCTCCAACTAGGCTGTTAATTCCCTGAGACTGGGCGCCATGCCTGTTTTAATTTATCATTTTATTTCCAGTGTCTGTTCCAGCAAGTGCTCAGTAATGTTCATTCAATAGATTTTGTTGAAAGAACTAGTGAATCCTGAGTCAAAAGAGATTCTGAGAAAACTGGGTCAATTTTACGACCAAGTCAAGTCTCAAAAAATTCCTACTGCATATCTCAGGTTATTCTCAGATTTTCAAATGTAACTGACGATAAAATCTTATTCTCTTCCTTCAACATTTTTGATACTCTGGCTTCACCATGCCTGCTGCAATTTAATCTCCTTTACAACTTTATTCTAAAGAAGAACTAGGTCTGCTTAAAACTCAAGTATGATTTGAAATTATACCTATACAGGTTTATGCAGGAAAAAAATGTCACATGGAGTGGGACATCAGGCAAAAATATTCATGATTGTTCTATTTGATGCTGGAGAATTTTAAGTTTTTGAAAGTGAGCATATTTAAGGAAAAATAAATCATTTTACATTTTAAAACTCTAAGAAGTATTCAGTGATAATGGTTGACTAATTCTCAAGCTCTTTGCCTTCAAATACCACAGATACGCTTAATCCTACAAGCAAGAAAATGTTACATCAGTTGCTCATATTTACAAATAGAATGCAGAATGGGAGGAAAAGTTGCTCATTTTCCAAATACAGATTTTTTGTAAAGCCAAAGCCAATATCATAGTCAACCTGTAATGCTGTCTGTAATAGCAAATTTTCATGAAAAGTCTTAAAGTCATATGTAGTTTTCCATAGTTTATAGTAATCAGTTTACTGGGGATGTCAAATCATTCTGTTGTTTCCTCCATGATTTTCTTAAAGCTTTTTGCTGCACGGGGCCTGGATGTTTTCTATTTCCTTCTTCCTTTTCCCCCACTCCTTCTTGTGGACCCCTCTTATTATCCTGAATTTACCCGTCAATAACCAAATGTGTCACCATAACTAAGCAGAAACACCAACATTTAAACACTTGTAACCTTTGGTGTCCTCTTGCCTTGTATTTTTTTTTTTCACTGACTGTTGAAAAATAGAATATATTCCTTGGCCACATTGACCAGCTGAAGTATTAAGGATTGTATGTTTCAAAGACTTCATTCCCTTTCAAAGGATACTAGTAGTCAGCAAACCTCCAAATGGTATGACCTGAAAACTTCAGGACAAAGACATCACAAAATTGAAATTAACCTATCCTCAAATAGTATAGAATTGTTTAGCTAATTTTCAGTTAGAGCTGAGGTTTGGAAAGATTTTAAGTGATTAAAAAAAAAGCTGAACTAGTTAAGGTTTTTAAAGAAGATTAGTGAGAACATGAGGCACTTAGGAAAAAAAGAGGTAGATTTTAAAGTTTTTTTATAGAAAACCTAAAATGGCCATGAAGTCAAAATACTTGGAAAACTATAGCAATAGAGACAGCTGAAGAGTGGAAAACAGCTAAACACACTGTAATACATACTATTTGCTAAAAATGAGAAACTGTTAATGAAAGTTAATTCCACTATTTTTTTCCTCTCTTTTGTACAAGAAAATGTTATTTGGCAGCTACCAAAAGGTGGCTTATTGGTAAAGAATCGGTCTGCAGTGAGGAGACCGTGTCTGATCCCTGGATCAGAGAGATCCCCTGAAGAAGGAAACGAGGACACACTCCCCTTTCTTGCCTGGGAAATCTCGTGGACAGCGAGCCAGTGAGCTACAGTCCGTGGTGTCCCATGGACTCAGTGACCAAAAGCCAGCAATACAAACACAACCACAGAGGGCTGCACTCCTTGGTGAAGATAAAGAGATAACCAAAACACGAATTCTGCCTTCAAGACAGTTCCCATCTAATGCTTAAGCTAATCAAGAGATAAATTACAAACACCTCAGTGATAAACTTTGTTAGGAAATGAAAAGTCATTTTAATAGTAATTTACGGAAGTAGGATTTTAGGAGAGCAGTACTTTCCACACCAAAATGTCCCTTTGGCATGTGGATTATTTGGAGCTGAAATCAATCAAGGCCCAAAAGACTCGGGAAGAAACTTTGACCTTCCCTCTGGAATTGCCTAAGGAATGTAGACAGAGACCTGTATCAGGAAGGGAGCTATCACCATAGATAGCTAATGGATGAACTAGGTCTGCAGACAGGGAGAAATCTGGAAAAGTCAGTTAGAATCTGTCTCTATAGGGCCCCAGCAAATATTTATTTACCAAACATTTGCTTTTTCCTTTCCTGTGAATTGCCTGTGAAGTTCTGAACCGCTACCCCCGCCATCCTCATCATCTTCAGCTGAAGATGGTACTAAAGATGAAGATTTGATCCATTTTGATGAGTTACTCAGTTTTCCTGGGTCTCTCCTATGTATGTATGTATGTATTGGAATTTGTTTGATTTCCTCCTATGTATGTATTTGATTGTATTTGTATGTATTTGTATGTATTTGTTTGTATTTGTATTGTTTGTATTTGTATTTGATTGTATTTGTTTGTATTTGTATTGTTTGTATTTGATTGTATTTGTATGTATTTGTATGTATTTGTTTGATTTCTCTCCTATGTATGTATGTATGTATTGGAATTTGTTTGATTTCCTCCTGCTAATGTCTCACATCAACTTAATTCTTCAACAAGCCAGAAAAACCTGAAAGGGTAGAGGAAAATAGATTCCTCCCCATTAAGATACCCAAAGAGAAGGCAAACTGAACTTAACTCACTTAGCTAGTTCCAGTAAAACGATGAAGAGGGGCTACGTGGCTGATCCATTCTCAGCGTTACTCTCATGGTTGACGTTATTCAGTTGCTAAACCGTGTCCGACTCTTTGCGACCCTAAGGACTGCAGCATGCCAGGTCTCCCTGCCCTTCACAACCTCCCGGAGTTTGCTCAACTTCACGTCCATTGAGGCAGCGATGCCATCCAACCATCTCATCCTCTGCCACCCTCTTCTCTTTTGCCCTCAATCTTTCCCAGCTTCAGGGTCCTTTTCAATGAGTTGGCTCTTCCCATTGGGTGACCAAAGTATTGGAGCTTCAGCTTCAGCACCAGTCCTTCCAATGAACATTGAGGGTTGATTTCCTTTAGGACCAACTGGTTTGATCTCCTTGCTGTCCAAGGGACTCTCAACAGTCTTCTTTAGCACGACGTTCAAAAGAATCAATTATTTGGCACTCAGTCTTTTTATTACTCTTATAAATTTCAATTATTTTCAATTACTTTCTGAATTTCCTTTATATGGATTCTTGATCCCTTTTTCTATTGAACCATTTACATCTGTATTCTTATCAGATAACTATCCGATCGAGATTTCACAAGCATAACACAAGATTCCGATTTAAAGAGTTAAAAATCCTCAGCTGTAAGAACTCTTCCTGATAACAGAGGTCGGAGCACTTTGCACTGACAATTATTTTAAACCATCATCAGAGTGTTCCATAAATCCAGTACCACATTCACTTCTGAGTAATATTTCCAAAAGTCAACACTGGCAGTATGTGGTTTCGTTGACAGATCAGAGAAAAAAGGCTCTCGTGTTGCACGTGTGCCAAGCCTTACACGTGTGTATGCTGTCGTTTCAGTCGTGTCTGACTCTTTGTGACCCTACGAAGTGTAGCCCGCCAGGCTCCTCTGTCCGTGGGATTCTCCAGGCAGGAACCCTGGGGTGGATTGCCATGCCTTCCTCTGGGGGATGTTCCCAACCCAGGGACTGAATGCGCGTCTGAGTCTCCTGCGTTGCAGTTGGATTCTCTACCCACTGAGCCACCTTGGCAGCCATACTAAGCTTTGGGAGCGAGAAATTCTGTCTCTAAAATGGGAAAGCAGCATTCTCATGGCCATGTGGCTACTCATCAGCATTTATCACACATTGAAATGAACGCCATTAGTCACGATGGTGTGATCACTCACCTAGAGCCAGACACCCTGGAATGCAAAGTCAAGTGGGCCTTAGGAAGCCTCACTATGAACAAAGCTAGCGGAGGTGATGGAAGTCCAGTTGAGTCATTTCCAGTCCTGAAAGATGATGCTGTGAAAGTGCTGCACTCAATATCCCAACAAACTGGGAAAACAACAGTGGCCGTAGGACTGGAAAAGGTCAGTTTTCATTCCGATTCCAAAGAAAGGCAATGCCAAAGAATGCTCAAACTACTGCACAATTGCACTCATTTCGCATGTTAGCAAAATAGTGCTCAAAGTCCTCCAAGCCAGGCTTCAACAGTACATGAAACTTGAATTTCCAGATGTTCAAGCTGGATTTAGAAAAGGCAGAGGAACCAGAGGTCAAATTGCCGACATCTGTTGGATCATCAAAAAATCAAGAGAGTTCTGGAAAAATATCTATTTCTTCTTTATTGACTATGTCAAAGCCTTTGACTGTGTGGATCACAGCAAACTGTGGAAAATTCTTCAAGAGATGGAAATACCAGACCCTCTGAGTAGTCTCCAGCTAAATCTATATACAGGTCAGGAAGCAACAGTTAGAACTAGACATGGAACAACAGAGTGGTTCCAAATCGGGAAAACAGTACATCAAGGCTATATATTACCACCCTGCTTATTTAACTTATATGCAGAGTACATTATGAGAAATGCTGGAATGGATGAAACACAAGCTGGAATCAATGTTGCCAGGAAAAATATAAAGAATCTCAGATATGCAGATGATACCACCCTTATGGCAGAAAGCAAAGAACTAAGGAGCCTCTTGATGAAAGTGAAAGAGGAGAGTGAAAAAGTTGGTTTAAAGCACAACATTCAGAAAACTAAGATCATGGCATCTGGTCCCATCACTTCATGGCAAATAGATGGGGAAACAGTGGAAACAGTGGCTGAGTTTATTTTGGGGGGCTCCAAAAACACTGCAGATGGCGATTGCAACCATAAAATTAAAAGATGCTTGCTCCTTAGAAGAAAAGTTATGACCAACCTAGACAGCATATTAAAAAGCAGAGACATTATTTTGCCAACAAAGCTCCATCTAGTCAAGGCTATGGTTTTTCCAGTGGTCATGTATGGATGTGACAGTTGGACTGTGAAGAAAGCTGAGTGTCGAAGAATTGATGCTTTCGAACTGTGGTGTTGGAGAAGACTCTTGAGAGTCCCTTGGACTGCAAGGAGATCCAACCAGTCCATCCTAAAGGAGATCAGTCCTGGGTGTTCACTTGAAGGACTGATGCTGAAGCTGAAGCTCCAATACTTTGGCCACCTGATGCAAAGAGCCGACTCATTGGAAAAGACTCTGATGCTGGGAAAGATTGAGGGCAGGAGGAGAAGGGGACAACAGGATGAGATGGTTGGATGGCATCACCGACTGAATGGACATGGGTTTGAGTAAACTCCAGGAGTTGGTGATGGACAGGGAGGCCTGGCGTGCTGCAGTCCACAGGGTGGCAAAGAGTAGGACACGACTCAGCCACTGAACTGAACTGAAACCAAATAGCTTTTGCAGTTAAGAGCCAACAAATGCAAAATCATTCTGTCAATATTGCCATTACTGACATCTAACTATTAGTTGGATATTTTGAAATCTGTAGCATTTCAAATGCCACTCAGGGCTAAGAGATTATTATCCAGATAAAACCAAAATGAATGACCAGCTTTCATAGTCCTCTATCTTTCCAAATTTGCATTTTGCATCCCTGAGCCCATATCAAAGTATAGCACTTAAAGCCACAATAGAGAGGAATTAATTAAATGACTGCATTTCAATCAAAGAAATTTTTACCCTGACATGAACTAAAACAGTGTGGATCAGGCAGTTCAAAACTGACAGCCATTCCGTGAAATTGCAATGCAGCCTTGATAATTATCTTCTTCATTATTTTTTAATATATATTAAGCTAAATATGGCATTTCTTCTCAGTTTTAAGGACATGCAGCACAATAGAAAGAAAAGAAGAGGCATGTTTGTCTTATAGTGTTAGAGTTAAAGCAACGGCAAAGGAAAGGTTATGACATTAATGACGCATAAGCATCCATTCTGTAATCTACATCGATTATACAATCATTCTATACAAACTACACATGCAATTGAAACAAAACAAGATGCATCTTCTTCACAAAACTAACAGCTGACAACAGCTATCATTAAGAACAAAAAATAATGCCATTTAGGGTGGACAAAATATTTTGCTACTTGTCTCAACTATATCGATTGTCATATAGTTGGAGTTCAAAAAAATACAAAATGTAATTAAGTAATTATTGTTTGAAAACAGACTTAAGAACTACAGAACCACTGGAGTCCTGTGTTAATCCAGCTCCTTAATGTATTAGCTTCATTAGATTTCCAATTCCCTAAGTTGATTTAAGTTAAATTTAACATATTATATGAATTTCTTTTCTTATTGATACTGACTACATTTTCAGGAGAACTTCTTGCTGCTCTTTCTTTCTCTTAAACTTAAAGGGCAAACTTTAAAATTGGGAGACGAAATCACCGAGCCATGCCTGCAGGGACTGTCTGAATCTCAGTGCATCCTGCTTGAATTTTATTGACCTGCCTCCTACCTCAAGACAACCACATGGGAGCTAAAAAAGCCACAGAATGGTGTGAGTAACATCATTTCTTTTGAGCTTGAATCAGATTTGATGATTCAAAGGCTCACTGGTTTGAATGCAAATGTTGGGTTATAACTCACTTCCCAATGGCAA
Organism: Hydropotes inermis; assembly: GCA_020226075.1. Taxonomy (NCBI): domain Eukaryota; kingdom Metazoa; phylum Chordata; class Mammalia; order Artiodactyla; family Cervidae; genus Hydropotes; species Hydropotes inermis. The sequence continues at coordinate 1,855,782 of CM035274.1, read as the reverse complement.
GATACAGGTTTTCATCCATATCACAATTTGTGTTTGGTGTTTTTCTAGATGCTTGGGACAGAGTGTATATAAAGGATAAAGAGCTTTGGGGACATGATCGAATTGGTGAGAAAAAGTAGAAATTCAGGGATGTATTCTGTACTCTTCCTCTGACAGGAGATTTTGAGCATTTGTGGAATAGAAAAGTAGGGACAGAACTAGCTCTTCATCCGCTTAAAATGTGTACATTTGGGAGCAAAACCTCTTTCCTATTTAATTTTGTTTAATCATTACAGAGTAAGGGAATGAGACCAGAGGAATAACTTCCAAGATTAACAACAATGCCCTCTTTTGAGGAAGCCATTTCGACTGAAAAAATACGCACAACCTAAGAGTTGAGAGTTGTTTTTTGGTGGGAATCGTTAGTCCTGCGAACCCAGGGAGACAGCTTCTCGAGCAACCTGGAGAAAACTGCTCAGAAGTGGCGGGGGAGGAGTCAAGTCATATAGAAGTTTGCAGCAAGGAGCCGGTGCCCTGAACAACAAAATGTTATTGCTCATTAAGAAAAAGCAGATATCCCAAGGAATTCAGTGCGTTTCTATGTATAGGAAGATGCAAGCATCTGGGCTCACAGAAATCATTCCTTTCTTATGCATCCCAGCTACCTCGCGCCAGCATCCTGCTTCTTGGTTTTTCCCAGCTGCTGGATTGCAGGCGTTAGCTTCCCCTTTGGGTGCCCTCCTGACGCCAAGCTTCACATCTGGAGGCCCTAAATAACTGATGGCTGTGACATCCTTGTTTACTGATATGACAGGAAATGCTCTGTTTCACAGCTCCAAGGTGTCCTTGAGAAAACAGCTCAAACTGGAGGGCTGGCGTCAACAGAGAACCATGAGGCGCGCTTCATTGGCCCGACTTTCATCGCTGGAGGGGCCACCGTTGGACAGGAGAGCCAAAGGTCCCAGCCTCACCACTGAGAAACTTGGGTCTGGGAGCTTTCAGCCTTTCTGGTGTGACTTTGTCCAGACGGTCAGCAGAGCGCATCAGGCGATAAAGTACAGTGTACATGCTTAGAGCAGAGGCTGAACCAGAAAGAAAACTGCAGGACATAAATGGTTGGAAGCACCACATTTTGTCAAATCCAGAACAAGGGCTGCAGATGTAGCTTCCCTGCCTGGAGCAGCTGGGTCTCCTCCTGCCTTCAATCGTAGATCACTGTCCTGGTAATGGACACTCAGGTTTGCCAACTCTGGCAATTAACATAGGAGGGGTATCTAACGTTTATTTTTTTACTGAAGACTAACAGGAAGAATCCATTCAAGTGGAGTTTTGTAAAATGTCAAGCATGGATAGACTGTTCTTTTTCAAGGGGAGACTAAACCAAATAAACATATGCAAGGAAATGATTATGTAACATAAAACAGGCTATTACTTTAAAAAAAAAAGGAATATTTATTAAGAAAATATTATGGGAAACAGGAAGTAGTTTTAGAAAGGTTGACTGCTTTCTTAGTCACATATGCCTTTGCAGGGGGAAAAAAGAGATGAAAGGAGATTTTTAATATAGCCAATTGATGTGAAGAGACTGCTGTCTGTGGTAAAGAAAGAATTAAAAGTGACTAATACTATATTATCACAATATGAGGTCTGTATTCAAGGCATAAAAAAGCAGAGCTGATACTTCAGGAAATGAAATCCTGATGTGGAAGATAAACTTAAGAACCAGTCCTGAATGCCAAGGTGAGAGAGATGGCAAAAATAATGCCAGAGAACACAGCGGTTCAAAAGAGGGTTTGAAGATCCAAGGTGCAGATCATTGGAACCCTAACAGATAAATCTGAACAGATGTAACAGAAACAAAACTTGAATTCCAAGTTAAAGAAATCTTTCATGAGATGAAAACGTTGCTGAATGATTAGGTTAACAGTCTTACAGAGTTCCAGAGAAAATGAGTGGCCAAATTAATCTTTTATCAATAAATAGACTTGCCTAACTAAGTAAAATGTAAGGAAATTTTAATAAAAATCCTTGTCTTTAAAACAACTTACAGCTTCCCCATTAATGGTCTCTCCCGACTCTCAATTTTTTCTCTGACTTCACCTCTTCCATTTTTTGTCTTGTCAGCACTGGCCTCTTGCAGTTGGTTGAATATCCAGGCATGATTCTACATTACAACTCTTGCTCGATTTGTCCCCTCTGCCTGGAATGATCTTCCTCTAAACAGACATAACCAAGAATTCGCCCAAATCTTACCATAGCAAAGAGTGTGTGTGTGTGTGTGTGGTCACTCAGTCATGTCTGACTCTGTGTGACCCCATGGACTGTAACCCACCAGGGTCCTCTGTCCATGGGATTCTCCAGGCAAGAATACTGGAGTGTGTTGCCATGCCCTTCTCCAAGGGATCTTCCAGACTCAGGAATCGAACCCAGGTCTCCTGCTTGCAGACAGATTCTTTACCATCTGAGCCACAACAACACAGTATATATAGCAAAGAGTCCTACCCTAATACTCTATTTCAGATTACAATCTCTGTTCTCCTGCCTGACCTCCAGTCCATACCCTCTTCTTCCACTTCCTTTTTCTTTTTAAATGTTGGACTTAGAACCTTTAACATAATATATAATTTACATATCTATTATGTCTTTCATTTACTAGTTGACTATTGAAACTGAACTGTTTCAGATCAGATCACTGACTGTTTTCTTCACTGATATACTTAGAATATTGCCTGCCACATAGCAGGTACTCAAAGTGTTTGTGTGTGACAAAAGTAAATGAAACATAACACAGCAAGACATAGCAGCATAATTAGATCATATAAAAGGGAGAAATAGAAGTTTTCCCTTGAGGCAGCACATCTGGCTAATTCTCGCCCTCCCATCCCTTGGAGCCTACAAGGGCAGATCCTCGTTCCCTTTTGGTTCTTATGCCCTGGGAGGTGCGGATGAGCCCCGAGTTGGGGGACCCTTTCCGTTCACCCCCTCCTACCAAAGGCCCTAGATCCCTGGGCTCTGGCGCAGCTTCCCCTGAAGACAGACGCACTTTGCTCCCCGCCCGGGAATCCATGCCCCGTGCTGCCAGCTGTCCCGCCTGGGCCCTGCTCTCCAGCCCGTGTCTAAGTCCCTGGGCTGCCCATCAGATGTCCTCCACTGGCAGGGTCCCTTCTGGGGTCACATCAGGCACTTTGCAAGGAAAAGCCATTTGGGAAAAGATTTTTAAGAAGCAAGTGGTATTTTTTAAAAAGGCACAACTCATTCCCACTGGCTCTTGGGTGACCTGAGAGATTCTGCAAGGGAAAACAACCGAGGTGGTCAGGAAGGCCTTTTCTAAGATAAGAATGAGTACAAGCCTTACAGGGGGCTGGAGGAAGGCATCTGAAACAGTGCTTGCACAGGCTTGAAGGCACGGAAGTGCTTGGTCTGTTTGGGAAGAAAGGAAGCCAGTGTAATCACCATGTATCGAGGAGAAAGACTGTTGGGAACTTCCCTAGCAGTCCAGTGGCTAAGACTCTCTGCTTCTATTGTAGGGGGCATGGGTTTTATCCTTGGTCAGGTAACTAAGATACCCACTGTGAGTTGTGGCAAAAAAAAATAAAATAAAAATTAATTAATTTTAAAGGCAAAGAAAAGTTGTTGCATGAAGGGTTGGGATCCAGGCTCTTCAGGTCCTTGGTGAATGAAACCATCAGACTGAAAGAGACCTCCTGGGCAGATACTCTGGGAAAGGAAAATGTAGAATCCAAAGACAAGGGTACTCTAGATCTTAGAATGAGAAGAGGAGAAATAAGCAAAGTAATTAAGTATTAAGGTTCAATAAAAACATTCAAAAGTTTACTGGAATTAATAATAGAGAAGATGTTTCAAGGAGGAAGTGGTGAGACTGCGCCAAAGCCTGCTAAAAATGAAAATAAAAGACAACAATGGAACAGGGAAAATTCATTGTCTGTGACAAGCTAGCAATAAGAACAGCACAAAAGTATGGGACGACTTCCGATTCAAATGAAGCTCTTTTGCAATTGCTTTTACGTATATTAATCCCATTAACTTAACCTCACAATAAGCCTGGAAGCCTGGCTTGTATCACACAGTTATTATCTTTATTTTTATGATGTAAACCTGAGCACAAAAAGAGAAAATAGTTAAGTAGCTTGTTCAAGGTGATACAGCTAGTTAGCGGTGTGACCTGACCTGGATTCAAATCCAAGCAGCCTGGCTCCAGAGTTTACGTTCTTAATTCTCTTCCTGTGGCCGCACCTGGTAGCCCTTTTAGGCTTAAGTTAATGCCTAGCAAAGATCCTCAGACATCTATGCTAAAATTTGAATAACTGTTATCTGGACTACTTCAATTATAAGTGTTTTATTGTTTCTATTTGTTTTTTTGAATTCTTTATTTTTGTAGCGAAAACGTGATAATTATGTAATTACATTTGTTAAAGAAAATCAAATTTAGGAAGCCTATCATAAAATTTGACATGATAAAAATAGGATACCTATATAAGATATCTCCTATTACATAATGTTTGTTGATGACGAACCTGGCCAGTATGCTGAAAAGCAGACATTACTCTGTCAACAAAGGTTCGTACAGTCAAGGCTATAGTCTTCCCAGTGGTCACGTTCAGTTGAGAGAGCTGGACCGTAGAGAAGGCAGAACCCCAAAGAATTGATGCCTTCAAACTGTGGTGCTGGAGAAGACTCCTGGAAGTCCCTTGGACAGCAAGGAGATCAAACCAGTCAATCTTAAGGGAGATCAATCCTGAATATTCACTGAAAGGACTGATGCTGAAGCGGAAATTCCAGTAATTTGGTCGTCTGATGCAAACAAATAACTCATTGGAAAAGTTGCTGATGCTGGGAAAGATTGAGGGCGAAAGCAGAAATACGGCATCGGAAGATGAGATGTCTGGATGGCATTGCCAGAGCGATGGGCATGGACTCGGGCGAACCCCAAGAGATGGTGAGGGGCAGGGGGGCCTGGCATGCTGCAGCCCGTGGGGTCACAGAGTTGGACATGACTGGGCGACTGAGCAACAGCAATTACGTAATGCCACCCATAAATTTAGAAGCTCAAGGAACAAATACATGTTATCTACTGCCTCTGTAGGTAAGGGTATCATGAACAGCTCTTCTGGGTGCGTCCAGCTCAGAGACTCTCAAGAAGTTGCAGTCGGTGAAGAAAACAGTCAATGATCTGAGCTATTAGAAAGTAAACTCTTCTAGGGGGCTTCCCTGGTGGCTCAGACAATAAAGACTCCATCTGAAATGCAGGAGAGAGTTTACATTCTAGTTTCAGTCCGCTGGGGTTGCGGACCTCTGATGGCCTGTGCATGCATGCTCAGTTGATTCAGTTTATCTGACTCTTTGTCACCCTATGGAATATAGCCCACCAGGCTCCTTGGCCCATGGGATTTTCCCAGCAAGTATACTGGGATGGGTTGCTATGCCTTCCTCCAGGAGATCTTCCTGACCCAGAGATCTTCCTGCATCTCCTGCATTGCAGAGTATTCTTTACCGCTAAGCCACTGGGAAAGGGGGTGGCCTGACTGGGAGCCATAATATTCATTTCCAAGATAGCTCATTCACATGACTAATGGCAGGGGGCCTCAGGTCTTCACAACGTGGGTCTTTTCAGAGGGCTGCTTGAGCATCTTTCAACATGGTAACTGGCTTCTTCCAAAGCAAATAATCCAAGAATTATGACTGGGTGTCACAAGGTACATAAGTTACATCCCCCACACTTTTTCATTCAGTGAAATAGAGTAACTGGGTGTATATCACTGGAAAATAAGCTCCACATTTATAAAGAAAAGTTTCAAGGAATTTATGGACATTTGAAAGCCACCTCAGTACCAAGAGAAGAATTTAAATAAGAACAGCAGAACACCTTTTCGGTGGAGGAGGAGGCAGTGAAGACAGTGAACAAAGGCGGAAAGTAAGAAAAAGTAAAAGGAAAAACAGATAACACAATTTATCTGTTTAATATTTGAGACTACTACATTTCATTCATTCCAACATTGTATATTTTTATAAATTTAAATCTTAAACTGTATGTGAGTTTTAAGCATTTTTATTACTAAATTTAATAAATTTAACTTTAAGTGACTATTTCAATTTTTAAAAAATGATTATAGTGACTGCTTTCAATCAACACCCTACTATGGTGAAAAGGCTTTTGTGTGCATCACTGGAGAATAAAAGAACTCTGAGTGTAAGATGTTTAACTTTATTCTAAATCCCTGTGGCTACCTGGTAACCCTTTCCACTTTTCTGAGCCTCAATTTTCTTTTCTGTATGTCTTTGGACTAAGTTGATTTAGAGTTTCTGTTCAGTTCTAGGACTTTTGATTTTGCAGTAAATTTCAAGTCAGATTACCAGATTTCAGTCATGATGGATATAATATAAGCACTATTCTTTTGGAAGTGAAAAATGGCATTTTATGTCAACTAGAAATGCAAAAATCTCAGGAATTTTGCTGTGAACTATGATACTTTTGAACTGTGGTTTTGGAGAAGACTCTTGAGAGTCCCTTGGCCTACAAGGAGATCCAACCAGTCAATCCTAAAGGAAATCAGCCCTGAATGTTCATTGGAAGGACTGGTGCTGAAGCTGAAGCTCCAATACTTTGGCCATCTGATGTGAAGAACTGACTCCTTAGAAAAGACCCTGATGCTGGGAAAGATTGAAGGCAGGAGGGGAAGGGAACAACGGAGTATGGCATCACTGACTTGATGGACATGAGTTTGAGCAAGCTCCGGGAGTTGGTGGTGGACCAGGAAGCCTGGCATGCTGCAGTCCATGAGTTGGACAAAGCTGAGCGCCTGAACTGAACTGATGATGCCTTAATGAATTGATTACAATGTGTGAACCCATGACAGGATTCAAGCCTCCAAAGGAGAGAACAGAAGACAGCACCATTACAGGAAGATGCAATTTTATTCACTAGTAATCCAGGAATGCTTTCATAGACCCGCATAAAAGCTCTTAAAATAAAGCCATATATTGTGACAGAGCAATGGATTATCAAAACATTCATTTTTTTTCATATTTATTTATTTATTTGGCTCATTTGGGTTTTTGTTGCAGCACATGGGATCTTCTGTTGTGGCACACATAATATTTTATTGTCAATTGTGGTTGGACTGAGTCTTCCTTTTGAAATGTTTTTCTTTACCCTACGTCTTTGGTTATTGAAATGAACATGCTAATTTGATTGACTCGATTAGTTTGATTCCCCACTGGTTTATGTGATTTCTACAAATGCGTCTACTAGTTCAGTTTGTTGCTGTCACACATAAACTCTTAAGGCATCAGGTTCTGTCACTTCATGTGGTTTTGCTGTCCTAGAGGAATGGCCTCTTTCCCTTTTCCTCTGACACGATCTGTTGAGAGAGGTCATTTCAATCTGTTCCATTTCTCTAAGAAATGGGTTTGAGACTTTAAATTTCTGTTTTTGCTTCTCACAGGAATAACATCAAGCATTTTCCTGTGTACTATATGGCATATCTTATACAAAAAGGGGAAAGAGGACAGAGAAACAGAGAGGCCTTCCCTTGAGCACTGTCATTCTGAATTGAAATTGTGCCAATTTATTAACACAATCAGCAACAGCCCTCTTAATTAAACTACCAGAAATGTCACCAATAATCTTTAGTAAGCACCAATAAGCAAGTAACCATCTCTTTCTTTGCTGAGGCATTGCAGCCATACCACTTATATGGGTTTAAGAAGCCAATGATTCACCAAATAAACTTTCAGTTTATAGATTTATGCTTCAGAAAAAAACTATTAGCAACTATTTTATAGCAAATGTCATCCTTACAGTGACTCCTTTTTTTCTGTAGTTGTAACATTTCAGTTATGTACAAACCAAGGTTCCTGACATTTGCAATAATTATTCTTTTCCTAATGCTTGTTTGGACTGACACGTTGCTTTGATTTTTCATCATCTTTTTAGTAAAATGAAACTTTCCACTCTCTCCTTATACTAATGCTCTGATTCATGGCAGGCTGAAGTGGCTAGTGGGTTATTACTTAAAAGCATTAATCTAATTTTGTTTCTGGCTCTTGTCTCCACATGCCTGGCCTGTCATGGGCCGTCTTTCCAAGCTCTTCCCAAGAGAGGCCATTAGAATACATGGAATGAGAAAGGTCTGAAGTCTGGTGCTTAAATGATTGACCAGGGTTCTGCCATTCTGTCTTTGATGCTGACTTAGCTGTAAGTTAATTTATGCATATTTTTATCACAATATTCTTGTTGTTGTTCAGTCACTTGGTAATGTCTGACTCTTTGCTGCCCCATGGCCTGTAGCATGCCAGGCTTCCCTGTCCTTCACCATTTCTTGGAGTTTTCTCAGACTCATGTCCATTGAGTCAACGATACCATCCAATCATCTCTTCCTCTCTTGTCCCCTTCTTCTCCTGCCTTTGATCTTCCCTAGCATCAGGGTCTTTTCCAATGAGTTGGCTCTTTATATTAGGTGACCGAAGTATTGGAGCTTCAGTTTTAGCATCAATCATCCTTGTAATTTATATACAGAGTTGATCTCCTTTAGGATGGATTGGTTTGATCTCCTTGCAGCCCAAGGGACTCTCAAGAGTCTTCTCCAGCACCACAGTTCAAAGGCATCAATTCATTGGCACTCAGCCTTTTTTACTGTCCAGCACTCACATGCATACATGAGAACTGGAAAAACCATAGCTTTGACTATATGGACCTTTGTAGGCAAAGTAATGTCTCTGCTTTTTAATATGCTGTCTAGGTTTGTCATAGCTTTCCTTCCAAGGAGTAAGCATCTTTTAATTTCACGGCTGCAGTCATCATCCATAGTGATTTTGGAGCCCAAGAAAATAAAGTCTGTCACTCTTTCCATTGTTTCCTCATCTATATACCATGAAGTGAAGGGACCAGATACATGACTTTTGTCTTTTGAATGTGGAGTTTTAAGCTAGCTTTTTCACTCTCCTCTTTCACTTTCATCAAGAGGCTCTTTAGTTCTTCTTCTCTTTCTGTCATAAGAGAGGTGTCATCTGCATATCTGAGGTTACTGATATTTCTCCCAGCAATCTTGATTCCAGCTTGTACTTCATCCAGCCTGGCATTTTGCATGATGTACTCTGCATATAAGTTAAATAAACAGGGTGACAATATGCAGCCTTGATGTACTCCTTTCCCAATTTGGAACCAGTCTGTTGTTCCATGTCCAGTTCTAACTGTGGCTTCTTGACCTGTATACAGGTTTCTCAAGAAGCAGGTAAGGTGACCTGGTATTCCTGTCTCTTTAAGAATTTTCCGCATTCTGTTGTGATCTGCACAGTCAAAGGCTTTAGCGTAGTCAGTGAAGCAGAAGATGTTCTTCAGATTGTTGTCCATGTGATCAGTTTGGTCCCTTTCTGTGATTGTGGTTTTTTTCTGTCTGCCCTCTGATGGATGAGGATGAGTGGCTTGTGGAAGCTTCCTGATGGGAGGGACTGTCTGCGGGGAAAGCTAAGTCCTGTTCTGGTGGGCAAGGCCTTGTCAGTAAGTCTGTAATTTAGTTTTCTAGTGATGGGTGGGGCTGTGCTCCCACCATGCATTTTGGCCTGAGGCCCACCTCTGATAGGGGTAATGGTGGTAATGGTGACATCCTTCGAAGGAGCTTATGCCAGCAGGCCAGAACTCCCAGGAGGGCCTCACTTCCATCTCTTACTCCAAACCCATGCTAGAAATTCAGTGCAAGACACAAAATGCATGTTTTTCATTCTAATCCCAGCTAGGTTCTTGGCTAATCCAGCCATTACTCAACTGCACTTTTATCCTTAGTTGCCTCAGGACTCAGTATCTGATTTACTTCTCTTTACATTTTTAGCCATTAACACAGGAAAGACTGCATGACTCTGAGATGATAATCATTATAGCTTCATTAACACATGCAGTATTTTATGCATGCTGTAGATGAGGTTCTTTCCAGCCAAGAGAGATATAATTTATGAGCCAAGGATCTGAAGAAGCAAAAAATCTGAGCAATCCATCCTTGAATGTGAAAAAGAAGAGAGAGATGCAGTTAGAACAGGCCCCCCAGACTATATCTGTGGCTTTTCGGTGAGACTGAACGCTGATGCTGCTGTTACTGTCTTCATATTGGCAAGAAGAGGACACAGGAATTATACAGAATGTCCTTTTTAACTTTTTTTTTTTTTCAAATTCCTCTGAAGATCTCCCTTAGGAAACTTGGGGATTAAAAAACAGCCCATTTTCAAATAGAGGACACAAAAGTTCTTTGTTGATTATTGGCCACTAGTGTGAGCAGTGGATAATTTAATTATTCTGCATTTTCATAGTGTCTTGTGAAATGATCCAAACGCAGTATCTGAATCCATAATTGCCTGGGCATTAATGACGTTGCACAGGAAGGGTTGTGCTGCTGCCCAAGCTAAAGAGCTATTTTAAATTTGGGACCCAATTAAGAAGAGGCTCTTTCTATTAATGTAGCTGATAACCTCCCTCACATTGTCAAAGTGCTACTGTATTCACTGAATCTTATCTCATATTTGTTCATACAAAGCGTGTGAGTATGTGCAGAGAGAGAGAGAGAGGGAGGGAAAATAATTGCATAAATGATCTATTCTTAACAAATCTTTTTGTCCTCATGAGGTTTGAGTAAAGAGAACCATTCAAACACATTAAAGATCCATGCCTGAACCAGGTAGGTCACCAAAAGGCATCAAACTTTTCAAGTTATCTTCTCTTTGCAAATCTTCTACAACGAGTATGAATATATTTCATGTGCTTGAGAAAAATGGAAGAAAATGGACAGTGAACTTGTCTTCCTACTAAAGGAATTCCCAGTGTTAGTCACTCAGTTATGTGTGACTCTTTGTGATCCCATGGGCTATAGTCTGTCCATTCCATAGACAGATGGTTTCCTCTGTCCATGGAATTTTCCAGGCAAGACTACTTGGAATGGGTTGCCATTCCCTTCTCCAGGGGATCTTCCCGACCCAGGGATCAAACCCAGGTCTCCTGCATTGCAGGCAGATTCTTTATCATCTGAGCCACCAGGAAAGCCAACTGATGTCTTAAATTCTACACCTTTCCTTGTCATATTTCACATAAACGTGCTCTGTCTGCTTCTTTCAAATAGCAAAGTTTCCACATGAGTTTCAAACCCACTCTCCTTTGCCTGCTCACGGACTTGGCTCTGACTATCCCCACATCCTTCTGCATGCTTTCCCCCTTCCGCCAATCATTCCATCAGCATATAGGACACTATAGAATTTCCTTTTAAAAAAAGTTTGCTTGATGTCACTTCAACCCTGCAATTATTGTCTGATTTCTCTGTGCTATAGCAAAATGTACTGAAAAAATTATCTATAGTTAATGTCTCCACTTCTTCCACTCCTTAGCATCTCCTCTCTGCCCACTCTAATAAGACCTTCTTATATCAGGCATCACCTTGCCAAATCCATAGTTCCTTTTCTATGATCTTTCTGTAGTTCCCAAGAATATTTGACACAGTTAACATTGCCCCCCTTCTTCTCTTGACTTTGGAACTCTAACGTAAGACCTTCCCACTAGCTGTTTTCTCCGTCTATAATGATTTTACGCAGGTCCTCTCATCCTTGGCTTCTTCTCGTCATTCAAATGTCAATTTGAATGTCACTTATCAGAGGTCTTCCTTAACCATCCATTTCACACCGCAGTCATAATATTTTAACACTATGAATATGCAATAGCTTTCTTGTTTACTCAATTATTGGTTTATTATCTTTCTTCCATCATTAGACTATAAGACCAATGAGATCAAAGAGTATTGATTACTCTATTTTCAAATCCCAGAATAAGTGCCCAATAAATATTTGTCGAATAAATGAATGATGAAACTCAAAATTCTTGCACCCGGGAAAGTCAAGGTAAGTAGAAATGTTGACTTTTTGTGGGTATATCATAAATTAATTTATATTTTATTTTAAATGTAAACATTGAAAATCTATCACAATCCAATAATAAAAATAATTATGGCCTCAAATTCCCCGTAAAGTTACAAAGCACTTTCTGTTGAAAGTGAAGCAATGAAGCCCTTCTTCTAAAAACAAATCTCTAGAGCTAGCATGTGTCTAAGACACACTAAATCTTTTGTTGCTGTTGTTCGGTCGCTCAGTCATCTCTGACTCTTTGCGCCCCCATGGGCCGCGGCACACCAGGCCTCCTTACGCCTCACTGTCTCTCAGAGTTTTTGCTCAAACTCATATCCATCGAGTCAGTGATGCTATCCAACCGGCTTATTCTGTCTCCCTCTTCTCCTTTTGCCTTCAATTTTTCCCAGCATCAGGGTCTTTCCAATCAGGTGGCCAAAGTACTGGAGCTTCAGCTTCATCATCAGTCCATCCAACGAATATTCAGGGTTGATTTCCTTCAGGATTGACTGGTTTGACCTCTCTGCTATCCAAGGTACTCCAGAAAGTCTTCTCCAGGCCGAAATTTGAAAGCAGATTGAGTCATCTTCTTTATGATCCAACTCTCACATCCAGACATGCTGGAAACACTAAATCTTTTAAATAAATCTAAACCTACATTAGTTACTTATTGTTGCTATAAAGAATTATCACAAACAGTGTCTTAAAACCACAGCAGTCCATTATTTTAAAGTTCTAAAAAGTAAATAAATGAAAAAGAAAGAAAATCAACCACCAAAAAAATAAATAAATAAAAAATAAAGTTCTAGAAGTCATCCAAAAATGATTTTTACTGAACTAAAATCAGGAGGCTGGCAGTGTTATGTTTCTTCTTGGAGGCGCAAGGGGCACACTTCTTCATGCTCCTTCCACGTCCTGGAGGCCACTGGCAGACCTTGGCTTCTGGCCCCTCTTCTCCGTCTCCAAAGCGGCAACACGGCCCTAAATCCTTTTCACAGTTCCACATCGCCGGTTCTCTCCCCTCTGCCTCTCTATTTCACTTATAGGGACCCTTGTAATTACACTGGGCTGCCTTTCAAGGTCAGCTGATTATAGCAACCTTAATTAAAGTTGCAATATTAACTTCCCTTTGTTACATAATCTAACATAGTCCCAGATTCTGCGGGTTAGGACAGGGTCATCTTTGATGGAATATTATTCTCTCACTGCCTACAACATTCCACCTCTGACCTCCAGACTAATGCCCATCGCACAATCGAGATTCATTCATCTTCTAAGATCTCAACTCATGACAGTATCAGTTCAAGTCCAAAAAGCTCACCTAAATTTCATAAACTCAAAAGTCCCAAATCTCATCACCTAAATTTTCTAAATTAGGTATGCATGAGACTCTGGTGAGTGTAATCCATCTTGAGAAGCAATCCAGCTTCCTCTTCGAACCTAAGAAATTCATACACCAACTTATTTGCTCCCAAAATGCAGTGGTGGGACAGACATAGGATGCCAATTATAGTTATTTTGGCTAAAAGGAAAGAAAATTTAATGGAAAAAAAGAGTTACAAATTCCAAACATTTTCAAAATTCAACTGTTTAAACTTTATCAGTTATTTCAGTCGCTTAGTCATGTCCAACTCTGCGACCCCATGGACTGCAGCACGCCAGGCCCCCCTGTCCATCACCAGCTCCCGGAGTTTACTCAGACTCATGTGCATGGAGTCAGTGATGCCATCCAACCATCTCATCTTCTGGCGTCCCCTTCTCCTCCCGCCTTCAATCTTTTCCAGCATCAGGGTCTTTTCAAATGAGTCACCTCTTCACATCAGGTGGCAATGAACATTCAGGACTAATTTCCCTTAGGATGGACTGGTTGGATCTCCTTACTGTCCAAGGGACTCTCAAGAGTCTTTGCCAACACCACAGTTCAAAAGCATCAATTCTTCTGCACTCAGCTTTCTTCACAGTCCAACTCTCACATCCATACATGACTATTGGAAAAACCACAGCCTTGACTAGACAGACCTTTGTTATGAAAGTAATGCCTCTGCTTTTTAATATGCTGTCTAGGTTGGTCATAGCTTTTCTTCTAAGGGGTACGCATCTTTTTATTTCATGGCTGTGGTCACCATCTACAGTGATTTTGGAGCCTTGAAAATAAAGTCTGTCACTGTTTCCACTGTTTCCCCATTTATTTTCCATGAAGTGATGGGACTAGATGCCATGATCTTAGTTTTCTGAATGTTGAGCTTTAAACCAACTTTTTCACTCTCCTCGTTCACTTTCATCAAGAGACTCTTCGCTTTCTGCCATAGGCTGGTGTCATCTGCATATCTGAGGTTATTGATACTTCTCCTGGCAATCTTGATTCCAGCTTGTGCTTCATCCAGCCTGGCATTTCACATGATGTACCCAGCATATAAGTTAAATAAGCAGGGTGACAATATACAGCCTTGATGTACTCTTTTTCCTATCTGGAACCAGTCTGTTGTTCCATGTCCAGTTCCAACTGTAGCTTCCTGACCTGCATACAAGTTTCTCAAGAGGCAAGTCAGGTGGTTTGGTATTCCCATCTCTTTTAGAATTTTCCAGAGTTTATTGTGATCCACACAGTCAAAGGCTTTGGCATAGTCAGTAAAGCAGAAATCAATGCTTTTCTATAGCTCTTGCTTTTTCTGTGATCCAGCGAGGTTGGCAAGTTGATCTCTGGTTCCTCTGCCTTTTCTAAAACCAGCTTGAATATCTGGAAGTTCACAGTTCACGTATTGCTGAAGACTGGCTTGGAGAATTTTGAGCATTAACTTGCTAACGTGTGAGATGAGTGCAATTGTGCAGTAGTCTGAGCATTCTTTGGCATTGCCTTTCTTTGGGATTGGAATGAAAACTGACCTTTTCCAGTCCTGTGGCCACTGCTGAGTTTTCCAAATTTGCTGGCATATTGAGTGCAGCACTTTCACAGCATCATCTTTCAGGATTTGAAATAGCTCAACTGGAATTCCATCACCTCCACCAGCTTTATTCGTAGTGATGCTTCCTAAGGCCCACTTGACTTCATATTATACTTTATATATCTTATATATATATATATAACTGGTTATTGTGATGTGGTCATAGTATATTCTGTCTGAGTTATGTGTTGTGTATGTGCTCAGTCGTATCCGATTCTTCGCGACCCCAGGGACTGTAGTCTGCCAGGCTCTTCTGTCCATGGAACTTTCCAGGCAGAAATACTGGAGTAGGTTGCAATTTCCTTTTCCAGGGGACCTTCCTGGCCCTGGGATAGTAACTACATCTCCTCTGTCTCCTGCCTGGCAGGAGGGTTCCTCACCACTGCTCTGCCTGGTACACATGACTTATGTGTTGTGTGTGTATGTGTGTATATATATATATATTAGTATATATATAATATATAATATATATATTAGTATATATATACTATAGTATATATACTATAGTATATATATAATATATAATATATACTAATTAGTATATGTACTAATATATATTATATATTATAATATAATATATAATATATTATCTATATTATTAATTTTAAATAATATTATACTATAAAATATATATTAATATATTATATATTATATATAATATTATATATAATTTATATATATTAGTATATAAACATTGTATATATTAGTATATATAAATTATATATATAGAAACACAAGCAAACTTATAACCAAGCTAATCACTTAATCCCTACTATCCTCTGAATTCAGCTGGCAAGTATATTTTGACTGGTTTTCCACAAGTATTTTAGACATTAAGTTGCCCCATAGATGGTTGGTTTGGATTTAACTATATCTTTTTTTGTTGGTCCTGGGACTGATGTAGGACCAGATTTCTTTACTGGTAACTGACTAAATAGTCTCAGAATTGGATACTTCCGTATCTTTACAGAATCTTCATTTTGTCCTTTTGTCAAGGTGGGTTTTTCCTCCTACGGAACACCGAATAGTCAAAGATATTAAATTGACCTTTAAACTAATGGATTTTCCGTACATATTCAGTCTTAATGTGATACTTATAAATAACACTAGGAAGGACTTCTGCCTATAATACTCCAAGAGTTAAGGCAGCAGAGAGATTTAGGAAAAACATTTTGGTTTTTTTGCAGTCAGTTAATTTACCGTTTAAAATTATGGTAAATGATAATGTGTGCAGATTTTCCACTTGAATATCCAATTGTAAGTTTCTTCTTAACACTATTATATTTCTATTTTTTTTAATATGGAATGACATTCCTAAAACAAAAAGAGAAAAACCTTCAAAAAATATAGTAACATATTCATATATATATATATATAACATATAGCAACATATATATGTGTATGCATATGTAGAGATATATGCATAAAATATGAGTATTTCATGCTTTGCTAATAGGTTGTATTTCCAAGGTCCATTTAAAAATCAGTCGCTTGGAAATAAAATGTATTTTCCCACAGACCAATATGTTTAGCAGAGTGGTTAGGTTTATAGCTCATTTTCAAAACTCAGGTTCATTTATAATGCAGTTGAATGGAATTACTGATTGTCTAAATCCTAAATACTGATATGACTGGGACACATTGTGAGGAAGAAGTGATATCAATGACTCTTTAAAATAGTAAATTATCACTGCAATTAGTATATTAGTTAACTGTGGTTTTATATTGCCTTTGAATTTTATAGGCATAGCAATTTAAGAAATGTTTTTCTCTGGAAATTCGCCACTTCTTTTTCTGAACACTCTCTCACTCTATTTTCTCCCAAGTCCTCAGGTATTTGTCTGCCTTGAGGGTCTCAGCAGCATCAAACAGACCCGTGAGGGAGAGCTTAGCTGAGGAGGTCGTGGTGTAACGGTGTAAGGAGGACAAATCTATTGATTTTTGCCTTAATAGTTCTGCTTTGGGCAGTGTGCTTAGAAAAGCATTCACAACCCAAGTTTGTGTAATTCCTCACCTGTTTTAAAATTTAAAATGTTATTTTTAGCTTTTTATTTCGCATTGGCTTGTAGCCAATTAACAAAGTTCTAACAGTTTCAGGTAAGCAGCAAAAAGACTCGGCCACACACATATATGTGCGTGTGTGTCCATTCTCCCCCAAACTCCCCTCACATCCAGTCTGCCACGTAACAGTTGAGCAGAATTCCACGTGCTCTACAGTAAGTGCCACCCACTAACTTGCTGACTGATACCTTCTTGGTCACCCATTCTAAAAACAACAGTGCGTGCATGTCCAGCTTCCCTGCCGGCTCGGGTAAAGGGTCTGCCTGCGATGCAGGAGACCCAGGTTTGATCCCTGGGTTGGGAAGATCTCATGAGGAGAAAATGGCAATCCACTCAGTACTCTCACCTGGAAAGTTCCATGGATAGAGGTGCCTGGTGGGCTATCGTCCATGGGGTCACAGAATCGGGCACGACTTAGCTATTAAACTACCACTGTACATGTCTAGCCCAAACTCCCTGACTACCGTTTTCCCACATACTTCCCCCAGCAACCATAAATTCATTCTCTATGAATCTCCCTCTGTCTTGTAAGTAGCTTCATTTGTATCATTTCTTTTCAGATTCCACATGTAGAGAATGTCATACAGTATTTCTCCTCTGTCTGACATACTTCAGTATGACAATCTCTACTGAGTCTACTGACAGAGTCAATCTCTACACTCTCTACTGGCAATCACAGTACTATAAGAGCTCATTTTTTACTTTATTTTTTAATTCATCAGGGATTAATTTTGTTATACACAGCAATAAGCTATATAACAGCATTTATTAAAAATTCTATTACTTTTCTAAGTGATTTGAGATATTTCCTTTATCATGTACTGAATACATGTCCTTGGGCATGTTTCTGAATTTTCTATCTTTTTACATTGATGTTTATGTTAGTATCATACTGGTTTAATTACTGTATCTTTAGAATGTAAGTTAATATTTTTTTATACAACTAGGTTCTCAAATTATCCTTCCAATAATGTTTTTTCAAATCTTATATTTCCTGGTATTATTCTCCAAATTTACTTAAAAATCATTTTGCAAAATTCTGAAGAAAACTCCCTTTGGCATATTGGATGACTTATAGAAATTCATAGATTATCTCTGGGGAATGTATCTCTTTATGTTATTAAATCCTTTAATCTAGGACCATAATGAGAGTCTACATATATCTGAGCCTTCATTTACTGTCTTAGTGAAGCTTTTAATTTTACATGTTTAAGTCAATATTGAAGCTATTTTTCTCTCTGTAAGTTACACTTTCATTTGCTAGTTTGAAAAGTTTTCTTTCTCTCTGACAGATTCCAGATTGTTATTGAGCAATTAATTCTTGGATCATTTTTGTGACTGTCGCTATTATTTAATATGTTATAGCTTGTAATATTTCAATTGATTCAGCTGACTATTTTGGACTTCCCAAGTAAAAAGCATACTATGTGTAAGGATAGTACTAGATTTGTCTCTTCCTTTTAATTATAGCTATAAAGTGATTGTATTTTATAGCAATTAACTAGAATACTTGTGTTTAATAACAGAAGTGACTCCAGAATTTAAAAAATTTAAAAAGTTAAAAAATTATGCTGTCTATTGCTTTCCATTTATGTATGTTTTCAC
Source organism: Hydropotes inermis (assembly GCA_020226075.1). Classification (NCBI taxonomy): domain Eukaryota; kingdom Metazoa; phylum Chordata; class Mammalia; order Artiodactyla; family Cervidae; genus Hydropotes; species Hydropotes inermis. Next base: position 1,837,303 of record CM035274.1, on the reverse strand, counting down.
AAGTCTTTATCATGTGAAAGAAATATTTTTGATTTCTGATTTTAGAATAGTTTTGAAAAGAAACACTTATTACGTTTATCACCTTCCTCTAATAAAGACTATATCACTTTTTTCATTTAGAGTAAATACCCCTAAATTCCTGGAATGTAACCTCCTTAGCTATGCTACTCATATAATAGACTGCTCAGTTTGACTTGCTAATCGTTTATAGAAAGATTTTCTAACCTCATGCATAAGTATAATTATGATTGATCTATGTTCTTTGTATGATATATTGCCTAGTTTTTGGCAAGAGGAGTTTGAAAGCACACTAAACATTCCAGGAAAGACTCCATCCTTTCATATGACCTGGAACAATTAAAATAACATAATAAATTATCGGAATATTAAGGTTTGTTACAACTCAGTAACATGGGCATGCTCCATTGCAGGGGTGTTTATAATCTAAATGGTTTTAAATTATGTCCAGAGACCAAATGCTATTTAAAATAATTTGTATAATAATTCCAAGATAGCTAACTATAGAGCGCTTTAGGTTGAAAGCCAGGACATCTTGTGTCCTTGTGTCGTTCTTATCCGAGTTCTGCCACTACCCATGTGGTTACAGTCAAGTCACTTTGCTGCTCTGGACTTGAAATTATTAATATATTTGGAAAGTAAGGTAGAAATTGATGACATCTAAAAATATATTTCTTATGTGATTTTACAAAGCATTTAATTTTCTCAGTGTCTTAACTATAATTAATTATTTGCAGTCCACTTCAAATTTCACATAATTGCATTGCAAAGACTTGGAAAAATATTCTAGGTTTTTGAGGAATGAGAGCATATTTGCAAAAGACACAAGTGGTATGCTGGATACTACTGAAATTTCTCTCCGTACAGATGGCCCAATGAAAATGTATGGGATTCGCTGGGAGAAGGTACACATGCCCTTAGGTTTACTCTGAAAAAAACAAAGGCCAGGCCGTCTTGTGCCCCTCCAGCTGGCCTTTCATAATCCAGGACTTATTTTACTCTTTTATGGTCACATTTTTATTCACCGTAGTTGATGATGAAGTTGAAAAAGGATGTTTTATGAGTCTCGTTTTAGTCTTATACATGCATAATAGTATCTACAGAATGTGAGCTCTTGATTCACATTTTATCCATCACTTATTTTATCTCCACAGATGTATGCACAATTGTTCTTTTAGGACTCTCTTCAGCCCACAGATGTCTTCACAGCTGCTCTCTGTTCCAAAGGGGAATTTTCTATTTTTACTCAGAAGCAGTCATGTAAGGTTTTTTGTTATTTTGTTTTGCGTTCATTTTATTTTTATTTAAAACACTGTAAAGATTTTTTTTCCCTCCATTGGGGGAAAAATAAAAACATTCTACCTGAAAGATGGTCTTGAGAACTGAATCAAGAACAATCTGAAAATAAAGCACACTATCTGTATTTCTGCTCATTCTTTGAATCTCACTAAATGTTTTGCATACTGGAGGCCCATGAACTGTAATCACCCAGGAGTGGAATCTCCCACCTCCTGTTTCTGTGACTGAGTTGGTATGCTGACACAGATAAAAACTGTCATGATTCATTCAGGACAGAAAGAAAAAAAAAATCAATCAAATAAATGCCTAGTTTAGGCAAAATTGCCAATTTGAGAACAGCTTGAGGCTTAGGGGAAACAAATGATTCAAACTGCTGCCTCTATTTTCTGCATCCACTAGGCTTCTGAGAGTTCTGATTTTCTTTGTGTGGTAGGATGACCACATAATTCAATTAATTGAACCTGAGTTATGGCAGTTATGTTTTTTGCTTTATTCCTCTAGAAACCTCTAAATATTTATATTTGTATAAGGAAGACCTTTTCTACAACCTTCATCCATATCCAACATTTAGTGTCACTGAATATTCAAACAATGGGTGGTCTTACAGAGAACTAAGGTCATATTCCCCTCTTATAGATGACACCCCGACAACCAGGATGCTAATCTGACTTACATGAGAATGCAGAGCTGGTCTGATGCTCCAGAAGAACTGTTTGCACAATAAATTGATAAATAGGTCACCAGCCCTTTATTCATGGCCCTTCATTGACTTAAGCTCATCAGAGGTTAAAATTGCTTCAGATCTCAGATGTTAAATACTTAAAAGAATAAGGACTTCTTATCTTTATTTTTTGGAATGTGTATATGGTTTTGTATTCACTTGTTTAAGTTTTTGTTTTAAGGAGAAATGGTCAAAACATTTGTGTAAAGCAAATTTATATATTGAAAGCATCTACTTCTTTATGGAATGAATATAATAGTGAATTTTTGAAGGTTTTTATAATTCAAAGTCATACGTAAAAGGCATTTAAAAAATCTAAAAATCATTTGAATCAGTTCTAATGAGATGGATGAAACTGGAGCCCATTATACAGAATGAAGTAATTCAGAAAGATAAAGACCAATACAGTATACTAACGCATATATATGGAATTTAAAAAGATGGTAACAATAACCCTATATGCAAAACAGAAAAAGAGACACAGATGTACAGAACAGACTTTTAGACTCTGCACGAGAAGGCGAGGGTGGGATGTTCTGAGAGAATCGCATTGAAACAAGTATACTATCAAGGGTGAAACAGATCACCAGCCCAGGCTGGATGCATGAGACAAGTGCTCAGGCCTGGTGCACTGGGAAGACCCAGAGGGATGAGATGGGGAGAGAGGTGGAAGGGGGGATCAGGATGGGGAACACATGTAAATCCATGGCTGATTCATGTCAATGTATGGCAAAAACCACTACATATTGTAAAGTAATTAGCCTCCAACTAATAAAAATAAATGAAAAAAAAATCTAAAAATGAAATTTATATACATTGTTTTTAAGGGTAGGCACTTTCAATATTTCACTTACCTGTTGTGATAGAGGTAGCAAAATACAAGTCATTCGGATTCCAGCTCCATAGGAAAGAGCTTATGCCTCAGTGTCTAAAGGTGGTATTTATATATTATGGCAAGAGGCACTGTTGAAATAGTGGGGATAAGTTAGAAATATACTTTTATTATTATTGTGAATAATAAGTAACAGATACAAAGATCTGTACATGCAGATATTCCTAATTTAGATCATTCTGGTATTGTCAGACACTGAGAACTCATGCACTAGACTTATCAATGGCTCATTGAGGAACTACTACATCTGATATTTAACCTACAAATTTGTTAGTAGGCTTGGACCTTGTGTGGTGCACCTTAAAATATTCAGTAATTTGAATATTATATCCAGTCTCATCATATGCTAAGAAAGTTATTGACACTGCTTCTGTTTCTTGGTTGTTTTTTCTGACAGGAATGTAGGGCTCATGGTGGGCGTGATTAAAGGGGACAGTGGCAAGGCTTGCACGAATCCTGAGGGCCATGATTAGGGACATATTTGACCCCACAGCCATCCAGCATGAACTGTGTTTCTGAACCACGTTTTCAAGTTCATCCACACTAAACTTGGGACACCCCCACTTCTTGGAGACGTGGACCCTCTGGGGGCCGGGGAACTTGCAGTGGCCCCGAGGACCTCAGCCACAGGCTCTTGCTCTGCAGATGAACTTGATGACCTGGTCAGTGTGGACCTTGGCCACTGGGCCCTGGGGCTTTCTAAAGGTGCCACACAGACTCGTCTGGAGCCTCCGCTGGGGACAGCCGGTTAGTCATGAATGTCCACTGGAAAGAGCTGTCTCCCCGGGCCCTCAGGGCAGCCTGTCCAGGCAGCCGGCTGCCTACCCTACCAAGGAGCCTGCTGGGGGGAAGGGCACTATTGGCTCAACTGGTTACAAAGTCTTGTTAGTTTTCTGTTGTCAATATACTGTCATCTCATTTGGTTGAGTTTCCTCATCTCAGATGACTTGGTTATAAAGACCTGTGTATTTTCATTAGTAATTTTGCGTAGCTCATTTTAAGGTGGAGACTTCCACAGATATGAATATGTAATTTTATAAATGGATCTCTCTTGAAGATGTGCTGAGAAAAGTGAACTGATACAATGTTTTTATACTCTTAATAAGACATCAGAATTACATGATATCTTCAAAAGGTAGCATGAAACAATTTTCAATAGCAATTACCAGGCATGCTCTTTCACCAAGATTATCGAAGCAGTTTTGCTAGGAAGCATTTGTGTAACATTCCATATGCCAAAAACCATTTGTTGATTTAAAATATGACGGCTGAGTTTTTGAAGAGGAGATTTTGATGTGATGTGCATAAAGTTATACATGCGATTGCATTTTCCCCATAATTACCTAGTCATGCTACAGACTGTCAACCATAGAACTCATTTGCTTATTTTTTTAAAGATTTGCTTTGCTTGCAAAGATTTAGTTTAATGACATATTTTTATTCCTTCCTTCTTTTTCTACAAACCAAAGAAATTTGTGACTGCATTTCTTTGCTTCACGTTTTATAAAATTCTGGGCCAATAAGTTTTCTCCTTTCCACTTTATTCCTCAGAAGGGTCCCCATTTCCACCAAATATTCTCCTTAATTGAACAAGCAACTTTATAAAATGCTTTGAGAAATGACTTAGAATAATATGTCATCAACTGACAGTCGGTAGCTGTTTTATATATATAATGTATACTGCATTTATAATGTTACTTATATAAATATAAATTATAGGTGCCTACAGTACAAATATATCAACATATGCTCAAAATATGAAGAAGCTATAGTAGCAATGAAAGCCTTTATCCAATAGCACCTTCTTTTATTAAAATATGAAGAAAGTACAATTAAATATGGGCTAATTCTGTGAAGGTATGATTTTGTAAATTAGGATATTTCATTGTTCTTCAGTCTTGCTTGCTAAAGGATCATTAAAAGTGGAAGACATTTGAGCATTTCTATGACATTTTTTTTTTAAATGACAAACTCCTCCACCACTACCACTAGTAAAAATTTGTAACTTGGATACCAGGTCTTTTTAATGAAGCTTTTGAGTCTTAGAAAATATGATTAATCTGATTAGTGATTCAGCCTCCCTTTGTGCTTACATTATCTAACACAAAGAGCCCCCCACAGGTTAAAGTTTAAATGTGGATTACCAGATAAAGCTAGTACTGACGAGGTTTCTATGGCGCAAGGAAAAATTGGATTTGCTTTTCACCTCATCTCAGGCTCTGTCATCCTGGTTTTTGCCTTGTTCCCTTGTTCACAGCAAGGATATTAATTTTGTAGTAAAATCTTTAAGCAATTATGCAGATAGCTCTGAAAAAGCAACATACACACACAATAAGAGAAGCTTAACTGAAAAATGGACCCCAGATATTCATTAAAAACAGATGGCTACATTGCCAACAGCATAACTTTGGATGTTTGGGCTAAGCTGGTATTAATCTGCCACAACATGAAGAGAAGATGAAACTGCTGGTTACAAACTATGTATTGCTTCTACTTTTTGCTTACAAAAGAATACAATGATGATTTATGGCTGCCGTTTAGATAAATGCCCCTTCCCCAGATTACTTACTCAAAAGTGAAGTAATATTTTAATAGTCTTAGCTATCACTGAATCTTCATGTTCATGTACAAGGAACCAATAAAATGCAAATAATCATATCATTTTGAATTTTTTCTTTTTCTAAAATTTCTTTGGAAGTAGACAAAAATATCCCACTTAAAATTTGATATTAGGTAAATTTTCTCTTAAATCTCCTGAGAATGGGAAACAGGTCTAATCATATCTCAAAGTCAACACAAAATACAATTTTGCATTTATATAATAAAGTAGTTAAATGTATGGCTATTTATTTGAGTTATATGCTAAGCAGAAACCATGAAATTTTCAATCTAAACAAAATCAGGAAAAATAAGGCAGAAAAATGTTTGGCCAAGTCTTCCAGGTTAATTCATGGGTGATAGAAGGGAATGCTGCGCAACTGAAGCGGCGCCTATAAAGACAAACGCAGACGGTATGTAGTTTTTCATTTATGCATGCATGGGTGCTAAGTCACTTCATTTGTGTCTGACTCTGAATGTTGCATCTGAGGACTCGTTGGAACATCGTGACATTATTCTGCTTCACCTGTGCATGAAGATGAAGGCATGAGTGTTTGACAAAGTCCTTGTTACCACTAAAGGTTCACTTTCATCCCTGGTGGGGTAAAGCAGAAGGGAACCTGCAACACAGCACACGGCGTTCAGCGCGGGGCTCTGCGGGGACCTGGAGGGGCTGGGTGCGGAGCAGGTGGGAGGGAGGGCCGAGAGGGGAGAAATGCACGTGTACATACGGCTGCTTCACTTTGTTCTACAGCAAAACCTATCACAACGTGATAGAGCAATTACACTGCAATTAGAAACACATTTATTGTAGAAAAATTTAAAGATGCACTAAGGAAAGTTATGATAATCCCTAATCTGACCACTCTGAGATGACCGCCACTAGTATTTATATACATATTTCAAGATATTTTTACTCTGTATTTAAAAAACTGGTTTTTCCCCCCAAATTATCTATATGACTATCACTTTATATAATCCATTGCCTTCCTGGTGGCTCAGCTGGTAGAGAATTCGCCTGTAATGAGGGAGACCTGGGTTCAATCCCTGGGTTGGGAAGATCCCCTGCAGAAGGGAAAGGTTACCCACTCCAATATTCTGGCCTGGAGAATTCCATGGACTACATAGGCCATGGTGTCATAAAGAGTTGGACATGACTGAGTGACTTTCACTTTCAATCTTCTCCTAAGCCTCATTTTACTGAATCCGTGATATTCCAGGCATAGGTAATCCAAATTTTATTTCATCAACACTCTATTGATGATAAACAGATAGTCTGAAAATTGTTGTTATTTTAAAATCTCAAAGATCATATACAAGCTAAAATTTGTATAAAACATGTTACTGAATTAATCTTCTCACATTGCCCCCTTTTCACATGTAAATAAAAACTTGTTTAGGCTAAGGTATATTCATGAAAAAAAAGCATATTCAACAGGCCCTTGTGATTAATTCATTTTTAAGAAGTATATTTACAGTCTGGATAAAATTTCTTGTTGCTAGTAGAACCAATCACATTGTGTTAATAACTGTAAACTATCTTTCCAATCTAATCTAATTTCCATCATCCCAGCCTGGTTTTTCAATCACACAGGTTACTTGCCATCTCTCTGGCATGCCCTGTATTCTTAAATACCAGCGGACTATTGAAGATATAGTTCCTTTTAATAGCCATGGACCTGCACTCCAGTCCCTCTGCTAAAGTCCAAACTACCCTGTCGATGCATCATTTCTCCCCACCTATCATAGGCATTTACTGCTCCTGTATTTAGCCAAGGATGCTGATCTCTTTTGGGGGTTCTTTTAATTGAAAAGATTTGTTCATCTGTCTGTCTTGGAAACTGTAAGCAACTTCAGGGCAGGAACTAAGTCATATTCATTTTTGTGATTTTTGGTCTTGACGAAGTGCCTGATGTCTAACAGGCATTCTATAAATTGTTCACCAAAATGAACAATGACTTGAGGACATTTAGATAAGAAGATAAAATTAGAGACAACACAGGTTAAGTCCTGACCAGCGTTGCCCAAGGCCCAGCCAACTCTTGTGGCCTCAGCATTATTTTAAGGGATGAGAAGACGAAAATGAACACACGGCCTTGACTGCTTTGCGGCTCCCTTGCATCACGTGAATGGACCCAACCTGTCTGAACTCACTTGAAAATGAAACTGTTGATACCAACTGCATGGGGGAGGGGGGAGTGAGGTTAAATTCTGAAGCAGAAAAGAGGCAGAATGGTGACTGAATGTGAATTTCACATTTTCTGTGATTGCTGGCCTCTCCTACCCTAAGAACACTTTTCTTTGAGCAGAGGGGATGTGGGGGGATACGGCAAAGGAGCAACACAGTTATTATTACTTTAAGGCAAATAAGTCCCAGATAACAGAAGAATCTAACTCATGGACCAAGGCTCGCTTGTAATCGTTGAATATATACTGTGCGACACATCATGTGAGTTGCTGATAATTGTGGGGAGATCAGTGGCTCTACAAACCTCAGCTCCACTCGCCTTGTGAGATGGAACCCTAAAAGGAACCCGAATGGTCCTATGGAACAGTCTTTCTCAAAAAGAAACAGTCTTCCTTCTCGTTATTAGAAGGAGGAGGAAAGCAACCCAGTAGGTTAGGGCATAGGGTTCCCAGATGGTGCTAGTGGTAAAGAACCTGCCTGCCCCATGCAGGAGACACAAGAGATGCCGGTTCAATCCCTGATCCCCTGGAGGAGGGAAAGGCAGCTCACTCTAATATTCTTGCCTGGGGAAACCCACAGACAGAGGAACCTGGCTGGCTGCAACACTTGTATGGTGAGGGGATGGGGCAGAGAGTTGTCTCCTCATTCTGTACGAAGCTGCAATGTGTGATTTTCAAACTCCTTCCAAATTAGAACCTGTCTAACTCTTTATGCACAAAAGTCTCCACCTAGAATAATAACCTTATTTATGTATACAAGTCATGTGTTTTATTGTTTTTCTTTTCAGCTAGAAATTAGTCATATCTTTTTGTGTCTCATTTTTAAAAACAGTCTAGTTTAAACTGGGGAATAGGAATTATATATCTAGCTATGAGCTTAAACTGCCAAAATCGTCACTGGATGTTGACACTTTTCCTTAAATCCTCTTCTCATATCAAGATGATTTTTCTGTGTTGCTATATATCATGACAAGTGTGATTAAATATTTTAGCAATATGATGATTCAACTGGCACATGTATCAAAGCAATTTCCGTGGCTCGAAAATAACATTAAAAAATCTTTCATTTCAGTAATACCAAATGTTTCTTTGAGGTTAACACCTTGTGACAGGACATGAACAGAGCATTAAAAGACATGCAACTAGACATCATATGAAAATTTAGTATATTTTCCTATAAGGAAATTTCTTTAGCAGCTATTTACTTTAAATTTCTTGGTAAATAAAAAAGTGTTACTTAGAATTCAATAAGAACACCTATAAAGAAGGTATAGCAAACAAACGATGTATGAAACATTATTTTTAACTGAAATTGCTGCATGAACAGCTTGTGGGTGTTTTTAAATTCTGGGAATTCAAGTTTGACTATAACAACAACGTCTGCATTTAAAGAAGTAATGAGCTATTTAACCCATCTTAAAGGGTAGGCCAGATAATTTGCTTTAATGATTAGGGCCCTTTGCAAATAAAGAAGAATCTACAATCCCAAGTATAAGGCAAGCAAATAAATCTATTCCATCCAGAGGCCACTAGCAATACTCCACATTCTACTCAGCAGTACCGAGCACACCCTCCCGTCCTCAGCAACTCAATCCTACAGTTCAGCAAATTAACTGGAAGCACATTTTGTACTGACAGTAGTAAGAGGTTAGATCTATGTAGCAAGAGGATCAGAAATTTCTACTTTTATATTCTTCCTTTGTTTATGCAGTTTGATCTTTAATTAATAGGTTTGTTCACTCGCCTTGTTGTAAATGAGATTTGATGATGCTCATAGGATGAAGTACTGGAACTTAAAAGGAATTAGTTTCTCATATGGTCTATTTTCCCAAATCAAGGCATTTAGAAAATACTATGAAAAAGTTTAAAAGTATTATGTAAATGCTACTATGATACTTATTTTCATCACAGCAATTATTAACTAGCCTAAATTAAATTTTTAAAAAACTATAAAGGAGACATTCATGTCTAGATGATGGTGTTAATATACACATATATTCTCATCGAGATAATTTTATGTGCCCAGCCTGATCTCCACCAGAGAAGCCATCAGTTGGATTCTCTAAAAGCCGCTGGTCTCACTTCGTACGGTGTCACCTTAGCGTGTTTGGCACGAGGCGTTTGGTGTGGTGTGGCCACAGGTACAATCCTGAGCAGACAGCGCTCTTCTGCAGGACAGACCTCGGAGCTCTGTGCTGTTCACAGCCTGCCTGCGACTCCTAAGTGCGGACTTAGTGTCTTCTCTATCTAGTCAGGAGAAAAAACTCATGCAAAGAGAAAAGATATCTTACTTGCATGTCTGGAGAGTAGAAATCTTTAACACTTTTCAAGAGTAGCTAAACTGAATACCCTCTGAAGAGACTAGAGGGAGAGCAATGACATTACAAAGTGCCATGGGCTTCGAGGGCTGTCGGTAAGGCTGGATTTGGCTAATGAATGTTTCATCATTTCTAATTTGAGTTCTTGTGCTAAAAATCTAAAATGTCTCTGAAGGCCAGTCACCTCACTTAAATGCGTGAATCCAGATGGATGTGCCCTGAGAGGGCAAGGGTGAAGTGAACAGTTCAGATCGCATCTAAAGGATCACATCTAAGTGATCACTCAGACATTCCCAGTAAAGCCAGCTCACCCTTGCAGGCCTGACTGAGAATCTAGAAATGTTGATTTTAATGCAAAATCTTAATTTCAGATGTTGTGAATTAATCCAATAGTAATAACAGTAAATCTATAGAACAAACAAAATATGCCCACGGGTTGCATTTGGCTCATAAATATGTTTTCCTGCTGAAAATTCTAAGAAAACCAAGCATGGGTATCGAAGTATTAGATTTTGTGCCTACTAATGTCTCCTGCTATTACTAGTACTGCATGGTGATTGGCTGTATAAAATAATTATTTTGGCAAAGCACCTTTGATTTGGAGCTAGAATATTATGAAGTTTGCCAAGACATATTACAGTAATGCTCTATTATATTTCATGATGGTATTTGATTAAAAATGCAGATGAATAATCAATATGTTAAAAGCTTACTTTTATCTTTCTACTCCTTCTGTTACCAAATGGACTTTGTTCGTTTCAGCAATCTGCTTACTGATGTGGAAACAAAGCTTTTAATTTTATCACAAAAAATGTGAGGAACCAAAGTTTTTTAATGTCTTAAAAAGAAAAATATTAACATGAATTATAACATGAACAATGAACATTTACTTACTGTTTATTTACCAGTATGGCCAAGTTGAAAGTACTTTACATGCAATATTTTATTTAATGCCCACAATTACCTTAAGATGTGGGTGTTATTATTAATTTTATTTCATAGTTGAAGTTATTGAATTTTAAATACTTTTTACTAGTTTTAAAACCTACATCTATTATCATTTAAACAGTTTTAAACTCTGTGTTTTTGCCCTTAATAACTGGATTCCATTTCCAAATATGCGTGAGGTTTCATAGAGAAAGATGGTATTTGAAATTAGAATTGAAAGGAAAAGGCATTTCTACTGTTTGTCCATGATGCTACCATCTAGTTGAATTTTTCATGTGTGATTCTGACCTTCCTAAGCTATGTTTTTTATAAGCATTTGTTTAATGATTAATATTATTGTAATATTGCTTAGAATATTAAAATATTGCAAAGAAATTATAATAACACTTCTACTTTCTCTTTTATACTCAGATTTATTCTAAAGAAGAGTATTACCTTTTTCTCTATTACAGATATTCAAATCACAAAGTTGGCATATTTTAAAGTATTTGATAAATGAAGTTCAACTATATGTTTACATAAAATATGAGAAGTATCAGAAATTTTAGAAGGCATTGAAAATATAATAGCAATAGCTTTCTACTTTATTAATTGACTTCCAGTCAATTGCAGCAAAATTGCTTTTGAGCACAGCTGCAAGTTCTCAGTTTGAATAACCATTTCATATGACTTGAGAAAATTTAAATATGCCGGGCTTTCTAGTATAGACTTTGCAACATATATGCCTGGGAAAATTTACAATTTAAATCACACGGGTAGCAACCAGCTTTTCATACAGAAAGTCATGAAAGTACAGGGGTGTGGGAAAATTTGACAAATCAAACTGGAAGATTCACAACTTAAAAGCTTAACTTTTCCTCCCCTCACCCATAATGTTGACCTTGGTCTGGTCTGTTCCTCTCTGATTGTCTGAATTATACTCTCCCTCATGGATGATGGCTTCTTATTAAATTATTTACTGATGTGGCTGACACTGGTTGAATAGATTCATTAAATTTCACAAGTTGTTGGAGTCCAGTTCACTGGAAAAGGAAAAAAACCCTCTTTAGACTCCTTAAAGGACAAAAAGCATCAAGTTTTTTGAGCTCTTTTAAAGCATTAATAAAGCATGAAAAGATATGACATCAATCCTACTAAAACACAAGAGAAAATGAATGATGTTACTGTAAATCTTTACATCAATCACACCCAATACTTGGGAAAACAATATAGTTTTGTTTGCATTTCAGAAGTGACAAACAGCTCTTGTGACTGGCTTAACATAGTCACTTTCTATTAGTCAAGACCAGAAGCAAGTCAGAATTAAAACGTGGCCCTGGGTTGCTAGGCAGCGGAGTTGTCTTGACATGGTGGTTAGTTTCCTTTTCAGTGAATGACAACAGTGAAATGAAAGAAGTTTTGAAAAACTTGATGATGGTTTTCAAAGGAGGAGGATAATTGGTGGTGCTCGCTTGTGCGGCTGTGTGGAAACTTTCAGGCGGCTGTGAGAGCCGACTGTCACTAAAAATTTAAACTCTTGTACACAAACTTGACCTAGAGTCTTCTCCAGGTTCTGGCCGTTCATTGTCAGAACCCCTCTGAGACCAAGGGGTGTAGGATGAAAGCATTAAGACAGATGGGTAAAGCCCCAAAGGAAGAAAGGAATCAATAGTTGTGATTTAATCCATTGGTGAAAGGGAGGAATTAAGTAAAATCTTAAAAATGAGGAATGTGTAAAAGACCTTTCACCAGCACCTATAACAAAAATGTTTTAATGGCATGGCAAGTTGCATTAGAACAGACCTTGGCCTCAAATGCAGGAAACAAAGGTACAGAATCTTTGGTTTGATATGCCCCAGATAAAACAATTGCCCTGATGTTATTTTTTGAACATTGTCTAGCTTAATTCAGAAAAATATCCCCAACGTGATAACTCCCAAAACATCTGCAAACAATTCCAACTGAAGACTTTGCTGTCTGTGGTAAGAACAGAGCCAAAAATAGAGCATATATGTAACCAAAAAAAAAAAAAAACCAAACAGACAAGAAACTCCAAGCAAACAAAAGACACACACAGAAAATACACGTTGCTCACAGTTTATATCCCAAACTACCTAATGCAATAACATTTTGTTTAACCACCTTTGCCGTTAATTTACCCAGAATTTTAAAAACTGAGCAAAATGGACTAATATTGAAAGAAGGGACCAATTAGTGCTGGATTAACATTCATGGGTATTTACAGTTGTTTTTGTACTTGTTCTTGTGCTCTGACTTCCTAAAATTTCACAACCCAAAGGTTTAGAAAAATGGGGTTGTTTAGACGCAAAGTGCAATGAAGTGGCTGTGAGCATTGTGTAGACACCACCTCTCTCATTATACCCTCTCAATCAGCGCTGGGTGCACAGGAAACCGCAATAAAGCCCATCTGCCACGGTTAATCTGCAGGCAAACCCACACCCATGTCTATGCCCGTTACCCTCCAGCCTTATTATTCTCAGATCCAAAGCTTCATAAGGGATCAGCCAAAGTCCATTAAAGTAAATAATAGCTAGAAATGACAGGCTTAGCAAGGATTGGGAGGAAGTTGAAGACCAATCTGAGCTCTGAGCTCTGATTAATAGAGAAAAGCATTAGGAGAAAAGGGGAGAAAAATGACCTCAGCCTGCTCCAAAGAATTCCTGAACCTTCGTTGTTAGGGCAAGTGCTACCATCTGAGACGTTAGTGATCCTTGAATTTCCTTCACTTTGATGCAGCTCAAATGGGAAAATTTTGAAGGTTCAGCAAGGCCCCAGACCTCAGCTGGAGAGCTGTCTGGAGTCAACCCTGTCAAAATTCTCTTGTGCAAAAGAAAGCCTTTATTAGCTAGATTGCCACAACAATAACAACACCCACAAATGCCCGATGTAGTCGTGGAAGGAAGAGCCTCTGCTAGAGATTACAGATGCATTTATTATTTTATCGCACACAGTCATTTTTAAAAGTCTTCGAACAGATGTAGTAAAATAAAACAATAGAGATTCTTCAAGTGAATGCCTTTGAGGGACTAGGGATTTAGTCTGCTGGTAGGGAAGTGTGTGTGTGTGTATGTGTTTGTGCATATGTGTGTGTGTGTCTGTCTTTCTGTGTGTGTAGGGCATGGTATTCAAATATTTATTCAGTTTCATCTTGAAATATGATGTTTATTTTCATTTCACAACACAGAAAAATCCTTCTCAAGCAGTTCAAGCATTGTTGAGTCAAGAGAGAATCATAAAATGTTTCAGTTATTTCAACTGTGCATTTTATATAAATTGACCAGGAAAAAAATTCCAAATTAGTTTCAAAAGAGTTTTCTCTGTCCACCTTTTAAAAAAGTATTTTGGCAGTCTCTGTTTGATAACTTTTCTAATGAGAGGAAATACACATAAGTGCATTTGGTTTTCAAATGAGACATTTTTGAATTTTGGAAGAGTTTTGAACACTCCTTTGAAGAAATCTATGCCTGGTGGATCTATTTGTGATTGGAAAAAACTTATTTCCTATCTCCTCTATTATTAAAAAACGACTTGCCTTGTAAATAAAAATACATTATTTTTTTATGAAGAAGTGAGAGTAGTAGAGAGAGTTCAAAAAGTGTGAGGGCTCTTTAAAGTTAGAATTGAAAAATAACAAAGCAACCCCTGCTTGTCAGAAAGCCCTGTCTGAGGGAGAGAAAGCATTTGGCAGAGGCAGCAGGCATTGGGGAAGCACTGGTGATTTCTCAGGAAGATGGTAATGGTCCAGATGAGGACTTGATGTCAGGGAAGCTCACCGGATGTATTCCTTCCTCAAGTTGATGTTGCAGCGTGCAATTTTCATAAATCAAATGAAGAGGTCATGTAAAGAACCATAGCTAAAATGATGCTTCTTCGCAGATATTGCTGATAACTTGGCTAATGCTCTGTTGATGTGCACGTGGTACAATTTTCATATTTTAATCTTAAGTAGAACAAGAAATGACAATTATGAAAAGACAAAATAGATACCACCAACAGCTGTAATTGCTATCTAGGCTGCTCCAAGATGGGCCAAAGACACAGTAAATCAATATTAAGTTCTCCACAAACGCAGGTATCACAACAAGGACATCATATAACATCATTATAAGCAAATTCTAATACAATTTGGACAGTTGAAAAGAATATAGGGTGAACACAGAGAATGTGAGGCTGACATGTCCTCTGCCAGCTTCAGCTGGTATCTCAGAGGGGAAAAATCATCCCTGGGAATCACGGCTGTGTGTTTAGTTAAGTATGCAAACTGTGCTGGTTTTAGTAAATGAGTGTGAGCCTCCTTTCCACAATTTAAAATGCTAAGATCATCAAGGGTTAAATGGTTCTGCCGCATGGAATTATAAGAAGTTGAAATTCAGTAGGTTTAATATACCAATGTTTTTGTCTATAACACTGCATCCTCTGATATATTCTGTGATATTAAAGAATACCTAATTAAAACTGGTGGGTTAAGAAATCAGCTAAACTTAAGGAAAAAAACTATTAAAGATTAAAGGCAAGGAATAAATGTAACTAGAAGAATGAAACTTGAAACTGATGCAAACCTTGGCAATGAGAAATGAAATCGGGAAAAGGCAAATCGATAAGAAAACAAAAATATTGAGAAAAAGATATTAAAAAAAGTGACTAATCAAAAGTGACAAATAGTTGACCATAAATTAAAAACTTGCTTTTAAGAGTATTCGTTCAGAGTATAATGATTTAAATGCCTTAGAAAAAGAAGGTGTGATTTTATGTATATCTTTCTGTGCATTTCCTTTATGGGAAGTGAAATAACACATACCACAGAAAAAGTGTTCATAAATTCTTATTGATCTTTTGCATTCTTTCAGAAGTTATTTCACATTTTTAGGAAAATTGGAGACATATTTTAGATTTCAATTAAGTTTCAAAAATTTTAAGTGAAGTGAAATGCTTAGTATCTATTTGTTCCTATGTCCTTTCTTTCTCCCATAACTGAGCACTGTTTTGAATTCAGTCTCTTCTGCCATTATACAAATATGCAATATAAAAAATACATTTTGCCCTAATTTTCTAGCTTGCATAGAAATGCAATAAATATGGAACTAAATTTGTATAATTTTGAGAACTATTTAGTACCAGGAAAGAAATAATCCATTAAAGACTATCAATTAGAATTGAATTTTCTTTTGTGTATCTGGTAATAAAGAGCAACAAAAATAAATAAAACAGATCAACTGTTTACTATGTAGTTTTATATTAAATATTTCCATAAAATTTCATCTCTTTTGAGTACTGTCTTCACGTTACTATGTGGTTAGACATTCCTGGATTTGTTTACTGTGTATACAAATAAATAATTAAATGTCTGTATAATATATTAATACTTTATGCCTATGTGTAATATGTTTATGACTAGTTAATGCATGTTATTATAATATAACACAAACTGATCACATACACTGTCTCATATAACATGCATAAATAAGCAACTGGAATTTATGGCTTTGACATGCACATTTTTCAGTCATCCAAAGGCAACTGAAATTTTTATTTCATTCATGGAAAATAAAATAATTTAAATAACAAACCCACTCTGTAAATAAGTAAAGTTGTAATTCCAAATGCTCTCCATTAACCTGTGTGATAAAGTTGATTTGTTATGAACTGAAATATAAAAATCATTATCTTTGGGTATATTGTGTTGTCATTGACGCTTGTAACAGCACTCTTCTGTTTCTGATATCAGAGTAGAATATTTAAAATGAAAAATGCTTTCCTTCTGCTTTTGCTGCAGAATCAAAAGAGAAAAAAAGGACTATCACTTGCTTTCTCCAGTAATGACAGACTTCAAAGAATGGACATATGGCTAAAAAGTTAAGGCCTTTGCACTATCCACAAGGTGTCTCCAACCTTTAAATTCTCTAGATTCCTTTCCTCCCTCATTCCATACAGGGTGAATCTATAAGACCACATCATTACATTTGGAAACTTCAAAGACTTCCGTACTGATGTAAATTGAAAGTAGAGACTTCATCAAACTTAAATATATTTATACATAACATTATATTGCATACATAATATACAGATCATAGCTATATATATTATTATGTATATTACAGTATGTTTATAATATAGTACACATTGAATGAGATTTTTCAGCAATTCTTTTATGAGTTATGCTTGAAATCTGACCTCTTAAATAATGATACAATATCAAAAACAGGGAAAAAAGTTTAACATCAAAGCCCACTTTAGTTTGTTTATCCATGATCAAGATTTAACTTTTCAATAATCCTATCAGCCAGCTACAAAAAGCTACTCCAAGTGAGTAAAAATATAGTGGACTACACATCTCTGCAAATATCCACACATGCAGCTAATTCCTGGATTTTACAGACTAAAGCTGTTGGTGAACAGCAATGTCTGAAGCTCATCTCATTACGAAGTGCGGATACATAACTAAGAATAGATGCCACTGCAAAGAATTCCAAGTAGAGAAAGTCTTCCTAATTCAAGGCCGTGGATGGCGTGTCTCTCTCTGAACACATTAGGAGAATGTGAAAGGGAATCTGTGTGTATGTGTGTGTTTAATTGGAATGCTGTTTATCCCACTATGTCGTACCGCTCTGTCTCTTTGGATAACAATCACAGGCCCCAGATGCTAAGGGTAAGTGGTATTACCCCACAGCGTTTTCTGGCTCCTTGGCAGACGTGGTAGGCAGTTGTGCTGGCAGCCCCGGGCTGCCTCTGGCTCTCTTGTGTGGCTTTGCTGTTGAAGCGATGCTCGGCCTGCTCCGTCCTCCTGGAAACCATGTCCTCCTGACAGCCCTTGGGTTTTGTGAAGCTTTATTTTGTGCAAATCCCTCATGCAATCTCTGGATGAACCCTCCTCCGGAGGCAGAAGAGGGCCTTTCTTCTGGCTGTGTCAGTGATCAGCTGAATTGCCACCTCAGGTACTCAGGGAAATCGAAAGTTTTACAACATTTGTGACTGTTTTGTCTTCACTCCTGAACACACTGTATCCCGACCTAATGGCCAGAGAGTTGGCCAATGATTTTGTAGAACTGCTGTGCTTTCTGATTTTTATGTCTGACTAAATGTGATTTTTAAAAGTCTTTTGTTTCCCCATCTTCACTATCATAAATAATCTTGGAAGTTTTTTTTCCCTCAGATCACTGATAACAACATTACAAAATATCTCTTGCAAGAAATACAAGGAAGGAATTTTGTGATTTTACCAAGTGCAATTAGCGGATGAACTATTTAATGAAATAAAGTAGCAAGCTTCTGATATCAATACAGAAGCAATACTTCATCCCCTGCATGCTTGTAATCTGGGTGACATTTTGAATCATGTGCTCAAGTTGTGCAAACAAAGGCACACAACAGAGGCAAAGATGCTTTCAAAGACTCCAATATAACTGTCTACCGCGTAATTTGTGAGGCGTTTTCACATGTTTCCTCACAGTGTTATCACAAAAGTAGTCATAAATGTGTACCATGGATTAAACGATTCGCTGGTTCACCATATGCCTGACCACAATCCCCATGGCAAAACAATATTTTTGGAAACCGATAGCTGTATTTTCTTTGTAATCTGAAACATCAATAAAGACCCCAAATTTTCAGAAAGAAGTATCAGGCACATTTTCCATGGAAATACCTATTCCAATGAAACATGTGTGGAAATTGATTTCTTTCTATTCTGCCATGTTTAATCTCATGTGACTATAAAACTGCCAAATTATTCATACCATGTTTTAGGGTTTAACAGGTAAATTGGATGATACAGGTACTTGTAGGGGCCTCTGTATAATTATTTAAAGCAGCTCCTTATTAATTCTATGAAGTGTTGTGCATTGATATTATACATTAAGAACAAATGTATTTTAAGGGGAGTGTCACTGAAGCCTCATAGAGGAATGAAGGTCATACCTCTCCTCAATAGCTATGAATCTGTTTTGACAAAGTTTGTTTTTATGTGGAATCCTCTCTGATGCACAGAGAATGTTCTTATTCATTCCGTGTGCTTCTGCCTCAGGAGAAATTATCACATTCCAATGTGACTCCAATGTTTCTTTCTGATAAATAATAAATCTAGGTTCTGGAAGAGCATTTCTTGTAAAGTTAGCATAAAATCTCAGACTGTTGACAATTGGGCTATGAAGTATATATTCTTTTTAAAAAAGGATCAACTTTGCTCTTTTGTAATTAAAACATTTAAGAAACATTTAAGAAAACTTTAGAGAAATCTTAAGCATTTCTGTTAAGCATTTTGACTATCCATCTTCAGTTCTAATTGTGAAATATGGCACTTTCAGAAAGACCACTGTTAAATTTTGGACTCTTACTATCTATGCTATAAAAGGCCCTACAAGATTGTAATTACATATCTATACACTGTTGTTAAGTTAGAACACATTCCTCTTCTAGCAACTTTTTCATTTTCATAACTGAATATTTATGTCACACAGTCTGGGTTTTCCCTCTCACTTATAAGATTTTGGGGAACGTGGAAGAATTGAAAAGATAATTGTGGCTAAAGTCCATTTTATGCCAGTAGAGTCCCTAGTAGCATTCTCTAAAACAAGAAAACTAAAACTATTTTTGCTTCTGTTTCTGCCAGTAGGTGTCACTATTGGGACTTTAAGGTAGTGATCCCAATCCGTAGGACAGAATTTACAGGAAAGAAGATCATATATTACCTATCTAATCGAAAAGATAACTTACTGAGCCATGCTAACCGAACTACCCTAAGAAAAGAAATGATTGACTAAAATTTTATCTAAAATAAACATGAAGCAATTTGAAATGTGAAATGACCCTACTGAAAATATGCTGGGAGTAATCCTGAAGTTAAAGATATACTAGTCATTGCAAAGAAAAAATAATTTAAGAAACTTTGGATAAAATTTAAGAAACTGGAATAGTATTCTGGTGTCATTAGACTTCAAACAATATTGAATATGAAAATATAAATATTGGAAAACAAGGAAAGAGTTGGTATTTTTTTGCCTTTTGAAAACTTTCAAAGTGACACTGTGGAGTCAGGCAATTTTTCATGAGGAAAAAGAAATATAGTTTCCCTATGCAGAGACAGATCATATATATCCTCATCCTAAGAAATATTAAAGAATACTAAACTTATGGTCGAAAAATAAGTTTGTCTTTTCTCCCCCAAAGTTGCTGTAAAACAGAGACATATTCCTGGTCTCATCTGATAAAAACATGTAATGATATTTTCATGCTAAATCTCACTTTGAGGGAACTCTATTTGTTCCGTATTTTTCACTACAACTAAGAAATCTTGACAGTAAACTTTTGCTTTGCAATTAATCAAAAATTAATTTTTGTATGCTATCATTTTGTTTCAAGATTTTATTCTATTTGCTAGTTGATGGAAATATAGGGGTATATGTGGGAATAGTGTCGTTACCCTCCTCCTCAACACACACCATGTCAAGAAGCATAATTTCCTGTTAGCATGCTTTAAGTGTCCAGCTTGCATGAGAGTCTTATGTACAAAGTTTAAGAAAAGAAAAAAAAATGATCTGTTATTTCTTTGTTGAAAATCTTAGGATGTCTTGCAACATCCTAGCACCTCACATACCAGAGTTTCAACAATCCTTTTATGGCCTGAAAGAAAAAGCAGCAGATATGCCAGCTTCAGAAGTGTGACCGCTGTTACTCAATGCTTTGTTCATTGTGTTCATCGGGGATCCATCCTGGGTGCAACTTTCCAGGAGACGCTGAAGTCACCCTCTCGCTTGCCTGTGCAGGCCCCACCGTTCCACATGGGCAGCTGCAGAGAGAGACACTCGCCAGTAGAGGCCTCTCTAGATTTGCCTTCTGGGTAGGAGCCCAGGAAGCGCCTGGCATCCGCGGCAGTTAACACGGCTACTTGAAAAGATTCTTGTTGCATGGGGAAAAAGATCACTCTTTAATGCCCTTTTAAGTTCCACGATGTTGATTAATGTTGCCCTTTACATTAATGATGTCTCAAGTAAAAGAAAACAAATTTAAAATGGATCAATTCTATTGAGGATGCATTAATTAGACAGAGATGCTGCCATATGCTCTGGCTGGAGGGTCTGCTGGCCTTTCCCTTGTAGTTACCTGTGTAAAACCCACCCTATCCTCTACATGAATGCCCAAGCTGAATAGCCATTTGAATGAAGGCTTTAGTTTGATTCGCCATACAAGGGGTACTGTGTCAGTGTGTTTTCTTTCTAGGAGTCACTAAGTGATTTCTATATCTGTTGTCATGGTGATATAGCAAAGCAGGCGAAAATGGGGGCAACTTCAGGCTTTTTCCTCACCCTCTGCACTAAGATGTTGTTAGCAAGTCTATAAAACATTGGGCTTTCTCTGAGCCTTCTTTTTGTTCTCTGATTGTCAATAAAACTCATTTTAAGGGTAACAAGGACATCTAAATGTCATCTGTCACAGGGTTAGAGAGATTAAGTTTGTTTAGGGACTTGTGCTGGACAAAGGCCAGTATTTGTTGTGCAGACACAAAGCGGGGTTGGCCATCAGCTCTCCTGATTTAGGGGGCCCGGCCCCATCGAGGAAGCATCATCTCAGCCGCAGGTGACAGAGAGGCCTTCTTGACAGAATGGCACTAAGATGGCAGAAAAAAATAATCACGGTTTAGAAAAGGAATCTGCACTTGCGTGTCCCACTCCCTTTGGGTGACACCCCAGGCCTAAAGTCTCCCCTCTTAGAGCTGAAGTAAGAAAACAGCTCACAGAACCACAGGCCTGTGGAAAAAGTCAACATATACACCTGATCCCCCCTGAATGAATGACAAAGAGTAGGCCAGATTTTGCAAGGGAAGTCCAACAAGAATATGGACCGCACTAATGCAGCATTTGCTCCATAATGAGGCTAAATGGAACGCACAGATTAATGAAGACATTGGTGTTATTAAAATTAAATCCTGTGGTTCATATGCTTTTCCTAATAATGAACATTGTGGCTGTTGGAGAGGAAGAACAGGACTTTTTTCTATTAATTTGGCACACATCCCAGATCTCATTCAACCAGAACCTGTCCCCTGCAAAAAGGCAGCCCCTAGCCTTTATGTGCCTTTCCTTTCTGTCTTATATCTGTGTTAATTTGAGAGGAAAAATTTTCCCTTTATAAAAAGACTGGAGCCTAGGTAGTAATAAAATAATTTTAAAACCGGGATGCTTCTTCCAACATAGAAGGTGATCAGGAAATAGGTAAGATAACACACATGTAATGGGGGTACTCTCAGCACATATGCCTGCACTGTGGAAATTGGTACAGAGACCATGAGGCTTTTGGAGTCTGGTCACATGGATGCTTATTGAATATTACTTTATAGGAAATATTTATGGTAATGAGGACTACTATGTTAAAATTAGATGAAACTTTATAAATATTGGACGATGGAAGACCCTCTGTTTTGTAATTTATTAGCTCTTGACAATTTGAATTTTTATGAAATATGAATGAAAGTAGAATATTATGACTCATTTTTTAGTATCCCTGTGAACACAACCCACATGTAACACACTTGTGTTTACCCAAGCATAATACTGGGACCAGAGTTCACATTTGGAAGGAAAATATTAAACTCCCTCTTGGTTCTGCAGAGAAGGGAATATGTGTATATATATGTACATATTTTAATATGCTAAACTCTGTTACCTTAACTCATGTTTTCTCGAATCAATTTGAAAATTTGAGTTTAGTCATACTGAGAAAAAGCCTGGCACATATACACAGCCATAAATGCTGTATATTTCAACTATTGGACAGATTCCATTTTAGTTGCATATTTGGAGTTTGTGATGAAGATATACTGATAAATGCCAACATCAAGGACTAGACCTTGTCAGAAAAAAAAATCCTTGCAGTTGCATAATCACATATTTGTAGACAGGTTTGTAATATTAAATATGTGCAACTACTAAAAAGAGCTATAGCAGGTTTCCCCTTCAAAAAAATCCCTGCAGCAAATTACCAACAAGTCAGGGCATTTCTTTTTTTAAGATAGAAAGATTTGTTCTACACAAACTAATGAAAGCAAATACAGTATCGAGATGCTCTCACATCAATATTATGGACCTAGATGACTTTTGTTTAGTCTCTTAATAGCTCAGTCATTTGTTATTCATTCAGCTACACATGGGACACCAGGGTGTTATGAAGCACAATGCTCTCGGGGCATTTTGAGTTCAATTTGTGTTTCTCTACTTATGCAGAACATGTGTTGGCATCAGCAATGGTTACAACAGGGGAGTCACCATGTGCACTGAGTTTTACCACGTTGTGCTGAGATAATTTTCTGTTTCTCAAAACAGTCTTTGGAACAGCTGGAGTATAGTTCTGGGTCACTTTTTAAACACAGATATTTGCCTTCTTCCTAGTTTTAAACCTCTTATTTCTTATATTCATTTAAGTAAAGAGTTATATGAAAGAATAAAAAAAAAATAAAACCCTAACAAAAAGTGCATGAAGCTTCAAAATAGGCCCACAGAAGGGAATATTTGTCATTGATACTTATAGACAAGGTCATAGGAAACAGACTGGAGAAGTCCAGTGATCCCCAGATACACACACACACACACACACACACACACACACAAGTCATATGCATAAAGCCTTACTTCCTTGTCCCCCAAGGGGACATCTATCATACCTGGATGTTTTGTAGTTTCACAGATTCAGAGTAGTTCTAATGAGATAAGTAAAATGAAATGGATGCTACACAGTATCATTCTTTTTCTAAATGTCTTAGGATAAATACCCTTTAAGGGCCTTTAAGTAGCTATGTAATTTGGATACATTATTTCATTCCTCTGGCCTCCATTCTATCTCCAAGGAAAATACAGAGATGGGATTAGATAATCTCTGAGGCCTCTTCCAGTCCTACAATGCAGTTAGAAAACGTATGACAAGGGTTTTTTGGTTTTTTATTAATGTCTAATATTTTGAAAGCAGCTATTTTTGTTAATAAAAGAGTAACACGACAAGAACTTCACAGTAAGATTAATATTCCATAAGATATATCATTTTCTCTAAGATTTACTATGCAAAATTAAAAATCCAAGCAGTCATATTTTCAACCTCTAAACTCCTTTCACTTTTGACAAACAAGTAGCAAAAATTTCCATCAAATTGAGACTAAATTAATACATCAAAGCTATGTATCATCCTGGTACAAAGCTATGTATCTACATTTGACTACTCTTTCATATTAATGAAACGGTGAAACAACAAGTGGAAATTTATTAATGAACAATTTATAGCCAAAAGACAATCTTTGATAAATAACACTCTTACTTAATATGTCACTGTGACTTGAACCAAATACAGCAGCTGAGATTACTTTCCACTCTCTTCTCTCATTCTGCTTCCCAGCTCTCGAGTCATGGTTTGTATTACTATTTAGTATTTAGATATTTAGCAATCATTGCAATATCTAAATTTATCATAAAATAGCTGACTGGGATGGACAATTTCCACTTTGTCAAATTTCTTTTCCACCTTACAGAATCCAAGATTTCATTATCAGATATGGTCACTTTCAAGTATATCTGCAAATGATAATATGATAAAGAAGTCTAGCACTGCCTTCTCAGTAATGTTTTAACCCAAATAAGTTATATGCATAATAAATAAAGTTAATAAGCAATAAATTAATTGGATTGATGCAATTACATGTATTTTTTTTACCTCTTCTGCTTATCTACTCCGCTGACTATAGTTTCAAGATAAATTTATTCCAATTCTTGACTATAAAATTATGTGATATTTGTTCAAATTCTGTTTTATTAAGCTACTAATTGAAATTGAAATACATCATCTAATAGAATCACTTTGTTAAAGATTTATAATGATTCAACATTCATTAATAATAATGTCTGTTACATGTGGGAAAAAATCCTAAATGTTTAAGAAAATATAAAAAGAAACAGTATGATAGTGTGGGCTTTGGAAAAATGACCTTTGTCATATTTTCTTGTTAGTTATTGGTAGCATTGGTAAATATATATTAACAACATTGAAAATTGAATTGTATGTTTTAAAGTAATCAAAATGCCTACAGTTACCTAAATCTTAATTTTTTAATTAAGTTCATTAATTTTTGGTAATTTTATTATAGTAATAGCTTACCATCATCACATGTTTTAAAAAACGTAAAAGAAAAAATAATAAAATCATTATAGCATTAAAATAAAATGTTTTTTTGTCTTTGCATCACAGCTTACTATTTTCAATAGTATTCGGGTCATTTAAAAAAAAACTAAAACTTTGAGCTTGCACATTTAAAAGACATATATATTGATAATAAATCTAATGAGAAGATAACATACCTTAAAAGTGATTTTGTCATAATATTGGCAATTTAAGAAATATTTTTAGAAAATAATTTTAAAAGCAAAATTATAACTTTGAAAATGTTACTAAAATTAGCTTGCCAATCAAAGAAATATGTCTGTTTGTTAATGTATTATTTGTAACATTTTTTGGACCTACTGATACTCTAAACTAAGAGGCACATCATATAAACCAAAAAATCTGAATGATTAAAAGAATTAGAATTTCAGTTCTATATGAAAACCAAATTCTTAACACACTTCAAGTTGAAATGAATGAGTCTGTTAATCATTCAGCTTGTATTTGTATTATCTGAAAAACTAATAGACAATAAGACAACTTAGTATATGAAGTCTGAGTAAGTGTATAGTTTTTCCATTCTATTGTATCATCTGAACAAAAGATTTTTCAGTTTGTGAAAAGAACAAAAATGAATTTTGTTTAGCTATCTTTTCTTGAGCCTCAAATATTAGCATCATTCATTTTTGTTTCAAAATTGTATACATGTTATGAAAGGATAGTTTATATCTCTTTTAGCACCACTACCTAAATTTCTGAATGTTTAAAGGCTTTTTATATTATTCCAGATACTATTTTTTCTTTAGTGAATTTTGGTGAAAGTGACTGGCTCATAGAGATTTCACGGTTCACCTGTGAAGATTTTTCCTTAAATCCTGGGAAAAAAACAAAAAACAACATATTTTTTAAAGATTTCTTGACAAGCTAAAAAATGGTAATTATTTGAAAGGTAGAAAATTAGAATCCAATTACTTGGATTTCAACTCTATTCAGATTACATGGAGTTAGTGATAAAAACTGATATTCAGTAAGCAATACATATACATACTAGGACATGATCTTATTGCTTTCAAGCACTGGCTATCATTAGGTTAAAAATTAATTTAGGCACTAAATTATCTTTAAATGGGAAATTTTTCTATTGACATAACTCCATCTAGGAACAGAATAAATTATCAAAGAAATGTGTTAACAACAAAAAAGTAAATATATATTTTCAAAATATATTTGAATATGGCTTATTTGTAAATGAGTTTATGTGTAATTTAGAAAAGAATATGTTAGCCCAAAAGAACAACATCTTTATTGGATGATGGCCATTCTGGAAACTATAAAGACACCAACTTTGCTTCTTTCTTGTTACCAGACTGAGTTCTGTTTTCTTTCATTACTTTCTCTCTCTCTCTCTCTCTTTTTTTTTCTGTTACAAAGATTTATTTAGTTTATGATATTTAGCACTCCTTTCTTAATTGCATTTCATTACTCTTATTTCTCAAAGTTTCTTTAACCAAAACCTTGATATCTTATTAAGGACTCTGTTATATTAAAACATTTTCTAACATTATCATTTTATATTTTAGTCTTTCTCATTATTTAAACATAATATTTAATCAAACTACTTTAAAATAGCTTTGAAAAGTGAATAAAAAGAGTAATATTTTATGTTTAAATAGTATTGCAATTCCTGAAAATGTTTCCTAAAATAAGACTCAAGCCTCTTTTTAATGCCTCAACTTATGTTAGAATTTGGCTTCTTCAATGGACAGGCTTAAATTAGAAAATCCTAAGGAGACATCTTTGCCCTTACTGAGTGAAGGGTGAAGGGAAGTCTTTATTTATTTATTTATTTTACCATTATCAGAAAGGAAGGAAGAGAAAGGTGAATTTTGCAATAGATTTGCAGTTATTTAAAAATAGGTAAGAATCAAAGTAAAAATAAAAGTAGACTCAAGTCTGATGCCAATATTGGAAAAGTTCATGTATAAACAGTTTCTCCATCTACTTTATTTGCTTTAAATCACTCTTCGAATGTTATTTGGGTAGGTAGGGGAATAGAGTTCGGGCTTCAGAATTAGACATGTTTGAGTTCAAATCCTCACTATGAAGAAAGCAAATGAATTCTCAAAGCCACACTTCATTCATCTATAAAATAAAGATGAAGGTTGCGAACTATTCTGTAACAATTAAGATAAAGCATATCATATTCTTATCAGAGAATCTGGCATCCAGCAAAGAGCTCAAAGAAGTTAGCCACTCTGATGCCGATAGAATTTACCAGGTAAAGAAGCATCAAAGAAATTTTGGTTTAGAGTCAGGTAAAACGTGCTGGGTGAAACAGTTATGTATGGCATTGGTAAATCAGAGGATTTCTCTAAGTTTAAGTTTCCACTAAATGTAAAATAGTCTATATCTTTGTTTGAACTGCTAGACCTGTTCTATGACAGAAAATGCTTGCCTGTCTGGTCTACCGCATTTGCTGGCTTCTTATGGCAAAAATCATTTCCAGCTAAATGGCAAGCCACTCCGGTACTCTTGCCTGGGACATGTCATGGACAGAGGAGCCTGGTGAGATACAGTCCATGGGGTCCCAAGAGTCAGACACGACTTAGCGACTAAGCAACAGCAAATCCTTTCCAGCACTGCCAAAGTTAAACTTCCGATGCAGAGTTGGGAAGGGAGAACAGTTACACATCATTATATTGAATAATACCGTATTTCACCTTATATTATTTTATATAATAATATTTCCACCATACAGATGTAGTAATTGTAATAAAAAAAAAACCTCAAAAGCAAAGATATTAGTGGAATATAGTAAAATAATTTGGAATTGAAGAGTTTATCTTTGTTTTTAGTATAATTTATTTCATGTCTTTATAATTTATGTGTTTATGCTATAATAATAGTTGTGTTCAGCAACTCAGCTCAAGATATTCTTGAACATTGAACAGCCATCTCCTGTGGGGCCAAGAGGAGCTGGTCCATCCAGCACAGCAGTGCATAGGCGTTAAATTAGATAATACTGGTGAAAGCCTCAGACTGATTTCTCTTTTAACAAAGCACTTAGTAAGATACCTAAATTATATATAATATAATCTTCTTTTTGTTATCCCTATTATTTATCCAGTTTTTTTTGCACACAATATAATGAAGTACTGCTTTTGTCTGAGTCAAACAGGGAAAGCAGGTGAAAATAACCAAGACAAACAAGCAAGCAAAACCCATCACTGGTCACAACTCAACCTTGAAAATGTTTCTAACTCCGTCAGAACACACGTTGGTGTCAGCCTCACTGGGTATTGCCCTCCTTAACAGTGTTAAGTACACCTTTGATGATTATATGAGACATAAATGCCAGAAAAAGTATGCTAAAACTGTTTAAAATGCCTAGTTTAAATGAGCAGGAGAAAATCTCACATAGTTTAGATATCAATTTAAAAGGAAATATCTCAATACTTTTCTTCCTAGATTGATGAATGCATTTGCCTAAGCGGGTTGATTTTTAAAAAATTAAGCATAGCATGATTCACAATTGGCACCCTGGGGAACCGTTGCCGCCATAAGGAATTTTCTGAAAAATCAATTAAAACAAAGTCGAGTAAATTAAATGAAAGCTCCTCCATTGAAACTCTCAAAATGCAAACATACAAGAACTCTATATTCAGAATACATACAAATATGTCTCCCTAATGACTTGTGTGACAAATACCTACCATATTCCAGACACTCATGACAGGTGGTCTTGCATATTGCATTAATTCTTAACTTTACCTTTTCAATATTTATTTAGATTGTGTGAGAAATCCATCAGAGAAGACTGTTTTTATGTAAACAAAGCTAAACCCCAAGGAGGGTGCAAACCCAAGGAGGGTGCAATGAAGGTAAAAATAGAGCTGAATCACTGGTGGTTCAGAGGGTGAAGAGCCTGCCTGCAGTGCAGGAGATGCTGGTTTGATCCCTGAGTCAGGGAAACCCCCTGGAGGCTTCTTGCCTGGAGAGTCCCGTGGACAGAGGAGCCTCGGGGGCTACAGTCCATGGGGTCTCAAACAGTCGGACAGGACTGAGCAACTAACACACATAACGATGTCAAGCTGAAATCCCTAATGAACTTTAAAAGTGCTCACATACTTTTTTACATTTCTGCTATGATTACGTTCACAAAGGGGATTTTTTATTTGTCTCTGTCTTTTTTACTTACCACTCAGTCTTTGATTTTCTAGAGTTTGTGCCAATGCCACATAAAAAATAATATATATTTAATCAGCAATAGTCATGATTGCTTGGGGTGCAAAACATATGAGAGAGAGTATTCAAGTTAGCTGAGCTGAAAATTTTAATTATAAACTAGTAACTCTAAGAAAAAATTACTTTTTATATTCCCCAGACAAAAAGAGCAAGAATTGGTTAATTTTATTGTTTAGAAAAGAAACAGTCAATTGTACTACTCATGTCTTAAATACAGACACATGAACACATATGAATATATTATAATGTGGATCTGACTTATATTTGAAAGTAAAGTTAGACCTATACTTTCCTCTTCAGATTCAGAAAGTGAAATTAAATTCTGGATTGATGCCAAAAATCATCTGAATTGTTTAAGAGGCCAATTCATTGAGAAAATAATTGTTTTAGGTGAAAAACCAGGTTATTTCTCAAAGTCATTATAAACTACAGTAAAATTTGTAGTTCCCTCATCAATATGCAGCAGTGCTTAATTATATGTGCAAGAATATTGGATGTGTTATTATAATCTTCCATGAATATTTTCAAAATTTCAAGTGTATAATGGAAATTTCTAAGTGTTATATTTTTACTTTGATGAAATAATCTTTGGAAACCCTCTTGACAAACAAGTCTTGTGTTTGTACTCTTAGTATTATATCAACATTGCTCCATAGAGCAGATCTTTTATTTGTAGGTTTTATTATGATAGAACAGAGTGTCTTACAGAGAGGGAATGTGTAAATAAATCACAGTTTCTTAAAAAAATACAGACACCTTTAGAAAATTTCCACTGGCAATGAAACTTGTTTTGAGCTATATTTTTATTTCAAAATAAATGTAACTTACTGAGATTCACATTCCTTAAAGTAACTGGGGAACAGGAAAACAAAACAAAGAAGTGGAGTGAAGTCATAAATTGTAATAGACCCTAAAGGTAAAATCATTCTTAATCTGAAAGATTTAGCTTCACTTTAAAATGGCAAAAATAGAAACTAACTATATTTTACTATAAGCATATTTTAAACACTTTCATAATAATTTACAATACACTTTAAACACATGATTACTGTTTGTCACTAAGGAAACAGCATGCATTACACATGTATAAGAGTATGTAGTTAGGTGACTACTTATGCCTGTGACCGAAAAATAATGAATTATTCGAATTCCAAAAGACAGAAGCAATTAAATGACCTATTGTTACTCAAAAAGTCATGAGTTTCAGGAATGTAATATAAATTTTACTTATGGAAGCCTTGTTTATGAATTCCTTTTGAGTTTATTATTCTAAATTATAAAACAAAAATTAACTATTTAAATTTAGTAAGTTTCAGAAACCATTTATTTTCTATTCAGTATGGGAAATATGGAAAATCTAGGCATACGTTATTGCATGAATCACCAAAGTTCTGAAGCAACCGAAAAAAATTCAAAAAGTCCTAAATTTCACCTATTCTCTTTTCTAAAGATACTTTTCAATGTTTAGCATTTACAACCACAGTTTTAAATCTTAAGGTAAACATTCAAATGATATCAACTTAACATTGTGCTCTAAGTGAACTCAAAAATAATCATACCTATTGAGGAGATATTTTGTTCTCCACCTTCTACTTAAAGGATGAACCAAATTTGTCATGTTATTGATAATGCCTGATTGGGGGGAACAGTGATTCATACAAATAATGATTTCACTTTGTACAGAACCTTGATGTAACAAAAGCTTCCTAAAATAAGGAAACTTGCATCACATGCCTTTCTTTTATGTGTTGTATATTAAAAGTCTATATTATTAGTTAGTCACCATAAATGTACAAGCTACTATAACGATGCAACTAGAAGGGTGGTCTTTTGAGAGTCTATCATTAATGAAATTGAAAGGTTAAAAACTGATGCTTAGAACTTGATGGCTAGGGAAGATTATTTATGGAATAATTCACATTGTAATTTCAGAGCCAAAGTTTAATGCATGACTTCATTGTATTTGAAATTCAGTGAACCCCATGGTTAGCTGTGTTCTCAAAAGGAAACCATCCATTTTCACTTCAAAGTATACACAGATACCAAGTTACCAAATATAACAAAATTAAATTACTTAAGATTTTGACCCATGGAAATCCTTTTACAATTTAAATTATTGAATGAAGTATTAGGATTGATATAACCATCCATACTTTCTTGTCTTCGGGAATATTGTGCAACTTTGAAAAAGCCTACTGAGTATAAAAGTGAGAAAAGCATGCAATTAGAAGTTTTAGTGAACTAAATTTGAATCCCGTGACTGTCATTTATTAACTTTACATCTTGAGTAAAAGTGATTAACCAGTCTCGATTTCCTGACTTGAAGCAAAGATTGTAAAATACATCTAAAAGAGAAGCTTGTAAAGATAAAATGAGAAACACATAGAATACCTAAAACAATATCTGCCTTACATTAGGAGCTCAATATTACCCTTTCTGTTCATACTCACTTCAAACTACATCTATTTTCAAACTTTTTTTTCATCACATAATTGCAAATCTGGAGGAAAATTTTGCTTAAATCAGTGGTTCTAAGTCTGGGTGAATTAGAATAGTCTGGGCCTTCTCAAAGTTGGACTCTGAAATTATTAAGATTTTTATTAGAACAAGTTGGATTTTACAATCTCACCCATAAATTATTAACTAATGAGAAATACAATGATATTTCCTGTAGGTAAAATTAAAAAAAAAAAAAATCATTGTCTCATTGGCTGTCCTGCCATTACTATGTGTATCCGGCAGCAGTGGTAGTGTTCTAAGCAATTATTATCATCTCAAAAGTATCTTTACAAATACAAAGAAAAGTGGGAAGAGAAACTAGTCGAAGAGAGAACCAAATGAACAAGCAAACTCTAGGCGTGTGCTTGCTCAGTGGTGTCCGACTCATTGCTATCCCGTGGGCTCTAGCCCTCCAGGCTTCTCTGTCCATGGAATTTTCCAGACAAGAATACTGAAGTGGGTTGCAATTTCCTCCTCCATGGGCTATTCCCAGCCCAGAGAATGAACCTACATCTCCTGAGACTCCTGCATTGGCAGGCAGATTCGTTATCACTGAGCCACTTGAGAAGCCCAAACACTAGGTAGGAACTAGAAAGAACTGAGGAAGGAAGAGTTGGAAGTAAACTTTGGCATTAAAAAGAAATAACAAACAAACAAAAAAGGTACTTAATATAATCATCAAACAGAGTTCACAAAGAAATAAGGCTGAATATAAAATATTTATTTTGACTGGTAAATCACTGTGACCAGCATAAATATATAATTTTTGTATAGTAGTCTAACAAGGATTTGGATGATCTATGATACCACCCAAATAGCTCTGGCTGAGATACACATGGATTTCCATATTCCAAAATTCAATGGACATTTTTTGCACTTCAAGCCGGATTTGGTGCTGTTGACAACTTTTCCTTATACATTTATCTTTCCTTGGCTTAATTTATGTTAAAACTTCTATTTTCTAACTCTGGCTATTTATTAAATCTCCATTGCAGACATCTTCCTATCTTGACTATGTAATTATTTTAAGCTTAGTCTCCTATTCCCTTATCACTTTATAATCTCTTTTCATGCAATCTTGTTCCATGCAATCCTATTCATGTCTATAGTTTAATACATGAATTCCAAATGTTTGCCTCTAACCAGACTTCACTGTTGTTAAAGCCTATAAGCCCAACTACCTCTTCTACAGTTCCACCTAGACATCTCCAAAGTACTTTTAACTCACGGCATCTTCTGGAATCTTGCCTCTAATAAACTTAAATTCCCAAGCTCAGGGAATAGATACACTGTCGATCTAGGCCTGTAAGCTAGAAACTCAAGAGTCAACCCATATTCACCCTGAGTTTCTAAATGTGTGTCCAACTATTAACTCACTTGACCACCAAACTTATTTCCTATAGGAAGGATAATTTGTTCAAGATCCAGAACTTACCATATAACTTCTTTTCCTTTCAGTACCTTTTCATCCCTCTTATAAATGCCTTATTTTTGTTTTTTTAGAATAAAGACTAAAATATTTAATAGAGCCTACAAGACTCAGAATGATTTGTCTCTCTTCTACCTTTCACTAAACCCCAAAAGACTTTAGATGTTAGCCATTCAGGGTTGTTTAAGCATAAAGGATAACTCTACATTCTTGAATATGGAAGACCAGATGAAGTAGAGAGAAACAAATTAAACAAATTAAAGCTACTTTAAAAAGAAGGCAATAATGGCAGAATCAAGATTCAGAAGTTGGAGTCAATAGGTATAGTCTAAAAAGAGAAAAGATACACTTCCTACTAAACCAGAAGAGTAAAAATTGGTACAGATGATTTTACAAAGCGGAAAGAGAGAAACAGATGCAGAGAACAAATACTAGATAGCAAAGGGAGGAAAGGGAAGTGGGATGAATTGGGAGACGGATTAATTTATACACACTACTGATACCATGCATAAAACAGTTAACTAATGGGAACCTACTGAAAGGTGCAGAGAACTCCCCTCAGGGCTCCGTGGGGACCTAAATGAGAAGGAAATCCAAAAAAGAGAGGATATGTGTATACAAACAGCTGATTCACTCTAATGTACAATAGGAACAAATACAATAGTATGAAGCAACTATATTCTGATAGATATTTTTTAAAAAATACAATGAAAGAAATTACATTTATGAATATGTACCCCTTAAAGCTGTTTTCAACTAAATTTTATGCTGTGATTGATTATCGTTTATGTGGCCACGCTTGTGAGCTAAGCCGCTTCGGTCTTGCCTGACTCTTTGCGACCCCATGGACCGCCGCAGCCTGCCAGGCTCCTCTATCCACGGTATTTGCCAGGCAAGAATACTGGAACGGGTTGTCATTTCCTCGGATGTTAAAACTCATTACTAGACAAGACATGGGTAAATCTTCAATTGTTTTTATTATTGGGTTTCAATTTAAGATATTCCTGCTTCAGATATGTAAAATGTTTATAACTTCTTAATTTGCTTTTCTGATAATGTCATAAAGTTACCATGTGCAATACCCTTATTTTTAGTTTCCTGGGAGATTTTCTACTTTGTAAAGCAATTATTCTCCAATTAAAAAAATAAAGTAAAAAGATTTTCTGTGAGTTTTGCACACTGTACAATGCAGCTGGGCATTTTTTCCTAGGAGATGACACCGAAGAGCAGGTCCACCGTAAGGCAATGAAAATTTGACTATTGAAGACATTCGAAGGAAGCTGCTATGACACTGAGAGAGACCCCAGTTATTAGCAGATGTGTGCTCTTGTGAGTGTATAAGGACCTCCTCATATCACTTCATCGCTCACAAAGTGTCACTGTGTAAACTCCTTTCTGGGTGGAAGCCAAGCACTTTGGGAAGCTGAATAACTCTTTCAGGCAACTAGAGGTCTATTCATTTCATTAAAACAGTGAATAGTGCATGAACGAGAAGAATCTGAGTTAATGAGTATTCAATAATTCATTTTCTGTATAATTTTACCTGAGACGTGACAGTAAAGTGTGGAGACTGATTTTCACTTGCACATTTGAACACGAAAATCCTGAGAGCTGATATTTGTAAAGAGAGTAATGTTGAGATACTGTATGTTTATTTCAATAATGATTTCAGCAGTTAAAAACATTTGATAGTCATATTTTGAAATTAGCTTAGAAGTAAGATAATTGGCCAAATAAGAAATTCTCTGGATATTTGCACCATAAATACTTTTGTAGAGACTAAAATAATTTTTTAAAGACTAACTTGTTTCAAGTTTTTGTTTTCTTATTAAAATTGGAAAACTTAAAGTGGTTTGGAAAAAATAAATCTTTTACAGGTTAGCATTAGCATTAATGTTTTGAGGTTCAATCTTTGAATTAATTTGTAGATGCCAAGGGGGCTAACATTATAAACACAGGTATTTAGTTGGCGCCTGCCCACATCCCCAATAAATGTATAACTGGTAGACTGTAAAGATAGGGTGAAAGTCAGTAAAAGTCCTAGAGAATACAGAAAGAAATTTTGGTGAAGTTCTGTGGCCACAGCAGCAATAGGATGATATTAAACGCAGCTACTTTAATCTGTCCATCTTCGAAAATAATGTCACCAGAGAACAAATCAGGCTACTTAAAGTAAAGAAAACGAGTTTAGCTAAAGACCTCTTCCATTTTCCAGGTGGCACAATGGTAAAGATTGTGCCTGCCAATGTAAGAGACACAAAAGACGTAGGTTCAATCCCTAGGATGGGAAGATCCCCGGGAGGAGGAAATGGCAACCCACTGCAGTATTCTTGCCTGGAGAATTCCACAGCCAGAGGAGCCTGACCAGCTAGAGTCCATGGGGTCACAAAGAACTGAACACACACTGAGCCACACACACATAAGGCATCTCTGCCATCATATTAAAAGCAAGAAACCAACAGAGATGGCCTTCTAGATTTTGAGGGGAAACAAAACCTGTCACACACATTGCTGTTTTTGAAGGGAAATAAAACTCATACACACTCCTAAATATGCAGGGTCTGAGAAGGTATCCACATATTCTTCCTGGTAATATATTAATTGAACAATGATCCAGATGTCTTAGATAAACTAAATCTTACTGCAAAAATAATGAATAGTGAGCACTAACACTTACTAAATGATTTTTTATTCAGTAATATTTAAGTGAATGTTTAATGCATTAATGTATTAGTTTATTTCAATTCCAATAGTGATGACTTCAAGTCGATTTGGGGAAATCTAAAAATGTGATCAAAGAGCTTCATTAGAGGAAGAGGAGAGAAAATGCAATGGAGACGACTCTGCGAGAGGTTGTCACAATAGATTCCAGCAACACTAGCAAATGTGTACTTTCTGAAGATAAGAGGTATAACCAAAACTGAAATATCCATGTCCTTTTTTGAACAAGCAGGACTTTCAGATTGGGTTTAGTTTACAGAAACAAGGAATGTGGCCTTCTGTGAAGTACCATGGAGACATAGAATGTGAAGCAACTCAGACATTAAGACTTGAATTATGAAAATCAGGACACCAATAAAGCATCTTTCTGTGGGCTTCTGCGGTGGCCGAGCTGCAAAGAATCCACCTGTGCTAGAGATGCGGGTTTGGCCCCTGGGTCAGACGATCCCCTGGAGAAGGAAACGGCCACCCGTTCCAGTATTCTTGCGTGGGAAATCCCATGGACCGAGGAGCCTGGTGGGCTGCAGTCCGTGAGGCTGCAAAAGAGTCAGACAGGACTTGCTGCCTAAAGCAAAAACGACTTCTCAAAGGGATCTTTTGCAAAGAGCTGGTCCTTGCTGATTTAACAGTGAACTTTGAAGAAGACACCAGCAGAGCTTGGATGCACCGTAACTATGAAAGAAAAAAGAAAAAAGTAGCAGAACTTTCCACCAGATGAAGGCTACTTATCAGGAAAATGTGGCTACTTAGTTTGTGAAAGATGTGAGCAATAATTACCCAATTTTTTTTCAGTAATGAAGTAATTGCCTTTTGGAGGGGAGAACTCAGAGCAGAAAGGCAGAAATTTAGGGAGGAAAAGGAAAGTCCATAAAATAAAATATGGTCTGCCAAAACTCCCCAAAAAAGAAACCACAAGAAAGATTAATAAAAAATATATATTTAAAAATATAGGAAAGCAAAGGCAAATAGGAATTGTGTATAAAATACAGTAAGTTATAAGAAGAATTTTTAAAAGTGGGTCCCGCGTGCTAAGTTGCTTCAGTCCTGTCCGACTCTTTGTGACCCCAAGGACAGTAGCCGTTCAGTCTCTCTGTCCATGGGATTCTCCAGGCAAGAATACTGGAGCTGGTTGTCATGCCTTCCTCCAGGGGGTCGTCCCAGCCCAGGGACGGAACCCAGGACTCCTGCACTGCAGGCAGATTGTTTGAAACTAAACCGCCAAGGAAGCCCATGAATACCGGAGTGGGCAGCCTGTCCCTTCTCCAGGGGATCTTCCCGAACCAGGAATGGAACCAGGGGCTCCCGAGTGGCAGGCAGATTCTTTACCTGCTGAGCTACCAGGGAAGCCTTTAGAGGATGTTTTAAAATTGAATTATTACGGAAGATTTCTATATGCAAGAAACAGAACTTGCTGAATAGTGTGGATCTGACATTCCCTTCAAAAGACAGCTCCCAAGTTGAAGAGAACTGGAACTTCTGAAAATAAAGCCATCAATTAAAAATTTAAAAATAAGTAAAATATTTAACAGCTATTGCCATGTAGATCTACCGTGACATTACCATTCCCTATTCTGAAAAATGGAATGAAGCCGCTTATGTTCTCTTACTTTCGCTTTTTATTTTTTTAATGGAATACTTTCACACTATGTACCATCATTAAAAAGAACTCCACCACTATGCTAGGTGATGGAGTGGTATTACACAGTTGTTTTAACTAAAATTTTAAAATCATATGGTAAAAGAATCCTTACTAAAGCTTGCATTTCTGTATCTGAAAATTGGCTGTTCACGAACATTTCTTACCTTACTGTTGATTGTTTTTGATACTGATTCAGCAGAACTCTTTACATGTTAAGTAAATCAATACATTTTGCTGGTTTTATGTATTATAATAAGTCATCCACAGATTGTCATTTTTTTATTGCTGTGCTTTTCCACTTCTGCAGGCAAGCATTTTAAATTTTAAGGTAACTAAAACCATTTTGTGCTTAATTAGAAAGACTCTCTTCCTCTATAATTTTATTTTCATTTTGCATAAATTCCCTTATACTTAAACTCATGTATAGCATATCATTTATTGATATATCATAGTTTTTTAGTCTATTCCTAGTCGTTGGTTATTGCTTGTTATATTTTATTTATATATTTATTTAAATTCTAAGCAGTGTTGCATACTAATTCTAAGCATACATTATTTTAGTCATGTCTGTTTCCTTATGGCTATTTATTTTGTCTTATAATTACAGGTTCAAATAACATTCTTGTATTTAATACTTTACATGTGTAACCCTGCCACACAACCCTCAATGAACATTGTTAGAATTTACATGCCCACACGCAGTATACAAGAGATGTCACTTCTTGACATCATTACCAACACTGAGCGTTGTTGGACTTAAATTTATTTTTCAATAGTAAAGTTTTGTGTTCACACTTAGAACAAATATGAATGACGTTATTTGTACTCAGTCCTTTGTATCTTTTTTTCTAGATTTCTTTTCGACTATTAGTTCGTTTCTTGTGCCATTCAGATGGAAGACTGATGGCAGGGAGAAAGTTACTCTCTGGGTAAATGGACAAAACACACAAAGAGAAATTCAACTTGTTTCTGCCCTAAATAAGCAGATAACTTGTTTCTAGAAACTTATGTAGATGTTTCTTTTCTTCAGTCTAACAGTCTCATTTTTTTGTGTGTCTTGTGATAAAAACATCATCTCAATTATATTTTGTTTGCTCCCACAGCCCATTTAAAGTTCCAGTGTATTCTGTTCTCACTTGTCTGGGGAAGAGATGGACTATGTGAGGCTGAATGAGACTCAGACTTCATATCATTTTCTTGCATTCCCTATCATCATAAGTGGCAGAGCAGGACAATTCATCCTTTTTCCACTGAAGTCCTTCCCTCACATGTGGTGCAGAGGCAGGCAGGCTGGAGACGTGCCTGCCCTCCAAAGACTGTAGTTGTAAAACTGTTCTTGCAAGATCAGACCCTTGCTAATTACAATATGAACATCTATTAACTTTTTCATTCATCGCAAATTTTCATTCATTTCTTAAGGCTAATACTAATTGCAACTTTAAGAAAATAATAATGCTAAATAGGGCAAGCAATCTGGGAACCCAAATGGTATATTCCCCTCCTGATACACATTCTCTCATTAGACACATTCACAGAGGAGGGAAAAATCCCTCCAAAGAGCTGGCACTGCAAATTATTATTTTTATAAATTATGTTTGTTCTAAGGTTATTGAATATACAATTTTTTTAACTTATAAAGTGAGAGTTTGGGGATAATCGACTTGGTAAGCTGTCTCAATGGAGAGTTTAAAATGAGGGAAAACATATTAAAGAGGAAATAATAAGAGTAGTAAAGTACTAGATCTTGAAACATAATCTAAGATAAACCAAAGGGACTTTTAATAAACACGATCTTTGTTAAGTTTGCTCTGGATATAACTAGCAAAGATCACAGGAATATTTTGCTAGTGAAGAAAAAACCTCTTCCCTAAAATGATTCCCATGCCTGGTCTGTTTTTGACCTTCTAGCGACAATTATCTTATCAAAATGGTAACTAAAATAAAGTAAAATTACTTTCATTGGATGAAGAGAAGAATGCACTCATTTTCTTATTTATCAGTTTGGTAATAATTCATTGGCAAGTCAGTCCTTCTAATTAGTCATTTCCTAGTTAAGAAAATCAGAACACTCCCTTGCTTGTGTTTATTCCTGGGACTTCTGGGTACAGGATAAGTTTCCATTCATCAAAATTTCATTTTAGGGCTTCTACTTCCTAAACTATGTTTACCATCACTGTCAGAAGCCAAATTAGCACTCGCATTTTATTACAGAATGAGCTAAGATTAAAGGGAGTAAATAGAGTGGAATGAGTTGATAAACTCTAGTTTGTATTCAGGTAAATGTCAGCTAACTTGAGATGATAAGTATGCTTACTGTTAGCAGAAATGCCTAGCATGCTGCAGTCCAGAAGCTTGCAAATAGTAGGACAAGCAGAGCTGGACACAACTCAGCAACTGAACAACTGTTCTTTGACCGAAGTACAATAACATATGCAGCTGCATGTACGGCGACCACATATGGGAATTTGTCTTTTCTGGTTCATCAGCTGCATTCAGATGTTGAAGATGAAATTTGGGAGCTGGGATAATCCACAGTTGTCATATAATAGAGGTAATCCCCTTAGGACTTATTCTCATCCACAATGACATTAATTCTTAAGACTTGACTCAAGGAGTTTCTTTCTGTTCAACAAACATTCAGTCATTTTCAGAATCAGCTGGGGAAGAGCCAGGTCTGGGCTCAGTGTGATGACTACTCAAAGGTTCGGTTCCATCACATGACAGGTTTTGAAGAGCTTCTGCCCCAAATTTTAAGGTTCCTCTTATTGGTAATCAGTAATATGTTTCAACAGAGAGGAGAGGGAAATAGAAACTAAAGGTACTTTTTATTTTAAATACTGGCCTTGCAAGAATTGCAAACACAGTTGAGTCACTGTTTTTATTACACAATAAAACAGAGGTCACTCTTAAGCTTAGTCATAAGAACAGCTTGTCATATATAGCTTCTGAAATATGAGTGCATACAGCAAACCTGGTAAAGGCAAACACTCTTCAGTGTCCCAACACTAGGATCATGGGGTCTGAGAGTAAATTAAAGGGAAATAGAGCTCAGATTAATAAATACGTCAGTTACAACATGTGTGTTCTTTTGCAATTAATCCACAGTCTAGCTTGTCAATGTTACTTTCCCCACTGTTTCTCAGTTTGGTTGTAGGTCCCTAAAGTTTGTGTCTGACCTATTTTTGTATTTTGTGCAATGTTACTGCCTTTAATTTTACTACTTCTAGCTTTTGATCCTAACTAAAACACATAGTGTTCCAAGAGCAGTGAGGCTGCTGGAGTGGGTTGCCATTTCCTCCTCCAGGGGTTCATCCTCCTCCTGGGGATCCAATCTTCATCTCCTGTGGCTCCAGCATTGCTGATGGATTCTTGACTGATTAGTCACAAGAGAGGCCCCAAAGTGTGAACCATATTTGTATTAAAATATAGATACTCTAAATATTCAATAAGAAATTTAAAAAAAACCCTAACAGGTGGAACTGACAAAAACAAAACAATTACCTTCCATAAGACACTGGACAAAGAATTTCACTACTGATTTCTTTCAGATATTTAAGAACCAAAAGGTTTTATCTATTTATACTTTTTGAGAGGTTATTTTATAAATTAAGACTTCTCCATATATCTTCAAATCTATACTGATATAAACAGCATAGCTCAAAAACACTATGGTGCAAAATTACATATAATAAACAGAAAAAATCAAATGAAATATTAACAAGTATGGAAGAATCCCACTAAACTAAAAGATAAGAAAATCCTATTATCATAGCTATTATTATATAATGTTTTCTGAAGTTTCTAACCAATAAAATTATTTATGAAAACAAAAAACTGCATAAATATTAAGAATAAGGAGTAACACTTTGTATTGATCAATAATTTGATTTCCCTTACCCAGGAAAACAAAGTTAATCTGAAATGCAGTTGTTCAGTAAAATGCCTAGGGACTAAAGAAATAATCTGAAT
This sequence comes from Hydropotes inermis, assembly GCA_020226075.1. Lineage (NCBI taxonomy): Eukaryota > Metazoa > Chordata > Mammalia > Artiodactyla > Cervidae > Hydropotes > Hydropotes inermis. The sequence goes on along the minus strand of CM035274.1, from coordinate 1,795,690 downwards.
TCATTAGTATATTAATATTGAGGTACCATTGCTTCAGCATCATCTAGTCAGGTTTTGTTAAAAAATAAAAGCAAGGGTGATTTAATATTAAGAAGTTTATTTCATAGTTTTTCAATATATTATTATCACCAATGGGAAAAAACAGTTCATGTAAAATTTTGGGCTAGGAAATTTTTAACAGACCTCATTTTTTGGAGACATTTTAGGTTCACAGCAAAGATGAAAGTACGGAGTTTCCCATATCCTTCCTGCCCACAAAAATTTGTAGCCTCTCCCACGATCATCGTCTCCTACCAGAGTGGTACATTTGTTACAATTGATGAACATACACTGACCATGATTATCATCCAGAGTACATAGTTTACATTGGAATTCACTCTCCGTGTTGTACATTCCAGGTTTGGACAAATGTATAATGAGATGTCTCCATCATTATATTGGGTTGGCTAAAATGTTTGCTTAAGATTTTCCATAATATCTTGTGGAAACACCCAAATGCACTTTTTTGCCAACTTGATAGTGTTACATGAGGACGTTTCACTGCCCTAAAAATCCTCTGTTCTTCTACTCATCCCTCTTTCCCATAGCTCCTGGCAATTTCTACCCCGAAAATTTTTATCGTAGTAAAAATAATTTTGCCTTTTCTAGAATGCCGTATAGTCAGAATCATACAATATGTAGTTTTTACATTGCATTCTTTCATTTACTGATACTCATTTAAATTTCCTTCAGAGGGAGTGATGTCAGCAAGACAATGAAACAGAAGGAAGCCCGTCACTCATATCCTCTCCCAACAACAGTAATTTGGTGGCCATTCTCAGAAGAGATGTACCTCTGTGGGAACTTGGTTTCTGGATAAGAGACTGTGAAATTAAGAGGAGTCCAAAACCAAGGAAGGCTCTTTGAACAGAGCCCAACTGCGTGGTCCCCAATACAGACCAAGAAAGAGCTCATCCTCCTGGACTAAGCTACACCCTCTGACCTTGGCCTGGCCCGTGCAATGGACCACGGAGTGACTCAGTGATCTGGCTCCGGCCCCACTCAGCTGTGATCTGGAAGCCCCCGAGTCAAGCTCGCCACACTCAGTCTCACTTTCCATTCTGAAATGCCCTGTCGCTGGGCCCCAGTCCAGGAACAGTCTTGCCAGCCGGGAGACCATAGGGAGACGCACCTATCTGGGCCTCGAGAAGGAAGCCAACAGACCTCCATCTGACAGCAGGTCTTAAAGTGGTGTTGTGACTCAGCCACACCAACTCCCAGCTGCGGTCCATGAGCAGGTCTGCCCACTCAAAGCCCACCAGGAGGAACAGCCGTCAGTGTCCTTAGAAGTAAGCCTGCCAAACCCGGTCTGATCGAAGCCAGAGACGGTACTTTAGTTTGGCTCCAGGCTGTCCCAGCTGTGGTCAGAGAGCCGTCCCGCCCACCTGGGGACTGATGGAGGACCTTCCTGTCTGCGCCTCGAGAGCCAGGCCTGCAGACTTTGGCCTGGGCTACTAGTCCTGAAGCAGCCGCAGGACTTGCTCAGGGCCAGTTCTGCCTGCCCGGGACCCACCCAGTGACCTGGCAGGAGCCCTTTCAGGGACTTGGCAGGAGCCACACAGCCTATGGGGATTCCTGGGCAGTGCAGCGGTAAAGAGCCTGCCTGCCAATGCAGAAGACTCCAGAGATGCAGGTCTGAGATTCAGGTTTGATCCCTGGGTTGGGAAGATCCCTTGGAGGAGGAAATGGCAATCCATTCCAGTATTCTTGCCTAGAAAATTCAATAGACACAGGAGCTTGGTGAGCTACAGTCCATGGGGTTGCAAAGAGCTGGACATGACTGACCACACACACACACACACACACACACACACACACACACCATATATACACCTGATAACAGCCTCACTGTCTGTGGACCCAACTGCAGACCCTGGAACTGATTCTTATCCGCAGATCCTCTGAACAAAGTCCGGGAGGCAGTCCGATATGCCCAGGGACCAGACGGGATCCACATATGCCTGAACTTCTGGTAATAGGCCCACCAACAGCAGCCCCCAGTGTGAACTACATGACTTCTGATTCCAAATAATAATACCTGTTCTCTATGTCTTGGCATTCTCTCAGGGAAAAAAATGACAAGGAGGTAATTTTTGATTCAATAAAAGTGACAACTGTGAGCTGTTAAAACCAGCTAAAGCAACAGCAACAAAAACCTAGTACGTTTATACTACTTGTAACACCAGAAGTGCTCAGGTGAAATGTGTCCCAGTGCTGGCTGATTTTAGGCCTTCCAGTGTGGCTGAATCTAGTTGCATTCAGAAAGGTCAGGATGGAAGAAATAAAGCAAGACATAGAATCACTGAAAATGACACTAACTGATCCCCAATTTCCCATATAGGAATGGGGTAGTTGTGGTGGTGGATGTAGTGAGGTCCTACATCAGTATGCTAACTGCTCGTCTTCATATCTTTCTAATTTTCTAAGAATGCAGTCATGTTTGACAGAGCCGATGCACTGTCGTGGAAAACACTAAAGTGATGTTCATGCCTTCAGTGATCACAGGCAAAAACCATTTGATTTATTATAATGTACTTAGTAGTCTCTATAGCAGTGAAAATATTACCTTCCCCAACAAATTCCAGTTGGATTACATCAAAAATGAAGACTTTGCTCTGTCACAATCTTTAAAGAGAATAAAAAGGCAAGTTACAGAGTGGGGGAAAATATTTGCAAACCACACGTATAACAACAAAAAATTAGTATCTAGAATGCATGAAGAATTCTCAAAACTCAATAATAAAAATAAAAGCAATCCATTTAAAACTGGGAAAAAAATATAACAAAGCTAGTGGAGGTGATGAAATTCCAGCGGAGTTATTTAAAATCCTAAAAGATGATGCTGTTAAAGTGCTGCACTCAATAATGGAGCAAATTTTAAAACAGCAGTGGCCACAGGACTGGAAAAGGTCAGTTTTCATTGCAATCCCAAAGAAAGGAAATGCCAGAGAATGTTCCAACGATCATACAATCGTGCTCATTTCACATGCTGGCAAGGAAATGCTCAAAATTCTTCAAGCTAGGCTTCAACACTACATGAACCAAGAACTTCCAGATCTACAAGATAGATTTAGAAAAGGCAGAGGAACCAGAGAACAAATTGCCAACATCATTGGATCATAGAGAAAGCAAGGAAATTCCAGAAGAAAAATATCTACTTCTGCTTCATTGACTACACTGAAGTCTTTGAATGTGTGGATCACAACAAACTGTGGAAAACATTAACTTAAAAAAAAAAAAACTGATTTAGCTTTCTTGTATCAAACAAAATAGTTTAAGACAAGAAATATTAGTAGCACTAGAGATACGTTTTACATGACAAAATGATTTAATTTTATATTTTAATGTGCTGAGAAATTATAACAATCCTAAATATGTATGCAACAAATAATGTAGTCTCAAAATATAAAAAACAAAACCTGAGAGATTCAACAGGATAAATTGGTAAATTCATAATCACTAGTAATCATTAAATCATAATGATCTTAACACACCATTCTCAGTATGTGATAGAGCTGGTAGTGAAAAAAATTGTAAATTATATCCGCACCTAAAATCATGCAACAACATACAAAAAGGGATATGGAACTGAAAGGTACCTAGAGAGAAATTAGTTTTTTCTACAAATTTCTTGAAATGTTCTCAGAAGTATGTATTAATTTCCTCTAATGGTCTGAATATGATTTTCTATTCTTTCTATTTAACTCTCCCAGAATTTCAACTTTTAAAATATGAGTAATACTTGAAACAAACACTAATTCACTGAGTCTTCTTCCCTATGATTACTGGCATCCTCCTGATGTTTGTTTGCATCAAGTCTTTGTCCAATTTGGCAATATGCCCACTGAGCCGGGACCATGTCTAATTCTGTAATTGGAGGGCTGTACACACCGTTGTTGCTTCCTAGGCAATGTTGTGATACAGTCAGAGTGATAAGCTGGGTAGCGTCTCCACATCTGTTAAATGATGCAGGAGAATTCTGTGGGTGTCCTCTTGATACCTTTTAGCTTTAATCTACTACTTGGTAATCACCTACTCAACTGAACATATAAAAAACCTTTTTTTTTCCTAATCTACAAATCTGATAGGAAGCTGAATTTGTAAAGAACATTGATGTTTCCAAAAAAATGAAAAATGGCTGAGATGGAGAAATTATGCAAGAAGGAAGTTCTGAACAAATATAGAAACCATACCTTCTTCTCCCAAAACAAAGATGATGTTATTTCCATTATTACAAGAATTGCTTTCTTTGTCTTCTTAACTGTTGTATCCTTCATGCCTTGAATATTGCCTGAAGTATATAATAAGGGTCTGTTGTGGATTCAGTTGTATCCCTGAAAAAGTATGTTGAGATCCTAAACTCTGGTACTTGTGAATATAACTTTAGAAATGAGGTATTTGCAGATGTAATTAAGTTGAGATGACTTTTTTTTTAAATAAGCTGTAATCCAACAAAATAAGAAAACACATAGACACATGAGGAGAGAACCATGTTATAACGAGACAGAAATTGGAGTGATGCAGCCTCAAGCCAAGGAATGCCAAGGACTGATGGCTACATTCGAAGTTCACGCGTGTGCCCAATTGCCAAGTCATGTCCAACTTTTCACAGCCCCGTGGACTGTAGCCTACTAAGCCCGCCAGGCTCCTCTGTCCACGGGATTGCCCAGGCAAGAATACTGGAGTGGGTTGCAGTTTCCTTCTCCAGGGTTATTCCTAACCCAGGGAGCAAACCCACGTCTCCTTCATCAGCAGACAGATCCTTTACCAGTGAGCCACACGGAAAGACATACCTTTGGAAGGTAGGAATAGACAAAAGAGAATTCTATCCAGAGTTTCCGAGAAAACTTGGTCCTATCGAAAACTTTATTTCAGACTTCTAGCCTCCAGAACTGTGAGAGAATAGATATCTGTTTTTGTAAGCCTTCCAGTTTGTTATTCCTTGATATGGCAGTCGTAGGAAACTGATCGGAGAAGGAAATGGCAACACACTCCAGTATTCCTGCCTGGGAAGTCCCATGGACAGAGGAGCCCGGTGGGCTGCAGTCCACGGGGTCACAGAGTCAGACACGACTCAGCAGCTAAATGAGGAAACTAATACGTGTGAGTGTTCTCAATCACTCCTGTCCACCTTCTTTGCAGCCACATGGACGGTAGCCCATCAGGCTCCTCTGTCCACGGGATTTCCAGGGTAAGAATACTGATGTGTTGACATTTCCTTCTCCAGGGAAGCTAATACCATATTTAGTAAATAACTTTAATAAAACATAGATAAATGGTATTTTCATATTAAAAATGTATCATAAATATTCTGATCAATAGTTACAGGACAAATTTACTTTGGAGGAAATAAAAGGATCTACAAAAAGAATCCTATCTCATTTTCATCTGTGTTTTGGATAATTTTCTCATTTTCCTGTTTTGTTTCCATAACTAATCTCAAGTTATTTGTGCACAGCTTCATAGATGAATTAGCTTAATGGATATATACTTTGTGGGAGAAACATAAAACGCTGAAAACACAATAAAATAGTTCTGAGCCATTTTGTGTATCAAGTTAAAGACAATATCACCAAACTTTCTTAAGGGCTGTTGGTTGCCAGGCACTATGAGTGGGTGCTTTCACACAATGACATCTTGTTAAATTTTCACAGTTTTTGAGGTTCAGAAACTATAAAGCCTTTTCTCAAACACTGAAATAAGAGCAGTGTCTAGATTCAAAATCGGGTTTTCTCAGCTCTAATTCAGCCCTTTTATTTTATTTCAAAATACAATCTGTTTGGTTAATTAATTCAATTATACATTAACATTTCATTAAATAAATATTGATCATAACTTAGGGCTTCCCCGGTGGCTCAGCTCTAAAGAATCTGCTGCAAGGAAGGAGTCAAAGGGGATGTGGGTTAATACCTTAAGACACACACTTTACTTTAAATGAAAAAATTGCAAACACTTTTGAAAAGTCTCCTCAAGTCCTTTCTGAAAACAGATTTTTGAGCTGTTTGTGAAACTTTTAAACAATTTTTTGAGAAATATCTTCCCATTGCTCCCGTTCCCCAACTCTTGGTGACCATCATTCTGCTCTCTGTTTCTAGAGTTCATCTTTTCTAGAGTCCACGCACAAGAAATTTGTTTTTCATTGACTTATTTTCTGTAGCATAAACCCACAGGGTCCATGCAAATGGTAGGATTTTCTCGTGAGTGAATAATACCCCATCGTGTATATTTGTATGTACACCACATTTCCTTCATCAATTCACCTTTTGATGGGCACTTAGGTTGCCTGCAACCCCATGGACTAAACAGTCCATGAGATTTTCCATATCTTAGCTATCACGAACAATGCTGAAGTGAACATGGGACTATAGATACCTCTCTGATATCTTGTTTTCATTTTTTTTTTTTCTTTTTTTGGCCATTACCTAGAAGTAGGATTGTTGTATCATGTGGAAATTTTATTTTTAACTTTTTGAGGAAATGGCCTGGTTTTCCAATCAGCTTTACCAATTCACATTCCTATCAGCAATGCAACAGGGGTCCTTTTCTCAGCACTGTCATCAATACTTGTTCTCTTAGATGATAGCCTTTCTAACAGTTAATGTGGTTTTGATTCGCATGCCCTGATGATTAATGATGTGCGGCATCTTTTCAAGTACCTGTTGGCCATTTATATGTCTTTTTTGGAAAATTGTCTAATCAGTTCCTCTACTCAAAAATATTGTTCATTTTTTACATCGAATTATTAAGTTCTCTGTGTGTTTTGGATATTAACCACTTATCAGGTACAAAATTTGAGAATGCTCTCCCCATTCTGTAGGTTGCATTTTCACTTTGTTGATTTTTCTTTTGCTGAGCAGATGAATTTCAGCTTGATGCTGTTCTACTTATTTACTTTTGCTTTTATTCTTTTTATGCTGTTGGTGTCATAGCCAAAAAAATAATTGTCAAGGCCAATGTAAGGGAGATATTCCCCCTGCTTTTCCTAGGAGTTTTCCTGTTTCAGGTCTTAAATTAATTTAATTATTCAATTCATTTTGTGTCCTCTTTTGGGGTGTATGGCAACCACTGGATCACCAGGGAAGCCCTATTTTGTGTCCATTTCTGTGAGTGGCATAAGACAGGGGTCCAGTTTTGTCCTTCTGCATGAGTTTGTCCAGGTTTTCCATTTATTGAAGAAGTGATCTTGTCCCAATGTTACATTCTTGCCTCTGATGTCGCCGTTGTGTGTGTGCTCAGTCACGGCCATCTCTTCGTGACCTCACAGAATGTAGCCCACCCGGGCCCGTGAAATCTTCCTGGCACGTCTACTGGAGTGGGTTTCCCTTCCTACTCCAGGGCATCCTCCCAACCAGGGATCGAACCTGAGTCTCTTGCTTCTCCCGCGTACCCTGCTTAGGCAGGTGGGTTCTTTACCGCCGCACCACCTGGGAAGCCCACCGTTAGTTGACCGTATATAAGAGGGCTTCTTTCTGGGTTCTCAAATTTGCCATGTTTACTGGAGGTTGTATGCCTTTATTTCACTGTTCTTTTGTGAATATACTGTAGGTTATAACTTTGTGATTACCATGGGACTTACATAAAACATCTTACAGATACATCTCTGCTATGCTAATAACAACTTCAATTGCCTACAAAAAGTTTACCCTTTCATAACCTCTTTCATATTTTTGATATCACAATTTACATCTGTGTCTTGTGTATCTGTAATAAATTATTGTATTTATAAATATTTTTCATACTTTTGCCATTTACCTGTTTATTAAAGTGCCATATTAATACTGCCATATAACAGTGCCATGTAACACTGCCATATTACACTATGAGAGCATTCTGAATCTGATTATATACTTACATTTACCAGTGTGTTGTGTATTTTTATACATTTTTGTGGCACTAATTAGCATTCTTTTGTTGGTGGTGGTGGTCAGTTGCTAAGCTTGTCCAACTCTTTGTGACCCCATGAACTGTAGCACACCAGGCGTTCCTGTCTTTTACTATCTCCCAGAGTTTGCTCAAACTCATGTCCATTGCGTGATGCCATCAAACCATCTCATCTTCTGTCACCCACTTCTCTTGCCCTCAATCTTTCCCAGCATCAGGGTCTTTTCCAATGAGAAAGCTCTTCACATCAGGTGGCCAAAGTATTGGAGCTTCAGCTTCACTATTAGCCCTTCCAGTGAATATTCTAGGTTGAGTTTCTTTAGGATTAACTGTTTGGATCTCCTGGCTGTCCAAGGAACCCTCAAGAGTCTTCTCCAGCACCACAATTCAAAAACATTAATTCTTCGGTGCTCAGTCTTCTTTATGGTTCAATTCTCACATCTCTAAGTGACTACTGGAAAAACCGTAGCTTTGAGTAGACAGACCTTTGTCGGTAAAGAGATGTCTCCACTTTTTAATATACTGTCTAGGTTTGTCATAGCTTTTCTTCCAAGGAGCAAGCATCTTTTAATTTTGAGGCTGCAGTCACCGTCCATAGTGATTTTGGAGCCCAACAGAATGCTTGAAGAACTTCTTTCAGCACTTCTCATGAGGTAAATCCAGTGGTGATGAACTCAGCAGGATTTTTTTTTTTTAAGAAAGTCCTTATCTTGCCTTCATTTTTGAAGGACATCTTTGCAGGGTTAACTATTTTTGGCTGCCGGTTTCTTTCAGTACTTTGAATTTATCCCATTCTTTCCTGTCCTGCAAGGTCTCTGCTAAGAAATATTCTGATAGCCTTAAGGGGTGTTCCTTTGTATGCGATCAATTTTTTTTTTTCTCTCTTGTTTTAAAACTTTGAAACTTTTGAAAAAAAAAAAAAAACTTTTTTTTCTTTGATTTAAGTAGTTTTACTATAATGTGTCTTGGGGAAACTTGGGAAATGGAAAATGAAATTTGGGATGACCTCTTAGTCTTGAAGTTGGATGGAGACTAAGGTCTCCAATGTTGCAATTTTGGTGACATCACTCTGATGACTTCAAATAAATCTTCAGGGAAAAATGGTTTTTGAAGCAATGTGTTGGTTTAAAATTGAAAGAGATGTGGCTCTAAGCTTCAGCAAAAATTTGGTAGAAATTATAAGCTAAATAGACAAATAGCTGTAATGTAATGTAGACATTGGGGCTTCTTAGGTGGCTTAGCGGTAAAGAATCTGACTTCCAAGTGGGAGATGTGGGTTTGGTGTCTGGGTCAGGAAGATCTCCTGAGGAAGGGAATGCCTACCCAATCCAGTATTCTTGCCTGGGAAATCCCATGGGCTGAGAAGCCTAGCAGCCTACAGTCCATGGGGTCACGAAGAGTCGGACACGACTGAGTGACTAAAGACCAACTATGTAGGCGTTGCGGAGGTACTGGTAAACTGTTGTGGAAATCCTGGAGGTGGTAATAATTTGTCTGTAGTAACAACTTAGTCCATTCTAGGCACTGAGTAATCACTGAATACTCACTGCCAGTTTATGCATCAGGGACTAACATTGTCCCCATTGCACAGATGAGGCAACAGGCTCTCAGAAGCAATTTGTCCAAGGTAACATTTCTAAGTAAGGCAGAGCTTGGATTTAAACCCAAACCTGTCTGACTTTAGAATCATGGCTTTAACCATATCTTTACTATGAATCATGGTTTTAACCATTTCTTTACTTCCTTCTTGTGAGACACCTTCTCTGATTTGCCTGGTTTTATGATATGATATCACATACACTGATATTTTAATAGATGTGTATAAGTTGACACTTGTAGTCTTATAGGTAATACTTAAATATTCCATATTTTCATTCTTATTCTAAGTGTGTAGTGGGTGCAATGAATCTTCTTTCATAATTTGGAGTGATTCCTTTCTCCCGATAGATCTCGATATGTTTGGAAAGCTGTCCTATTTCATTTCAAATGAAATAAATAGGGAATTTCCCCATAAGTTTATACTTATGTTGTTATTGTCTCTAACATTAATTCAGTACCCAAATCCCCTATTGACCAAATATCCCTTGGGCTCGTATTTTCTATAGTCTGCTTGAGCATCCAAAAAATACAACTGGTGCCAAGTAAAGCAGGTCTTTACAGACAACATTGGTGAGAGCATCCTATTCATGGTAACCAGAAAGTTTCCTAGCATTTCCCCCTCCATTACTATATTTCTGGCTCAGATTTTCTACATTTCCCCCAAATTCACCAATGAACCCGTTATTACAAAGCGATGTGCCTATGACTTGAGTCAGTACCTGGTGTGATGGATACTGAAGAGCAGGTATCACAAGGAGTCATCCCAGGTCTTCATCCCCACTCGGCTGACGTAGGCACAGAAGGTGGTGCCAGAAGGGAGAGATAACTTTGTAGGGCCCCTCCTACTTTTCAGGCTTAATTTATCATCGTTTTGATCATGAATGACTAGAAAGACTGAGACTTAATTCCCTCACACTGTGTTTCTAGAATGTAAAGAAATGGATAGAGCTATAAGACATTTAGTTTAGGAAAAATTGAATGGGCAAAAGTTTTGAGGTGGGAGAACTGAGAGAAGAGAATGAAAGAGTTTTCTTTTCTGTTTTCTTGGAGAACAGAGGTTCCATGAAATAAAATATTGCAAAATTATTCAGGGCATTTTAGAAAGAATTATACAGCACAGCTGGTTATTCTCTTATACATTTTTTTTTTTTTTGAAATCAAGACATTCAAAATATATTTTTAGGAAAGAACACTTCCTGTTTGGGGCTCCTGCTTTCATGTGTGTTTGTTGAATCTACTGTGAACAAATAATGTGTATTATATTGCTAATCAAACACAACTGTGTCAGGTATTCAAATTATACTCCTGGCTTGGATCCTAGAAATCAGATAAATGTGAAGAACTTTATGTATCCTTTTAGTTCCTCCGTTCCTTGAATGTGAAAGCTCTTGATTCTGAACGGTGGCCCTTCGTCTCACCTAGCCCTGACATCGCCGTCTTTATTTATACCATTTCCTTACCTTACTTTCCTTTCCTGTTCTTTGCTGTTCAGTTGCTGAGTTGTACCCAGCTCTTTGTGACCCGGTGGGCTGCAGCTTCCCTGCAGGCTTCCCTGTCCCTTACCGCCTCTTGGAGTTTGCTCAGATTCATGTCCATTAAGCTGGTGATGCCGTCCCACCATCTCATCCTCTGCTCCCCGCTTCTCCTCTTGCCTTCAGTCTTTCCCAGCATCAGGGCCTTTTCCAGTTAGTCAGCTCTTTGCATCAGGTGGCCAAAGTGTTGGAGTTTCAACTTCCACATCAGCCCTTCCAATGAATATTCAGTGTTGATTTCCTTTAGGATTGACTGGTTTGATCGCCTTGCAGTCCAAGGGACTCTCAAGATTTTCTCTAGCATTACAATTTGAAAGTATCAATTTCTGTTCTTATCTGTATTTTTTTTTTTTTTTTGCCCTATACTTGTCTTTTAGCTTTGATGGGGTGGGAGAGAAGTGAAGGCACGTGCATGAAATAGAACTGAAAGGATAATAAAAAAAATAATGATTTTATAGTTATTTTATTCACCTAATTTTATTTTATTTTTTGCTTTTATTTTTTATTTATTTATTTTTAATTTTTATTTTTTTATTAGTTGGAGGCTAATTAGTTTACAATATTGTAGTGGTTTTTGTCATACATTGAAATGAATCAGCCATGGATTTACATGTGTTCCCCATCCTGATCCTACCTCCCACCTCCCTCCCCACCCGATCCCTCTGGGTCTTCCCAGTGCACCAGGCCTGAGCAGTTGTCTAATGCATCCAACCTGGGCTGGTGATCTGTTTCACCCTAGATAATATACATGTTTCGATGTTATTCTCTTGAAACATCCCACCCTCACCTTCTTCCACAGAATCCAAAAGTCTGTTCCATACATCTGTGTCTCTTTTTCTATTTTGCATATAGGGTTATCATTAACATCTTTCTAAATTCCATATATATGTGTTAGTATATAAACATGAATATTATCCACTTCTGTTTAAGTAAAAACTACCTAAAACAAAGCTTTATATACAAAAGAAGCTTAAGAAATTTTTATGGAGAAAATAAGTAAATAATGAGAAAAGGGAATTAATAATTAATATGGGATGTTTTTCTATTGCCATTATACATCAGTTTATAAAATATGCATCTCTTTTGGAATTTCTCATTGTGATCTGTTTTGTGTTTCATGTAAAACAAAGGTCACTGAGGCCATATTATATTTCTAGAATATTTCAAATGTTGTCATAAGAAAACAAGCAATTTTAAATAGTTAAAAATTTTAAAGAAAAAAAAAGCCATTTCCTTTATAAAACAAACAAATCTGTTAAAACTGAGTACAACCAGAAGGCTTTCAGGCTTATTCTAACTTCTTATTATATCAAAAGATTGAAAACTGTCAGCTGTCTTATTATGTAAAACTAATCCATGCTGTATGAATAAAAGCTAAAACATATGGGGGAGAGTATTGCATTCTTAGTACCAGAGATCATGCATGAAAGCAAATGAGCATTAATCAGGGATTAATTTGCAATGGAATGCTATAAAACTTAGTAAATGTCTCCAAAACACATGAGTAAATCTTAATTATTTTTTCCTAACCAAAAATTAATTTACATTTGAACTGGTGAAATTGGGCCTATCTACCATGTCACTCATTTTGAGAAAGGTGTAGTGATATTTTCAGTATATAATTATGAGCCTTAGAATATCTGACAATGCCATAAAATGTAAAACACATATATATAAAAAGAAAAAAACAGCTATTTTCAGGGCTTGAGGTAGTTACTTTTAAAACCACCCATTGCTGAAGACAGATGTGGGATTTATAATATTGAGTCTTTAAATCCCTTAATATTTCTCAACTTCCCAAGGATTCTTAAAAAATCTAAATAGAGATCATTAAAATTCTCTAGAAAGCTACCATTATATATTTGTAGGCATTTCTGTGTTACTAAAAATGCACTTTTAGAAAGAATTAATACTAACATACAGATATTTAAAGTTTCCCAATTCCTAATATAACTAGGCTAAAAAAGTCATTTTCTTACTGACACAATAATTTAGACTTAATCCCCTTCAGAGGAAATAGGTTTTAAATGTAGATATATGTGAGAATGATGTTGCTTTTTAAAAAACTCTTGGAGTCTTTTGTTGGCTGAAGATATTTCTAAGTAGAGAAAATCACTAGATTTTTTTGGAACAATTTTACCATTAAATTATAGAAAGAAATGGAAGGATGCCTAAAGAATTTTAGGAAACATGACCGTTAAGGAACAAAGGTCGAGTTGGGCTCTATCTAAGCCTTTTGGGCAGCACACAGCATGATGAGATTGCTGATATGGGCACTTCAGCAAAGAGATTTTTGTAAGAGCTAATGGAAGAAGGCAAGTCCACGTGGGTAGGGAGGATACCGAACATAGAGGAACCTCCAACACCAGAAGACTACAGTCTCTACTACCCTAATTGCTTCCAGAGATCTCATCTTGGGCCTTCCTAGCTGATATTAGTGGGAAAGAACCCACCTGCCAATTTAGGAACCTGGGGTTCTATCCCTGGGTCTGGAAGATCCCCTAGAGGGGGCATGGCAGCCCACCCCGGTATTCTTGCCTGGAGAATCCCATGGACAGAGTAGCCTGGTGGGCTATGGTCTGTAGGGTCACAGAGAGTCGGACAGGACTGAAGCATCTTAGCATGCACACAAAATCTCATCTTATTTCCTTATGCGTATAGCCAATGAAGAGACACTATCACCTGTAGTTGTAATTTGTGCAAGGGTCCTTTATACCACCTATAGGAGAAATGTATTATTAATCAGTAAACTTTCTTTGATATTTATTAACAATTTAAAATATCTTGTTTACTTGAAGGAACCAAGATTCCAGTTGAGCAGTAAAGTAATAGTAGAAATCTGAGATTTGGACTCTCTTACTCAGTTTCATTAACTAGCCCAGCACCATAGCCACAGTTTCAGGTGTATCTGACATTTTCCCCTTTAGCAAAATCTCTAGCCTAATCTCTAGACCACATAAACTAGAGATTTTACCCAACAGACTGTGTGAACTCCCTTATATCAAAGCCTGATGTCATGCTAATTTCTTTAAAAATAAGAGAAAACAACTATAAATGAAGTTGTTCTTTGTAAATCTAATTCAAGATTCCCTTGTTTGGAGAGAAAATAGGGATGTTTATGTTTAGTGGAGGTTATAATAGTAACTGTCAGATGTAGACCAACAGAAACTATTGGATAGATTCTCTGTGGGAAATAAAGTACTAACACACTGCTTTAGGAATTTGCAAAAGAAAACTGACTACTACAACACAAAACCAAGAAACAAAGAAACTCCAGCAGAAATAATTAAGTGACTGTGGGTAATAGTGTGAAATATCCTTACTTTTCTATCTAAATTGTATTTGTTCATATGAATTTTTAAGATAAATACATCTATCCATGTGTCTGCAAAGAGACACAAATAGGTCAGCATGATTTGGAGGCTTTTCAAAGCAGAAAATGCAAAATAATTCTTTTTTTTTTTTTCTATCTCCTGTATCTCGAAGTTCTTACCAGACTTAAAGAGAATTGAACTTGAGTAATAGCTCTATTAGAGCTCTTTTCCAGGAGCCAGTTCCTGCGGTCTCTCTGGGTCCAGCTGCTGATGACTCACAGAGGAAGTGGTAGAGATTAGGGTGTACGGGGGAAAAATCAGAACAGCACAAAAATAAAGCAAATCAACCAACCATTACCTTTTGTGCCAAACAGAACAATGGCTGAACCACTGTGGTTCAGAATGATCCGTCTTATTCCACTCATTTATGCTGTTCCTGTTGGAAGGGCCTCCGGGAAACCTGTGAACTGCTCTGAGACACACACCGGATCCACGGCACATCTCAATTAATATCCCCTCCCGACTCAGCTAGGACAATGAAGAGCATCAAGCAGGTTAATCTCCGGCAATAATTCCTTTTGTCAGGTTGAGAGGTTTTCCCCTTGAATTAGGTTTTAAGATCGGATTTTCAAAATTAGTTAGTTATTCGACGTATTGTAAAGTAGAAAGTCCACATTTTATAAACACATGCATACGTCTAGGTAGGACATAATGCAGTCTGTGTTTTTAGTTTGGGCATTGCTGCTGTGGGTAATTTTTACTTGCTCTGAAATAAAATCAGTCTTTTATTAGCAAACAATTGTAACTAAACTCACAGCTGTTAAAATTCTTTTTTTCAATTTTCCTTAAAGTGTCAGAAATGCAAATGGGCCCTTTAAATCACCCAGTAGAATTAAATTTGATCAGGAAGATTTTTAAAGACTACCTTGCAGACTCTTAGCTGAGTTGCTGATGAACTGAAACATTTCATGAATTAAAAACATGGCATGTTCTCAAGTGTTGATGAACATATGTAACATATATGAATACATTTATTTTAAGATGATAAGTATTATTGTCCCATTGTTCTGTTTAGCCACAATGGATTGCAGAAACCACTGTGAGGAGCCACTTAACCCCTTATTGACTGGCTAAAAATAAACAAAACATAAAGTTAAAGTCATGGATCTATCCTGAATACCAGTGGGTTACTTATCATTTTTATGATATGCAGAATACTAATGAAGGACTGAATGTTCTTTTTATGATCAGAGCCATTTAAGGAAGTGGTTGAAAAATTATCCTCAAATTATACAAATATTAGAAACTGACTTTAGTGTTTAATGGGTGCTATTTCTCTGATAAAAGTAATCGCATTTTTCCTACAGCATCTTATGCTTAGGTGGTTTAAAATTAAGTTTGTAGGACATTTTCTAAAAATTAACTTCAAAGCATACCTTCCTGTTTTATAATAACATAGTAGCAGAAATTTTGCTGTCAAGACACTTACATAAAATAAAAACTTTTAAATGAGTGAAATGATTTGTAGATAAAACATTCTTATTTATTGACATGAATAAGCTGAAAAGAATATATTTTGTCAGTTAAAAATTTGTTGCTTGAATTTTAAAACAATGCTTCATTGATCTGATTAAATTCAGGAGATTATTTTACCAAATCAAAAAATTAATATTAAAAATGTATTGCTGATTATTTAAAATGGCTGATTTATAAATAAATCTGTTTAAGTTATATCATTCAAATGGACCAATATTCTTTATCATATTGCTGACACAATTGGTTGTTGAGTGTGTGTTCTTAAGACTACCAGTAAGTACACTGTAGAATCAGAAATAACTGACCTATGCATCAGACACAGTATTTACCCACATTCCTTTGAGCAGTAAAAAACCATCTGAGAAATTTCTGAAACTAGAAAACCAGCTCAATCAAAATTTTAAGTAAAGTCTTATTTAATCAGCAGTGAGGAAACATCCTTACACTAGGACATCATTCACTGAAGTTTAAAAATCAAATAACTAGAGTTTTAATGCCCATCCACTGTCTATGGACTTCCAGATCCACTTAGTCCAGTGCAAAGCATTGACCTAAGGTCTATGTGAATAGGTTGACCCTGAATACTCCTCATTAAAATTCTCAAAGCAACATTTACAAAAGCGTGTTTAATCACCCTAATTCTCTGAATGTACCAAGTGCTTCACATCCTCCTCTGGTCTGGGTCTCAAGAGTTCTCACTAAGCTTCATTAGATGCGTTGTGCCTGCCTGCTCTCTGCATGGACAGAGGAGCCTGGCAAGCTACAGTCCACTGGGTCACAAAGAGTCGGGTACAGCTGAGCATGTGCGTGCACACACTCTGGTCAGCCAGCGTCTCATTTTGGAAAGAGGAAGGATTACACTGGGCAGTCTGAGACCTCCTGGTGGCCCAGTGACCAGGACTTGGCGCCCTCACCTCTGTGGCCCAAGTTCAATCCCTGGTCTGGGAACGAAGATCCTGCAAACTGCACGGCGCAGTCAAAATACAAAGAAGGAAACGGAGAACAGCAACCGCCACAACCGAGCGTCAGCCGTGGCCATCAGGCAGCCCGCTGGCTGAGAAGGAGACTGAAATGGGGATCCGCATGGCTAGGTAACAACGCATGAGAAATGCCGCACCAGTGACAGCGTTTATTCAACGAATATTCATGGTGCACCCACCACGGGCAAGGCATTGTTCTAGGTATTTACAGTCGTAAAAAGATGTGAGAGTTGTATGAAATCAAGACAAATATTATCCTATAATATTTAGTGGTCATAAATCATCAGAATGACAGTTTTTTGCCTGCAAAGATGTCAACTGCGTAGGATCTAACTATATTTTTGTTTGTATTTATTTTTAGAATAATTGATACATAGCTATAAACAATATTATTATAATTTATACAGAAAAAAATTAGTATTTACTTCCTACCACAGGATAATTATCAGATATTTTTCTAAGACATAATTTTTGCTAAGACATTGGCCTTCTCTCCATCATGTTTTCTTCAAATAATTTTGCGGCAAACAAGAGAATTCACACAATAGCTCCTTTGAAGGGAAAACCTACTGCGTATTTTCTATGCTATACTTAGTACAGTATCTTAATATTTAATAAAAGTGTATTGAATACAATTACATTCCTACGTAGGCTTATATATGGGTTCAGGAGTGTACGTTTTTACACACATGTCTGTATTTAAGTTCTCATACATTTAAATACATTTTACATATCTCAGTATATTGGATGAGCAAAGGACCCATGGTCCACAACAGTGGTTGATAAACATTTTGTATCAAACATTACTTTACTTGATTAGGCTAAATGCTTACACAAATGACTATTTTGCTTTAATATGTATACCTATTAAATCAGGCTAATATATTTTATTGCTGTCTATCCATATTCATTCTATGAATGCATAAAAGATACTTTGAAAGTTAGTGAAATTCAACTAGAATAAACAAAATTTTTAAATGTCTACTTTTTTATTTGTTAATATAATGTTGCATCTTAATTTTATCACTAGAGAGATATGTGATGGAATCAATACCATTTGCTCTTATTCATTACTTCAGTTTTCTTAGTTTAATAATTTGAAATATAGATATTTATTTAAAGTCCTAGTTTTAAGCTCAGTTTACTTTGTTATCTGCTTAATGATTATTATTATCACCACTGAAAAAGACAAGTAGTCCCAAATAGAAGAAGAATGCTATCGGCCCTTCTTACTAAGTCAGGATGCTAATTTTTCAGTACTATTTCCAATTATGACAATTTTTATTAAATTCACTCATACTTGCATGATGCATATATTCAGCTGCATTTTCTTTGCAGGAACCTTACAAATCACTTGTCAATATTCAGGGCTAGCTTTGTTAAAACAAACATGGTCCACAAATTCACTTAAATATGCACTGTATGGAAATACAACAAAAGTCAACAAGTGCCTTGAGGATTCCTTGATACCTCTGTGTCGTGAACTCCTCTCCTGTCTGGACACATGTAGGATCTCCTGCCCATGCATATAGGATCTGGCCTCTGTGTGAGCCCTTGACACAGGACAGCGTGAGGACAGGGATGTGGTTTACGACACTGGAAGTTCAATATATTTTTAATTTTAGATGAAATGTAAATATCACTTAAATGAATATCTTCTCGGCTTACTTCAAGGATTGTCTAAATTCTAGGTGGATATCTATACAGCGTATATAGATGGATGTCTATACTGTCCATGGAATTCTCCAGGCCATAACACTGGAGTGGGCAGCCATTCCCCTCTCCAGGGGGTCTTCCCAAGCCAGGGATAGAACCCAGGTCTCCCACATTGCAGGCAGATTCTTTACCAACTGATTCACAAGGGAAGCCCAAGTGAAGTGAAAGTTTTTCAGTGGTGTCTGACTCGTTGCAATCCCAGATACTATACAGCCATGGAATTCTCCAGGCCAGAATACTGGAGTGGGTAACCATTCCCTTCTCAGGGGATCTTGCCCACCCAGGGATGGACCCAGGTCTCCCGCACTGCAGGTGGGTTCTTTGCCAGCTGAGCACCAGGGAAGCCCGGGTGGATATACCTCACTTCAAAGACCCTGGGCCTCAGTCATTGACAATGTTAAGCTCACAGAACCTATCAAATAAAGAATGTTAAATTATTTTTATAAACATTATAATTTTTGTCAAAACATTCATTTTCTTCATTTTAGTGAACTCAAACAGGTAAAAAATTCAATTGAACCTAAAATAAATGTCTGTTTACCAGAGCCAATAAGTGTATTTACAAATACTTCATGGGATATGGCATACTCATCATTCTAGGAACTATTGCCTCAAATTATCTCATTTATAATTTGCAAAAATACAACTTTAATTACTAAACCAATTGTAAGTTGAAGTGCTTCTTAATAGATAAAAGTTCTCAAATTTGAGGCATTTCTGTGTATTTTGCTCAGAAAGAAATATTAAATTTGTTTCTTATTTTATCACCATGTTACATGACATATATTACTGCTATAATTATTAATATTATTCTTAATTTATAATTAGTGAATTGATATAAAGTAACTTATCTAAAAAAATTATATATTTTACTGCTTACCCAATCATCTGCACATTATCTTTACAAAAAAATAAAAAGTCCTACATTACTTAATTCCTCTAAGTTATCTGCAATAGCTGCTGTGCTCACGACAATTTCTAATTAATTTTAAATGGCATTTAATAGCTATTGTCACCATTGTCCAACAAGTGCAGATGAATTAGGAGACATAATGCTTGTATTATATGAAGAGTGGCCTGTTTAAACTCTCAAATTAAATCCACACTGTAGTCAAAACTCATTTGATATTTGCATTTCCTACCTCGCAGACAACACAGTCTCAAAAGGCAGACTGGGCTAAAGATGTGTTGGACAACTCTATAAGCAGTCTCAAGACTCTTGTCATCTTCGCTGTCTAAATTACTTCAATGGAGCTCAAGGGAATTTAAAGAGGAGAAATGACATGACAAACAATTATATTCTAACACTCTATTTATAACAATGCCCTTTCAGATTATTGCTCTTCCAGACTGACACATCACTGTAATCCCAGAGATGAATCAAGGGACTTATAGTTAGATCACGCACAGCTTGTCGGCAAAGAAAAAAGCACGAACGAAGAGCTGACATTCAGGAAATATAGAGCGACTCAAGGATAAATTCAGCTGGGATGAGCTTAATTTATCAATGTCAATAACAACGGTGAACACATCGCGAGAATACATGCATATTAATTGAAAATAATTCAGATTAAATCACTGCAGTTTGACATTTTGAGATAGGCACTTTATCTTTTTAAGAAAAAAGAGCACTATAAAATCTTTAATCTGAAAACACATCTTAATTGCATGTTATCACCTCCTAATTGCTTCTATATTATATTAAACATTTTGCTAATTACTAGCCTGATCGTGGTGTAAATAGCTTGAGGCAAGAGCTCACACGCTGCTGAAGTCTACCAAGCGGAGGAGGCCCAGGAGGAAGCCCAGCACTTGGTGGGTTCAGGGGCTCGTACTTTCTTCTGGGGCTGGCCACCTTTAACTCAGCTCTCTGGTGAGGTAAGGAGATATAGACACAATGGTGAAGACAGGAGATGTTTGTTCATCTTTTATATTCTAATATTATTCTTGGGCAGTGTTCACTTGATACAACAGATGTTCTCTTTCAGGTGGTGGTATGTCCATTCTGTACGATAGAAGAGAAAGGCGAGTTTGCATGTACTTTTGAACCTTATCCTTCAAGGTTAGGGGGCTTGTCAGTCTAAGGTGCTAGTATAGCAGCTCCTTATATGGAATCTTTGGCCAATAGAGATGGACAAAATTTTCCATATGTTAGAATTAGAGTTCTTCCTCAAAGTAGTGGATAATGTAGATGGGTAAAATGTCTGTAATTGGATGGCAAATGCTTTTCTGAGAAAAAAGAATTAACCGAAGAAGTGACTACATTTTCATTATCATCAAAACTGCATGCAAGCCAAAAAATAATAATGAATTTTAGGGGTTTAAAAAGTGAGTCAATGAAATGATGTTTTTTTGGACAGTATGCTTAGCAAAAATATTCCTCAACTCTTTTTTCTCCTTGTCCTCTTTTAATTCTTAATGTCTAATGTTCTCAAGGATTTAAGGAATTGGGATAATTCTACAGTGTATTTTCGGAAAAATATTTGCCAGGACAAAATAAAATGCTCAAAATGTTCCAAACTGTTTAATACATGTATTCTACTTCCAAATGTTTTTCATATTGGAATTCACAGTAGAAGAATATGTGTCGGCAAGTTTTCCATAGTATATTTATGTTGGCCAGTTACCAAAAAAACAATAAAAAAGAACAAATTCTATGTCATTCTGCTTATGTGAGATACCCAGAGCAGTCAAATTCATAAAGACAGAAAGTACAACCATGACTAACAGGGACGCGGGCAGGGTGAGAGGGGAGTTGGTGTTCCTCAGCTATAGAGAAATACGGGATGACGAGAAAGTTCTGGAGATGGAGAGTGACGCTCACGCCGCTTGAATGTGAATTTACTTAATGCCACTGAGCTATACACTTAAAATGGCTAACATGGTAAATTTTATATTTATTTTACACTTTTAAAAATGTGCCAAGAGAGCTTAATGTTTCTTTTTTGTTGTTATTGCTTTTTCTTCCCATTTTATTGTGACATAAGCACAGAACAAGTTAGGCTTCCAAGGTGGTGAACTGGTAAAGAAGCCATATGCGAAATGCAGGAGATGCAGTGTCATTCCCTGGGTAGAGAAGATCCCTTGGAGAAGGAAATGGCAACCCACTCTATTACCCTGGCCTGGGAAATCCCAAGGACAGAGGAGCCCATGGGGCTCTGGTCCATGGGGTCACAGAGTTGGACATGACTGGGCAGCTGAGCACACGTGCGGGCATTGGACAAGTTAAGGAAACAGCATCATGATTTGCCTGACATCGTGAAGTGGTTATCACAGTCAGTTTGGTGAACATTCATCATCTCCTTTGGACACAAAATTTTTCTCCTTTTCTCCTTGAGATGATAACTCTTAAAACTTACTCTAACAATTTTCATATATAATATACAGCAGTGCTAATTGTATTTATCATGTTGGACATTACACCTTAATACAAAACTAATTGAGGAGGGCATGGCAAGTCACTCCAGTGTTCTTGTCAGGAAAATCCCTTTGACAGAGGAGCCTGGTAAGCTATGGTGCGTGGGGTTGCAAAGAGTCCCACAGACTGGAGCAACTGGTCACGCGTGCACGCACAATACCTATTTATCTTGTAACTGCAACTTTGTACTGTTGACTGCCTTTGTCCAATTCCCCCTCCCACCTCACCTTTGGTAGCCACAAATCTGATCCCTTTTTTATGTTTGTTTGTTTTTAAAGTATGATTGACCTACAGCACTGTATTATTTCATGTTACATGACGTAGTGACTTGATATTTCTGTGCATTTCAAAGTCACCAAAAACTTCCAATTGCAAAATAAATGAGTCAAGGCTATGAGATGTACAATGTGGGGAATACAGTCAATAATGACATAATATCTTAGTATGGTATCAGATCCTAGCTAGACTGGTAGTGATCTTTATCATAGCATTATTAATTAGACTAGTTATGAAAATGATGACGCAAGAGAAAATTATACACACTGTGATAGCCATTCGGGGAGCTCTTCAGTACTCCATGTTTCTCTTCTCAGGAGCACAGTAAGTCTGGGTCTTTCCCTCCCTTTGAAGCTAGGTATGGTCATGTGACTTTCAAACCAACTGCTGTGGATTAAACTGTGTCTCCCCAAAATGCACAAGTTGAAGCCCTAACTGCAGTGTAATTTGTTTTGGAGACAGTGCATCCAGGGAGGTAATTAAAATTAAACAAGATCTTAAGGGCAGGGCTCTAATCGGATAAAATTAGTGTCCTTATAATAAGAGATTTTCTCCTTCTTTCTCTCCTCTCTCTCCCCTCATAGTCATGCAGAAGAAAGGCCACGCTTGTAAAAACACAGTGAGAGGCTATCTACAAGCCAGGAAATGGAAACCAAGTCTGCCAACACCTTGATCTGGAACTTCTAGTTTCCAGACTGGTAAGGAAATAATTGTCTGCTGCTTTGGCTACCCAGACTATGGTATTTAGCTATATCAGCCCAAGAAACCTAAGAATTCACAATGGGCAATACTGCATGAGTGAGAAAAACAAGTATTTTTGGTTGGTTGTATCACTTTAAGCTCCTGAATTTGGGGGAATTTTTGTTACCATGGCAAAACCTAGCCTAGTCTGATTAATATAGCCAGTTTTGCTTATCTATTTTATAGACTATTAGGTGTATAGTAAGTAAAAATACATTTCCTAATATAAAAGAAGAAATAATAATTTCATTATCATTAAAGAGTCATCAGGAATGAGCTAGATTGTTACTCTTATATGGTATAATAAAATAAATGATTTAATTATTAGAAAGTTTTAGTTAAATTAAACCATACCTTATTTTCTTCTTAATAGCACTTTGCTTCTCTCCTGTGTGAGTGTGTTTCACAAGTTCTACTTTGCATATAAACTTTTGCTTTGACTACATGTTTTGCTTCCACTGTTACTGATATAATTGACTTAAATGTTTGCTTCATTAACACTTTTTAAAGCCTTTTGAAAGTGATTTTTCTGATTTTTGTTGTCTTTTGTACTTTGGTTGCACTCTGCATTTTGCCTATTGGCTTTCATTTTGCCGTTAGTATTTCTTTAATTTGCTGTGTTTACCATAACAAAATACCACAGTCTGTGTGGCCTAGACAACATTTCCTTAATAATTCATAAGACGAAAGACTGACTTCAATAAAGAAAGAGAAATTAACGAAGAGGAAGAAAATCAATCCCTTCCCTTTTTATTGAGTAATATTTGCTGGATATTTCCAGGTACTTTGTTATTTTGTTTTCTCTTTAGGAGCAACAGCTTAATGCCATTCCAAGGACTTTTTTACCATTGACCTCTTTGCTTGCCTTCAATGCCTATGGTACAGCAGTCCCTGGAGGCTCAGAGGGTAAAGAGTCTGCCTGCAGTGCAGGAGACCTGAGTTCCATCCCTAGTGCCTGGAAGATTCCCTGGAGAAGGAAATGGCAACCCACTCCAGTATTCTTGCCTGGAAAATTCCATGGATGGAGGAGACTGGAAGGCCACAGACCATGGGGTCACAAAGAAATGGACGCAACTGAGAGACCTCACTTTCACTTTTCATGGTGCTTAATTTTAATGGGAGAAAAAGGCATGACCTAAGATTTTGATTATTTTTCTTTTTCATTCCATTTGTAAGCAGTTTGCTGTCATCATCTATGTTCACTTATATCCATATCTCCCACCAGTCCTAAGGTATAGTTTCCTATAATGTTTATCACACTTCATTCTCTGTTATGTTTCATTTTAAAAGGAATTATCATACTAGGGGTAAAATAAACAGAACTAACTCCATACCAGACTTCAATAAATATTAGTTCTCTTTTGCTCCCACTTCCCCTGTAAAACTATGGGAAATTAGTTAGAAAATTGTTTTCTGTATTCAATCAATTTTATCATATCATTAAGCCAGGATTAAATCATCTCTTTTATACCACAAGTCTCCGATATCTCTTTGAAACCATATTTTTTACGATGGTTGCTGACTTCTTTCCTTTTCCTTTTCTTCTCTTGTTTCCTTTCTTTTTTTTTTTTCTTTTAAAGCACACTCTCTGAGATTTTGTGAAATTCTGTGCTGTTTAAGTTTTGAATTGGGGCATTTGACAAACCAAATAACCGTTCATAAATATTTTGCATTTTTATATCTGTGTACTGAATTTTTTTTCAGCTATGTCTTAACATAGATAAATATCTTTAGGATTTTTTTGATGCAAAAAATTGCTGTTGGGTGAGATTTGGACTGATCTTTCAACGCTGCTATCATGCACTGACTCACTTCAGAATGTGGAACTTTGCAGAAGATTCTGTTTAATAAATTCATTTCCTATTCCTGACACCACAATGCACATATTTGCTTGAATATGTTATCTCATCCATATTCAAATGTAATATCACAATAGCTAGCAATTCCTGATAGAAATGATACTAAATTGTAAAATATGGTCCATTAGTTGTGTTCCAAATGTATAAATAAAAATATACCTGGATATATATTTAAATAGTGATTATAATAATAATATAAATTACGTTAAGTACACGTAGCAGCAGAGGCTGTGGCCTTCTGAACAGACGACTTCTCCTCAGAGCATACTGATTAGTTCATTTTTCCTAACGAAATTTTCATTTAGACAGAAGTTACTCCTCACTTCCTTCCTGGTCCTTTTTCTAAGCTAAAGCTGCTATCTACCTTTTTTTTTTGAAAGATAGAGCAATTTTAGTTAAAAAGAGAAATTTTGAATCTTTCAACCTGGCTTGAAAGAAAAGTACATGAGGAACTGGTCAATATGGGAAAATAGAATAATTCTCAAGTAATTATAGAGTTATTTTTCTAGAATCATATTATTTTAGCATGGAAAAAGACTTGAAGCTCATGTGAACATTTTCATTCTACACAGAATAAAGATGAGGCAAAGAAAGGATCAGCAACTTGTCTAAGACAGTCAAACAGAAGCATTTAGGCCTAATGGAGTGATGTAATCACCATTTGTCCTGTCATGTGCTGTCTGGAGGGAGCTGACCCGATGTCATTCCCCACCACTCAGACAGCTGGAAGAGAAGCATTGTAAGTTGTATATAAACAGTAAGATTCACAAACCAGTTCAAGCAGCATGAAGTTGGCAACATACACATGAAAACAAGATATTAGCAATTATTCAGAGGTATTAGCACAGATTAGAAGTCATGTTTCCTTTGCTTCAAGCTAAAGAATTTCTGAAGACCTTAATTACCAGCAGTTTCATAGACTTCTGTGAGTCATTCCAAAGTTTTGGATATTTTTCTTTTTCTTTAAGGTATGTATATAAATTAGCATGTTAAATGGCATAGCTTTGCTTAAAACCAACAGTGAATTTTTTTTCCTCAATTTTGGAAACAATGTAACTACTGTTTTCCTACTGTTAAAGTCATTTCTCTTTTCTCACAAATTGGAATTTAATCTTTCTAAAACATTACTTCCCTTATACCAACTCTTTTGCTTTTAAAAATGAGAAGCTCCCCATTACACACAATATAACCAAAATTTCCCCAGGCCACACAAGCCTATGGAAGCAAATGAGATCACATTACCATTAATAACTGAAATAGCACTGCCTCGTGGCCTCACATACATTGCTCAGGACCTGAGCCCCTTGCAAAGCATACACTTTACCCAGATATTCCTGGGGGTCCCCAGATGATGCTCATTTTTGTTCAAAACAAGTTCACTCTCACCAGGCGTGCATGCTACCCTGCTCCCATCTACGGCTCTCCCATTCTCTTCCTCCTATTCCCCAGGCCCACGGGCAGGGTAAGCTCACAGCTCCTTGGAGCACTGCAAGAAGCTAGATGCTGTGAATGCAAACCAAATGTCATTCTCAGATTAGCCCTGCTGAGTCATCTCTGCCTTGCCTCCTCATTCTCCTGCTGGGGGTCCCCGCTAGTCTGAAGACCATGGAAAGTGCCACAGTGCAGGCAGGCACCGCTGGTGGTCAGACACCAGCAGTATTCTGCTGGACTCGCCTTTTCTGGGCCCCACCACCAAGGCCCTGCAGCTGTCAAGCAGCCCAAGACTCTGCGGGGGTCTACAGTAAAAGTGCCACCTGCTACAGCCCTGGGTGGATCATTAGCTGTACTGCTCTGTCCTTAATGATGTGCACGCTTTTCTTTCATTTTATATATACGTCTAGGGCAGGCAAGTTTAATAAGAGAGGGAAAAGTTTCTGTTTCACTGATTGATGAGTTCAGCAAGCGTTCAGTGAGATCAGCTCCGGGGTTGACGTCCCATAGGGAGTTACCACACTGCCTGTGACAGCTAAGGCGCTTCCACTGGTCAGGCTCGCAAGTTGAATTCTCTGAGAAGCTCTTAGGCTGCCAGCATCTAGAGCCCATGTCTGTATCTCACCTAGATTCTTTGTACAGAGTCAAATTCACACATTTTCCTGACATCCACAATGTTGCTCAATTCCACATGTTCAAACCAGTGCCCCACAAATTTGTAGCACAATCTTTCTTGCTTCCCAGATAATCCTAACTTTGAAGTCAAGTTGCAAGTCATCCACCAAAGAGGTCTGTTTTTGCCTGTATCATACTTGCCAAATGGGGCCATACTTCTGGGTAGTCTCAAAAATAAATCTGCTCACATCAAGCCCTGTAGAGAACTTTCTTTGGAAATTTCAGATGGTGTTAGCAAGGTCAACTGCAACCGTCAACAGCAAATGACCCTGCCACCTCTCTCCTTTGGCTCTCCTTTTTCTGCCCCTCCTCCCTTTGGCCTCGACCTCCCGGACTTCTGATTCTCTACAGAGAAATTTGTCTTCTGGTGTCTCATTCCTTCCTTATATAGAACGATTTAGCTCCTTCTTAACTCGTACCTTCAATTGCATATATCTTCTCCTCGCCATGTGCTCAGCATGGGCGAACATTCAAAATCACCCTCCTCAGAGGGTGGTGTCATCTCACTTTGCCCTCAGAAAAGTGTTTGCCACACTGC
The DNA here is from genome assembly GCA_020226075.1 of Hydropotes inermis. Taxonomy (NCBI): domain Eukaryota; kingdom Metazoa; phylum Chordata; class Mammalia; order Artiodactyla; family Cervidae; genus Hydropotes; species Hydropotes inermis. Next base: position 1,768,155 of record CM035274.1, on the reverse strand, counting down.
TTTGCAACACTTAGGTAAATATACAGAGACACAGTGAAAACTTTGTGGATGCACTTGACTTTATTTGCCTCTTGGGTCCATCTACCTCCTTTTCCCACAATGGCTGTAATCAAACTCTATACTAAGACACATTTGGGCATCCAGCTGTATTTGTTTGCATGGGCTGCCACAATGAAGTACAACAGACCTGGTGGTTTAAACAACAGAAATTAATTTTTTCCCCAGTCCTGGGGGCCAGAAGTCCAAATCAGAGTGTCACCAGAGTGGCATCTTCTAAGGCCTCTGTTGGTGTGTCGCTGGCCCTTGTCTGGTCTTCTCTCCGTGTCTCTATCCTAATCTTCTCTTTCTATGAGGATACCAGTCATATTGGATTGGGGTCCACCATAATGACCTCATTTTAACTTAATTACTACTTTAAAAACCATCTCCAAACATAATCACAGTCTGAGTTACTGGGGGTTAGGACGTCACTCTATGAATTTGGGGGATGGGGACACAGTTCAACCCAGGCCTGCTTTCCTGCTTGGCCTGGCTGTTTAGGTATTTCGTGCCCTCCCCTCAAAGCAGCTGCTCTCCTGACTACATGCAGCCAGGCAAGAGTCTTTCAAGCAGCAGCTGAAAGGACGTGATTTTTTAGAGCCTGGGGAAGGAGCAGCCATCATGGGGTGAAACTGTTCCTGAGTCCAGCCCCATCTCTCTGACTCTGTTTACTGCAGAAGCATTTCCATCAGAAGAATACCCTGCCTCTTACAGTTAACCATTTCAGCAAAGTTTTCCACTGCAAGAAGAGGGCTTAAGGAACCTACCCATTTTTGTCATTTTCCCATTGGTCCAAATGACCTAGTCTTGGTCCCCCAGCTCTTCTTACAACCAGTAAAGCCAGGAGAGGAGTCTCCTCACATGCAAACATTCTTAAGATACCCATTTTCTTTAAAAAAAAAAAAAAAAAAAAGGGGGGGGGGGGTGATATTTCCAAGATGCAGAGTTCTAGGAAATCCTTCGTTTTTTTCTGCTGTATCCTATTTTCCAAACACACTTTATAACACATTATCTCTTTAGAATGTTTGTCCCTGCCCTCACCTGGAATGTGGGACACTTTCTACATTCTAATGTCATGCATACCAATCTGTTAAGGCTCAGGTGTTCTCGCTGAAGTGTTCTCTGTAACTCTAGTCTACCTCTTGTACTTCCAACAATTGCTTTTAACTACACATTTAAATCATATTATATAATAACTATAATAGCACCCTTTCACTTTTGAACTTTAATTGCTTATAATGGTCTCCTCTAATGCTTTTCAGTATTGATCTCGTTTGTGGTTTAAAGCATTAAACCATGATAGTCATTTTTAGACAAAAAATAAATTTCATCTCATAGTTTAGCTGCAATTTTTCTTGTCGCCACTCTGCATGGCATGTAAAATAATCTCCAGGCAGGGATTGAACCCGCATTGCCCTCCCCATACCAACCAGTGGAAGTTCAGAGTCTTAACCACTGCACCACCGGTGAAGTCCCTTAGCTGTAGTTTTATTTTTAAAACAATTTCCTTAAAGTCAAAGGAAGCACATCTCTGAAATCTTTATAGTACCAGCCAAGCACCCTATTTGATACCTACAGTCATAATTAGTTGATTAGTAATGTCTGCAAAGAGTGCATCACTTCAGTTGTGTCCGACTCCTTGCACCCCTATAGACTGTAGCCTGCCAGGCTACTCTGTCCATGGGATTCTTCAGGCAACAATACTGGAGCGGGTTGCCATGCCCCCCCCCAGGGGATGCTTGTGACCCAAGGATAGAACACACATCTTGTCTCTTGAGTCTCCTGCATTGGCAGAAGGGTTCTTTACCACTAGTGTCACCTGGGAAGCCCAATGTTGGCGAATGGAAATCAGTTCTGAAAACAAGAAGATGATGTATTTGAGCCAGCTAGCTAATATTTAATAATAATACACTAATATGTACAGGATAATAATGGTGTCCCAGGTGTCAGAGTAAGTACTGGGATGTAAAGATGGTCATGAAGACTCTATCTAATGAGTAAGAGATCAAGACCAGTCATGACTTGTCCAAAGGAGAGAATGAAATTCATGTGTTGAAAACCCGAGGAAAGCAGGATTTTAGAATCCGCTATGTTCCATCAGGCTCACGTGCAGTCCTGCCTGACCCTTTGAGACCCCAGGGGCTGTAGCCTGTCAGGCTCCTCTTTCCATGGGATTTCCCAGAGGCAAGAAGACTGGAGTGCGTTGCCATTTCCTTCTCCAGGGGATCTTCCTGACCCAAGGATCAAACCTGCCTCTCCTGTGTCCCCTGCATTGACAGGCAAATTCTTTATGACTAGCACCAGCTAGGAAGCCCTGTCATGTTCACTTCAGTTCAGTGGCTCAGTCATATCTGCCTCTTTGCTACCCCATGGACTATAGCATGCCAGGCCTCCCTGTCCATCCTGGAGCTTACTCAAACTCATGTCTATCGAGTTGATGATGCCATCCAAACATCTCTTCTTCTGTCGTCCCCTTCTCCTTCTGCCCCCAATCCCTCCCAGCATCAGGGTCTTTTCAAATAAGTCAGCTTTCACATCAGGTGGCCAAAGTATTGGAGTTTCAGCTTCAACATCAGGCCTTCCAATGAACACCCAGAACTGATCTCTTTAGGATGGACTGGTTGGATCTCCTTGCAGTCCAATGGACTCTCAAAAGTCTTCTCCAACACCACAGCTCAGAAGCATCAGTTCTTCGGTACTCAGCTTTCTTTATAGTCTAACTCTCATATCTATACATAGCTACTGGAAAAACTATAGCTTTGACTAGATGGACCTTTGTTGGCAAGTAATGTCTCTGCTTTTTAATATGCTGTCTAGGTTGGACATAGCTTTTCATCCAAGGGGCAAGTGTCTTTCAATTTCATGGCTGCAGTCATCATCTGCAGTGATTTTGGAGCCCCCTCCCCCCCAAAAAAATAAATAAAGTCTAACACTGTTTCCACTGTTTCCCCAACTATTTGCCATGAAGTGATGGGACCAGATGCCATGATCTTAGCTTTCTGAATGTTGAGTTTTAAGCCAACTTTTTCAGTCTCCTCTTTCACTTTCATCAAGAGGCTCTTTAGTTCTTCTTCACTTTCTGCCATAAGGGTGGTGTCATCTGCATATCTGTGGTTATTGATATTTCTCCCAGCAATCTTGATTCCAGCTTGTGCTTCATCCAGCCCAGCGTTTATCATGTTGTATTCTTCATATAAGTTAAATAAGCAGAGTGGCAATATACATACTTGACATACTGCTTTCCCTATTTGGAACTAGTCTCTTGTTCCATGTCCAGTTCTAACTGTTGTTTCTTGACCTGCATGCAGATTTCTCAAGAGGCACGTCAGGTGATCTGTTATGTTAACATAACCCTGTTATGTTATGTTATGTTATCATAACCTGTTATGTTAAATCACTATAAAAAGAATATGATTATGAAAAGAAAAAAAAAAATGAATGAGATATTGCAACACAAATTCTCTCATGGTTGCCCAGTGACGGATCCAGACCCTAAGAGGCTAGTGTGACTAGACCTCAAGTAGGACCATAAAGAAGGCTGAATGCCAATGAATTGGTGCTTTTTAACTGTGGTGTTGTAGAAGACTCTTTGAAGTCCCTTGAACTGCAAGGAGATCAGACCAGTCAATCCTAAAGGAAGTCAACCCTGAATATCCATTGGAAGGACTGATGGTAAAGCTGAAGCTCCAATACTTTGGCCATCTGATGTGAAGAGCTGACTCTTGGCATTGGAAAAAGACCCTGATGCTGGGAAAGGTTGAAAGCAGGATGAGAAGGGGATGACAGATGATGAGATGGTTGGATGGCATCTCCAACTCAATGAACATGAGTTTGCGCAAGCTCCGGGTGATGGTGAAGGACAGGGAATTCTGGCATGCTGCAGTCTGTGGGTCACAGAATTGGACACGACTGAGCAACTTAAAACAGCAGTGTGCCCGAAAAAATTAAGTTATCCCTGGATAAACTGATGGAATTCTGGAAAGTCTTAGCATACTGCAGTACAGGCGTATACCCAGTTATGCAATGATTTCCTTTGTAAATTGAGATGATCATATGAGTTTTTAATTTTCTAAGTATCTTATGGGCTACATTACTTTGTCATTTTATCTTCTTGTGTTGAGCCATTCTTACATCCCTGGGATTGGTCCCACTTTGTGCGCAGTCCTTTTAGTGTGCTGTTGAATTTGAGTTGTTAGTATTCTGTTGAGGATTTTTTATATAATGTTCACAGAGATATTCTTATGCAGTTTCCTTTCCTTGTGGTTTCTTTATCTTAGGGTCAAGGTAAGTTGACCTCAAGAATGTGTTAGCAAGTATCCTCTTTTTTTTTTTTTTTTTTTTGGTCAGAAGAGCGTGAGGAGAGTTTGTATTAATTCTTTTTTAAATGTTTGATGGATTCACCCGAGAACTCAGCTGGTCTTGAACTTTTCTCTTAAAGGGTTTGGATTAATGCATCCATCTCTTTACTTGCTTTATGTCTGTTGAGATCTTCTATTTCTTCGTTTTCAGAAAAGGATTTATTTATTTTGTTTTTGACTGCACTGGATCTCCGTTACTGCACACAGTCTCTCTCGGTTGCAGAGAAGCAGGCTACCTGGGGTCTTCCCAGCAGGGATTCAACCCATATCCCCGGCACTGGCAGGCAGTCTTAACCCCTGGACCACTATAGGGAAGCTCCTCTATTTCTTATAGGGTCAGTTTTGTAAATACTCTACTTCTAGAAATTAGTCCATTTAATCTAGATTCTTAAGTTTATTGGTGTACAATCATTCACTATTCTCTTAATACCCTTTTACTTTCTGTAAGATTGTTAATAAAGTCCCCACTTGCTTTTCTGATTTTAGTTATTTGTACCTTCCATCTTTTTTCCTTAGTCCAGCTAAAGATTTTTCCATTTTTTCTTTGCCTTCTCAAAGAACTAACTTTGGCTTTGTTAATTCTCTCTATTAATCACCTTTGGGATGCTGGTGGTAGTATGTCTTTTTCCCAGAAAAATAAAGAGGAACTTTTGATAGCTGTTACATAAATTACTTTAATATTTGGAGACTATCAATTATGCAGCTGTAGAAGCTGAGTCAATTATTCAATAACTGGCCTAATATTTATGTTAGTACTAAGTAGTGACTTTCTTCTCCCACTGAACACTCATGTTTCTCACCAACTATGTCAGTAGCTTAAAAGATAGCAAAAAAAAATATTAAAGAAGCTGAGATATTGTAATTAAAATATACATTACTATTAAGGAAAGATCTCATAGTCTGTTGGTGTCAGGGAGATACTGTAAAAAATAGATTTTTAGCAGCTTTCTTAGTAAAATCAGCCAAAATTATATTTCTGTCTTGGACTCCACTCCTTTACCAGAGGTGGGTAAATCAATTCTCAATGAGTACAAAGCTTATAAAACAGAAGTTTAAAAAAGCACAAAAACTGAAACATTTGAAAAAGGACATAAAGAAGAAATCAATCCACGCATAAATAAGAAACCATCAGTAAAACTTCCATTTTGCTGATGCGTCCTTGGTTTCCCAGTGTCCTTGGCTTTCTCTCCACCGTAGTTTTACTATAGGCAGTTCTGCCCGAGGTCTGTGGTTGCTGAATGCCCCCCAGACATCAATCTGAAATGGAGACGAGCAATCAGTCAAACTCACTCTCAAATCAGATTAGAATCAAACCTTTTGGAAACTCAGAGAAAAAGTGAAGAATGATGTTAAAATATGGAGTGTTCAGCTTGACTGAACTGTTTTCCAGATTCCCACTTGGGTAAATGTGTTGAAACTCTGAAAGAAAGTGTGTATAGAACACATTATACAGAGAACCCAGCAAACAAAATGTAACTTTGTAAGATACCAAAATCATAAATGTTCTGAAAAGATTCTCAGTCTCTATCTTTTATGGCAAACGTAACTGGTTTTAAGTGCTGTTTATTGTTGTTGACAATTTCACAAACTTCTGGAAGTAAAACATTTCCAAAGTAAGTTTACTAAAGTGTGCTATGCATATTCTTTCAAAAGAAATTCTGGAGCAGCAGAGATCTCTCTCTTTTTTTTTTTCCTATGTGGCTTTTATGCAATAATTTTGCTTATCCCAACCCATTATTATATTTAGTAAATTAAAATAAAGCAAAACAAAAGTAAGTAGCACATCTATCAAGACTTTAAAAAACATTCCTGGGAAGGAATTTTACAGTTGGAAGGAGCCTTACCAGTAAGTCAAATTTATTCATTTTAACAGATATAAAAAAACTGAAACCTCAAAATGTCAAGACTCAGTAAAAATCAGATAATTTGTGAATGGAATGATCATACTAAGAAGTGGATCTCCAGTCTCCCCGATGAGGAAAATTACTGCTACCCTTAATAGATTATACTTATTTTCACTTCGGGTTTCCCTGATAGATCAATTGCCAAAGAATCTTCCTGCAATGCAGGAGACCCTGTTTCGATTCCTGGGTCAGGAAGATCCACTGGAGAAGGGAAAGGCTAACACCCCATTATTCTTTGGCTTCCCTGGTGGCTCAGCTGGTAAAGAATCTTCCTGCAATGCGGGAGACCTGGGTTTGATCTCTGGGTCGGGAAGATCCTGTGGAGAAGGGAAAGGCTACCCACTCCAGTATTCTGGCCTGGAGAATTCCAGGACTGTGTAGTCCATGGGGTTATAAAGAGTCGGACAGGACTGAATGATTTTCACTTTCACTTTTTAGGGCTTCCTTTATAGCTCAGTTGGTAAAGAATCTGCCTGCAAGGCAGGAAACCCCATTTCCATTCCTGGGTCAGGAAGATCTGCTGGAGAAGAGAGGCTACCCACTCCAGGATTCTTGGGCTTCCCTTGTGGCTCAGCTGGTAAAGAAACCATCTGCAATGTGGGAGACCTGGGTTTGACCCTGGGTTGGAAAAATCCTCTGGAGAAGGGAACAGCTACCCTTTCCAGTATTCTGGGGTGGAGAATTCCAGGACTGTATAGTCCATGGTGTTGCAAAGAGTCAGACATGACTGAGCAACTTTCACTCACTATTTTCATTTCATGCCTTATACAATTGAGATCATTTCTAATTTATAGTCTATTCTATTGTCCTCTTTTGTCTCTAGATTATTTTTAATAGCAATGTAAGTTTCATTAATAAAGTTGATTTCAACATTCAGCTAAATTAATTTAAATAGCAATGGTATTTAAATCTGTAACTTTAATTTAATGCTGTTTAATTCTTTAAAACATATCTTAATATTTTTCCTAAAATGCATTTGTTTCTTGAACTTGGGTGTGATTTGACAGTAATTCAGTATTTATCATTTTTGTCTGCCCCTTTCCAAATAGGTTATAAGAAAACAAATGATATTGAAGAAGACACTCAGTAGACTGGCAAACCAATAAAGTGTGAGAATGAATAGAAAATCCAAGTAGTAAAACCATAATAGAGAAATAATTTTGAAAAAAAAAGAAAGAAAGATAATCTGTAGGAGATGGTTTCAAAAAATTTCCATTAAACCTCCTGATCCCCGCGGGAGAAGGGGGGTGGTCAGACAGGGAAAGTGATGGTTTATGTATGCGTGCTCAGTCCTGTCAACTCTCTGTGGCCCCACAGACTGTAAACGCCTCTGTCCATGGAATTTTCCAGACAAGGAGACTGGAGCAGATTGCCATTTCCCACTCCAGAGTGTCTTCCCGACCCAAGGCTTGAACCACGCCTCCTGCATCTCCTTCACCGGCTCACTGTGCCGCCTGGGAAGCACGTGTGGTGGTTTATAGAACTGCCATTAGACAAAAAGGGGCTGTGTTCTCCTGTTTTGGTTGTTTATCAGAACTAAAACACATGGCATACACTGTTTTAATGGTTTGACTGCTTTCTTTATCTGTTTCCTTAGCATGGACCACTCAAGAACTAATCACATGAACCTTAAATAAAAAATAGCTGCATAAGACATGGGATAATTTTTTTCATTTTATTGTCTTCATTTTAATGTTTAGTATAGCTATTTTCTTCATGACTAGTTTTCAGATAGATACTAAATGAAAGTAGTGGCATTATTTGAAAATCAAATTATCATATATAATTGTACAAAGGCAATTTTGTATGGTGCCATGGTAATAGCAGGTGGCTTTGTAGCTTTCTGATGCCATACAATAATGATTAGAATGTAGATGGTGATGAATAATTGTATTTCATAAAGTTGGATACAAAATATAAGTGTAAAAATACACTTAAAGATTTTCCATGAACAAAAGACATTTTTCTGTCTAAATATACTGTAAAAACTTTTGTTTGGTTATAAAGGTAAGAAGAAACTTTTTCATGAAGAGCTGAATATTTCCAACTTTCTGCACCTTAATTGTGCCTTGCAATTCAGGTCAATTATTACAAAGTGAAGAAAATAATTTTTTATAATCTTTGTACAACTCAAAAATGTTCACACAAATTTTTCCAAAGTTCAAAAGCAATTATGTGAAACAAGCAAAGGAGTTTAAAGATATTACATCAAACTGTTAAGTCAAATGGAGTTGATGCTTCCAGAATCTGCATCTTCCAGCAGCTGCCATGACAAGAGTAAACCTCTTCCGTCTTCCTGAAACTGCATGTCAATCCTGCACAAGCTCATTTTTCTGACTTAGACATCAGAACAGTGACAGAGAGTTTCTCCCTCGCTAGTCTAAGCAAAGTAGTTAGCTTAGACTAACTAATTTTTTAATTAGCTATTACAATAAATCAAAAGAATGTCTCAAGTTTATAAAAATTTTACTAGATCCACTCCCACAATTTATACTTTATGGTAATAGGATTAGAATTTAACAATAGAAAGATCTTACCAGACCCACTCCCATAATATACATTCTAAAATATCAGGATTAGTCAGAAGGTTTTCAGGAAGGAGAAACTGTGCTCAAGTAAGATACACGGTTGTTATATAACCCTCAGTTCAGTTCAGTTGCTCAGTCCTATGGGACTCTCTGCGACCCCATGAACCGCAGCACGCCAGGCCTCCCTGTCCATCACCAACTCCCAGAGTTTACCCAAACTCGTGTCCATTGAGTTGGTGATGCCATCCAGCCATCTCATCCTCTGTCATCCCCTTCTCCTCCTGCCCCGAGTACTGAGTTTAAACTGAGTTGTTCATTGTGTAATCATCAGTTCCAGGCTTAAAATAAAAAAGAAACAAACAAACAAATAAACATTTTCCATGACTAAGTAATGCAGAGAGAGAGGGAAAAAAAAAGACGTTTGTCCTTTCCTCCTCCTTGAGAATTCCAGACCCCTATTTCCTCTCAAGAGCCCAGACCCCTTTCTCCTCCTTGGGGACCCTGGACTTCTTATCAACCTGCCTAGGAATTGTCTGTCTCACTATGAGATCTAGTTCCCTAACCAGGGATTGAACCTGGGCCCCATACATTGGGAACATGGGGTCTTAGCCACTGGACCACCAAGGAAGTCCATGAAATGAAGGTTCTTGACCACCCACGACACAGCCAGAACTCTGCTGTGCTGAGTTCGACAAAGCCTCTAACACCAGAATCTCTCCTGAATCCCAGCTCTACCCTTGACTGTGTTGCTTCTCTGGGTTCCCAGCCCGTATCCCTTGGCTTTCTTGACATTTCACTTCCTAAATGCTCCTCTGTCTTCATTCATGGTGTTCATTTCTTACACTGCTGCCTTTCCCTTAATTTCCTGTTAGGTTTTTGAGTTTCCCTGGTGGCTCAGATGATAAAGAACTTGCCTGCAATTCAGGAGACCCAGGTGTGATCCCTGGGTTGGGAAGATCCCCCGGAGAAGGGAAAGGCTACTCACTCCAGTGTTCTTGCCTGGAGAATTCCACGGACAGAGGAGCTTGGCAGGCTACCATCCATGGGGCCCCAACGCATTGGACACGACTGAGTGTCTAACGCTATGCTGTAGTTGATCCACAATGTTCTGTTCATTTCAGGTGTACGGCAATGTGAGTCAGCTATACATACACGTGTACCCTTTCTTTGGGGGCTTCCGGCATGGCACTAGTAGTTAAGAACCCATCTGGCGATGCAGGAGACTTAAGAGACACAAGCTTGATCCCTACGTTGGAAAGATCCCCTAGAGAAGGAAATGGGAACCCATCCCAATATCTTACCTGGAGTCACACAGAGTCGGACACGACTGAGATGAATTCACACAGCACGGCCTTCTTCTTCGGATTCTTTTCCCATGTAGGTTACTGAAAAGGACTGAGCAGAGTTCCCTGCGCTGTATAGTGGGTCCTTCTTGATTATCTATTTTATCTAAGACGAAACTTCCTAGCTTGCCCCTCTCCATCTTTCCTCTTTGGTAACCAGCAGTGTGTTACTCTATCTCTATCCAACATTACTCATTCCTTACACTGCTATTTGACCCTTATGGAAGCTTACGTATCTGTTCTTGATACCTGCAGTTTTGGTTTAGCAGGTTTACTAAATCAGCCACTGTAATTGCTTTTATTTTTTTTCTGATTACTTCTAAATGTCAGACTCCATTCATAACCCACAGCCTTTGTCCCTGTGGCTGTTCTTAGCAGCTTACATAGGCCACATAAGGGGTATACAGATGCATGTATATCCAACAGGGAAATTATCTCTCTCCCTCCAAGACAAGCAGTCCTTTCAAATAGCTTCATTTTAGTCAGAAGTATTAATATCTTCAATCCCTTAAACTGGAAAGCCCAGATCAGGCTTTTCTTTCATATCTTATATAAAATTAATTTTAATACTGTCATCTATCCCTTCTAAATGCAGCAGAAATAAAAAATCACACACTTCCAACAGACCTCCACAGTTGCTTACCCAGGTTTTATTCCATTAAATGAATGGGTCGGGGGATTCCATTTAACATCCCAAATAGAGATTATTGAGGACTTCACACAATCTCACAATCTTCATTCCACCCTATATTCAGCAGATGATCTCAGATACCAACTTCATGGAGAAGATTAATACATGAGACCTTAAAAGAAACAAGCCTGCTTCTCTCAGGGAACTCATCAAAATTTATTAGCCAAAGACTACACTTGGAATCAGACTAAGTTATATTTAAATACTATCAATTTTGGAAATTTAAGCTTTTTATGCCCAAGATGAGTGAGTGCATTTTCAGTGGTATTTCTCTTACCTGAGATAATGATAGCACTCCATATCTATCACAAATGTTTGTGCAAGAGGGAATGGATGGCCCAGATATGGAGCCTTAAACCAGTATGAGCTTGTTTTGTTATAGAGCAAGAAGTCCCTGATGAGCAGTTACTAGCGCTGCTTGAACAGTTCGGGGAATTTACCCCAAGGCATTAGATGTTCTCTTGGCAGCTCCAGTCATCACATCTGAGTTCCAACAAGAAAAAGAAAAAAGGGGTGTGAAGATGACAGTGGGCTTCCCAGAAATCACACAAGTGAGTTTTGCTTAAATGCCATCATTCAGAACTCTTCTAGGAAGTTCCTCAACAGAAATGTGGGGATTAAGTTAACCAATAATATCCACGTGCTATCTTCTATTTACAGTGTTTCCCCAAAGCTTGCCTAAAGTCCCACCTCCTTCAAGACAACTTCTTCACCTGTTATTGACCACAGTCATCCCTAATTCCTGTAGATTTCCATTTCAATGATAGCAGATTCATGCAGTATGCCATTAAGAGATTTTGCACTTAATATTTTAATTAAGTGCAAAAAATTTAAAAATTGTTTTTTTGCACTAATATATTGCATTTAATGTTTTGTCTCCTTAAAATGTGAATGTGTACTGAGGGCAGAGGCTATGCTGTAGGCCTCTTTGCTGTTCACACAGGACCATGCCAGCCGTATAACAATACCCCCAGTTATTCGGGAATTTAGATTCACGCAAGCTCAAATCTGAAAAGCGTGCATGCTCGGTTGTGTCCAACTCTTTGCAACCCTATGGACTATAGTCCTCCAGTTCCTCTGTCCGTAATATTTCCTAGGCAAGAATATTTGAGTGGGTTACCTTTTTCTTCCCCAGGGGATCTTCCTGACCCAGGGATCGATCTCACATCTCTAAAGTCTCCTGCATCAGCACACAGATACTTTACTACTATTGACACTGGGGAAGTCCCCAGATCTGAGATAGGAAATCATTAATTTTAACTGTGAACTCCCAGCAAGATAATTTATCTTTTGTTCTTCCTCTGTAAATGTAAAAAAAAAAAAAAAAAAAAAAAACCCACAAAAATAACTCCCAGGGAAAATGTGAGAAATCAACTTAATAAAATGTAACAAGCACTATGTATTCCTAATACGCATTACTTTCCTTAATAAAAGCCTGATTACAGTTGATAATAGATATGCTTTCTACTTAATATAACATGTAGAACTTACATTATTTTGAAGGCCAAAGACTCAAAACCTTAGAAATTAATCCCTTTAGAATTCACTCTATGAATAAAAAAACCCAACCCTTTGTTTTCCTTAAAATAAACAGTTTTCATTTCATTGAGCACTTAGTTCAAAGTTATTAAATATATTTTCAATGATTATATTAATTTTAGATAGGGGTTTAGGTAATTATATCACAACAATCCTTAAAGATAATATCTTTCATATTTTTAGTCTTATTTTGCTGTAGTTAGAGCTAAGGGGTCTTATCTGGAAGCTGTGTTTGCCAGGAAAACACACTGTTTTACTCACAGAATGTGCTTATTTGTGAGAGAATGATAAAGATTACAATGTGGGGAGGACGCAAATCACTTATCCAACTCCCCACTCAGTGCTACCTCTGTTTTATGGCCCTACATGATTTTGTTAGTGTGTTTTTTGTTTTTTCCATTAAGGTCTACTTTTTGGAAAGTTGCTGGAAAACAGTGAATAAAATCCAAATGATCTAAGTACTGTTGGTGAAAAAAATTAGCCAAAAGGTTTGAAATAACTCTTTTTAAAGAAAACTATCACTTCCCACACTTTAATAAAATGTCAGTTCTTTCCATCTATAGAATATCCTTACAGTATAAGAAAAAGGAAAACCAGTTTTAAAAAGTTATCAAGTTATTAAGATATACATGAAGATAATCAAATATTTGATTGAGGTCATACTTGAATGGTCTAGTTGTTTCCCTACTTTCTTCAATTTAAGTCTGAATTTGGCAATAAGGAGTTCATGATCTGAGCCACAGTCAGCTCTCAGTCTTGTTTTGCTGACTCCATTTTTGGCTGCAAAGAATATAATCAATCTGATTTGGTCTTGGCCATCTGGCGATGTCCATGTGTGGAGTCTTCTCTTGTGCTGTTGGAAGAGGGTGTTTGCTGTGACCAGCGTCTTCTCTTCACAAAACTCTATCAGCCTTTGCCCCGGTTCATTCTGTACTCCAAGGCCAAATTTTCCTGTTACTCCAGGTGTCTCTTGACTTCCTACCTTTGCATTCCAGTCCCCTACAATGAATAGGACATCTTTTCTGGGTGTTAGTTCTAGAAGGTCTTCTAGGTCTTCATAGAACCATTCAACTTCAGCTTCTTCAGCATAACTGGTCGACTCATTGACTTGGATTTCTGTGATATTGAATGGTTTGCCTTGGAAACAACAGAGATCATTCTGTCATTTTTGAGATTGCTTCCAAATATTGCATTTGTTGACTATGATGGCTACTCCACTTCTTCTGAGGGATTGTTGCCCACAGTAGTAGATATAATGGTCATGTGAGTTAAATTCACACGTTCCAGTCCATTTTAGTTCACTGATTTACTCTTGCCATCTCCTGTTTGACCACATCCAGTTTGCCTTGATTCATGGATCCAACATTCCAGGTTCCTATGCAATATTGCTCTTTACAGCATTGGACCTTGCTTCCATCACCAGTCACATTCAGAGCTGGGTGTTGTTTTTGCTTTGGCTCCATCCCTTCATTCTTTCTGGAGTTATTTCTCCACTGATCTCCAGTAACATATCGGGTACCTACCAACCTGGGCAGTTCATCTTTCAGTACCCTATCATTCTGCCTTTTCATATTGTTCATGGGGTGCTCAAGGCAAGAATACTGAAGTGGTTTGCCATTCCCTTCTCCAGTGGACCACATTCTGTCAGAACTTTCCACCATGACCCATCTGTCTTGGGTAGCCCCACATGGCATGGCTTAGTTTCATTGAGTTAGACAAGGCGGTGGTCCTGTGATCAGATTGTCCAGTTTTCTATGATTTTCAGTCTGTCTGCCCTCTCTTGGAAAAGGATAAGAGGCTTATAGAAGCTTCCTGATGGGAGAGACTGACTGAGGGGGAAATTGGGTCTTGTTCTGATGGGAAGGGGCATGCTCAATAACTCTTCAATTCAATTTTCTGTTGATGGGTGGGACTGTGTTCCCTCCCTGTTATTTGTGAGGCCAAACTATGGCAGAGGTAATGAAGATAATGGCGACCTTCTTCAAAAGACCCCAGGCACACATGCTGCACTCAGTACCCCCAGCCCTGCAGCAGGCCACCGCTGACCCACACCTCCACCGGAGACTCCTGGACACTAACGGGCACTTCCGGGTCAGATTCCTGTGGGCTCACTGCCCCTTTCTCCTGGGTCCTGGCACATAAGGTTCTGTTTGTGCCTGCCAAGAGTCTGTTTCCCAATCCTGCGTAAGTTCTGGTGACCCTGTGGTGGGGTTAATGGTGACCGATCCTAAGAGGGCTCATACCATTCCCAGGTCTATTGCACCCAGAGCCCCTGACCCTGCGGCAGGCCTCTGCTGACTCAGACCTCCTCAGGAGACGCTCACACGCAGTTGCGTCTCAGTCTCTGTGGGGTCTCTGGGTCCTGGTGTGCACAAGGTATGTTTAAGCCCTCTGAGCATCTCTTGTGGCTATGGGTTTTGATTCCAAATGCAATTTTGCCACCCCCCCCCACATGCTTGGGCTTCTTCTCTGCCCTTGAATGTGGGGTATCTCCTCAGTTGCTTAAGCGCCTGCAGCTGGGAGCTGACTGTGGCTCAGATCATGAATTCCTTACTGCCAAATTCAGACTTAAATTGAAGAAGATAGGAAAAACCACTAGACCATTCAGGTATGACCTAAATCAAATCCCTTACAATTACACAGTGGAAGTGACAAATAGATTCAAGGGATTAGATCTGATAGAGAGAGTGCCTGATGAACTATGGACAGAAGTTGGTGACAATGTACAGGAAGCAGTGATCAAGACCATCTCGCCAAGAAAAAGAAATGCAAAAAGACAAAATGGTTGTCTGAGGAGGCCTTACAAATAGCTGTGAAAAGAAGAGAAGTGAAAGGCAAAGGACAGATATACCCATTTGAATGCAGAGTTCCAGAAAATAGCAAAGAGAGATAAGGAAGGCATCCTCGGTGATCAATGCAAAGAAATAAAGTAAAACAATAGAATGGGAAAGACTAGAGATCTTTTCAACAAAATTAGAGATAACAAGGGAATATTTCATGCAAAAATGGGCACAATAAAGGATAGAAATGGTATGGAAATAACAGAAGCAGAAGATATTAAGAAGTGGCAAGAATTCACAGAAGAACTGTACAAAAATATCTTCATGACCCAAATAATCATGATGGCGTGATCACTCACCTAGAGCCAGACATCCTGGGATGTGAAGTCAAGTGGGCCTTAGGAAGCATCACTATGAACAAAGCTGGTGGATGTGATGGAATTCCAGTTGAGCTATTTCAAATCCTAGAAGATGATGCTGTGAAAGTGATACATTCAATATGCCAGCAAATTTGGAAAACTCAGCAGTGGCCACAGGGCTGGAAAAGGTCACTTTCATTTCAATCCCAAAGAAAGGCAATGCCAAAGAATGCTCAAACTACCACACAATTGCACTCTTCTCACATGCTGGCAAAGTGATACTCAAAATTCTCCAAGCCAGACTTCAAGAGTATGTGAACCGTGAACTTCCAGATGTTCAAGCTGGTTTTAGAAAAGGCAGAGGAATCAGAGATCAAATTGTCAACATCCGTTGGCATCAAAAAAGCAAGAGAGCTCCAGAAAAACATCTATTTCTGCTTTATTGACTTTGCCGAAGCCTTTGTGTGGATCACAACACACTGGGGAAAATGCTTAGAGATGGAAATGCCAGACACCTTACCTGCTGCCTAAGAAATCTGTATGCAGGTCAAGAAGCAACAATTAGAACTGGACATGGAACAATAGACTGGTTCCAAATAGGGAAAAGAGTACATCAAGGCTGTATATTGTCACCCTGCTTATTTAACTTATATGCAGAGTACATCATGAGAAATGCTGAGCTGGATGAAGCACAAGCTGGAATCAAGATTGCTGGGAGAAATACCAATAATCTCAGATACACAGATGACACCACCCGTATGGCAGAAAGTGAAGAACTAAAGGGCCTCTTGATGAAAGTGAAAGAGAAGAATGAAAAAGTTGGCTTAAAACTCAACATTCAGAAAGCTAAGTTAATGGCATCTGGTCCCATCACTTCATGGCAAATAAATGGGGAAACAGCGATTGACTTTATTTTCAAGGCTCCAAAATCACTGCAGATGATGACTGCAGCTATGAAATTGAAAGATGCTTGCCCCTTGGATGAAAAGCTATGACCAACCTAGATAGCATATTAAAAAGCAGAGGCATTACTTTGCCAACAAAGGCCTGTCGAGTCAAGGCTATGGTTTCTCCAGTGGTCATGTATGGATGTGAGAGTTGGACTATAAAGAAAGCTGAGTGCCAAATAATTGATGTTTTTGAACTGTGGTGTTGGAGAAGACTCTTGAGAGTCCCTGGGGTTGCAAGGAGATCCAACCAGTCCATGCTAAAGGAGATCAGTCCTGGGTGTTCATTGGAAGGGCTGATGCTAAAGTTGAATCTCCAAAACTTTGGCCACCTCATGCAGAGAGCTGACTCATTTGAAAAGACCCTAATGCTGGAAAAGATTGAAGGTGGGAATAGAAGGGGACGACAGAGGATGGGATGGCTGGATGGCATTACCAACCGATGGACATGAGTTTGAGTAAGCTCCAGGAGTCGGTGATGGACAGGGAGGCCTGGCATGAGCAACTGAACTTAACTGAAATGAATAAAATATTATAGCAACTCCTCGTATTTTTATTATTCAGCATCAAAAGCTCAATAGAGAATCTGATTTCATAGATACTATTAGATATTAGATATCAACAAATAAAAATTACCTAGTAGCTTAAAATGCTAAAAATTTATTATCACAGTCTCTCTGGGTCGGAATCTAGGAGCAGTTTTGCTGCGTGGTTCTGAGGACATATTATGAGTCTGCAGTCAGGATGTTGGCAGGGACTGTGGTCATCTGTACTAGGACCATGCCAGTGGGTTCACTGCCAACATGATTCTCTCGCATGGTTATGGGCAGATGGCCCGAGGTCCTCAGGGGTTGTTGGAAGACAGACTCTTTTCGGCAGCATGTGGAGTTGCTGGAATGTCCTAATAACAGGACTCAGTCTCCCCACAGGGCAGCAGAGACAAGTACTCAGGAGCTCGGCCATGTCTGTCTCTTTTGTGACCCCGCGGGGTGTAGCCCTCTAGACTTCTCTGCCCAGGGAATTCTCTGGGCAAGAATCCTGGAGTGCCATTCCCTCTTCAAGGGGATCTTCCTGACCCAGGGATTGAAACTCTCTTTCCTGAGTCTCCTGCATTGCAGGTGGATTCTTTATAGCTGAGCCACCAGAGAAGCCCCAGGAAATGCAAAAGAAAGGACAAAAAAGAGCCGCAAAAAAAAACAACAAAAAAAAACAAACAAGCAAAACAACCGCTTGACAGGCATAAGTACATTTAAAGTTAGGAGTGACATAGATATACCATCCACTTATGTATAAACTAGATATCTAATGAGAACTGTAGACTGCCGGCTCAGGGAACTCTGCTGACCTGGACCGGTAAAGGTATGGCTGGTCAGCTTGCTGTTCAGTGGAGACTAACGCAACATTGCAAAGCAACTATACTCCAGTGAAAATTAATTTGAAAAAAGAATAGATTAAAAAAAAGGAAGCCACAATGACTCTCATGACCTTGTGTTGGAAATCAGACACTGCCACTTCTAATGGACTCTGTTTGCTGGAAGTAAGTCATCACACACAGCCCACACTCAAGAAGAGAGGAGTCAAGATCCACATCTTGCAAGGAGGAGTATCAAAGAATTTTTGAACATATTTCAAAATCACCACAATATATCCACCTACTTTCTACTCATCATTCCAGTTATTTTGAAAGGATTCCAGACAATGCACCATTTCATCCATAAATAAAAAACTCCACAATTTCATTCTCACAACTAAAATAGATAACTTTTTTTCAATATCATCAAGTATCCAATATGCTCCAATATCTTTGATTTTTTCATAAAATGTTTACAGTTGGTTTGATTTGTTTGAATCATTATCCAAACAAGGACCACCTATTACATTTAACAGTTTTCAAAGTGGTGTTAAATCCTCCTTTGATCGTGTGATTCGAAATATGCTTGCAACCAGGCAAAAGCATACGATGGCGCTCTTTGTTAGAGGTCCTTTGAATGATAGGCATTTATTGCTTTGTTTCTGCATTGCTTATTTTTTTTTTTTTTTTTTTTTGCAAGGAACATTCAAGAAGCAAGGAAGCAGATTTTCCTAGGTTACCTTTGAACCTGGAATTTATGTTATTGCTTTGGTTATATTCCTAATAAGCCACAGGTGTACACTACAGGAGCTAGTGGAAACGAAGACGAGGGTATGATGACAGTTAATTGTCCATAATCTATTTATCCTGAGGAACACTTATACATCTGTTACATGTTTAGGTATTTGCTACTTGTAGTTTTTTCATGATTTTTGAGCAGAGAGGCATCTATACGTAAAGCGCAATAAAAAGGAAAAATGCTATCAAGGGGCTTTCAAGTAGCAAGACAAAGAGAGGACAGCTTTTTGCGTCTGGGAAGTGAATGGCTCCGTTCATTTCAGTGGGGATTTGGTCTTACATGTACTGTACTAGGTTGGGGCATGAAACGCTTGACTCCCATTTCAGAATGAATTACTTTGTGAAATGCAGGTATTTAAACAGGATAAAGCGTTTTACAAAATTCTTTAATAAGTACATTTATCTGTTTTATTGAATATTTTATAGCATTATCCTCTGTTCATTATCTCTCTGTTTTGCATTATACATGTGTGGATGCATATATGCCTTTCATATATAAATATGCACATTTTAAATTTATATATTAAAATAGCTCCTAAAATTTGTCCCACACTCCCATTTTTTTCTTGTATTTTTTAACTGATTATAACTTTAGATCCCAATTTGCAAAAGTAAATGTTTAAGTACTATTATAGTTAATCTTATATAAATGACATTCTAAGTGTAAAATGTACAAAATTTTAAAAACTGAAAGCTTCATGGCTTATTGTAATATAACCATGTATGAGAAATGTAGATTTAATCATTACTGAAAATTAATAATTTATTTAGAATTATCTTAAACATTATTTGCAGGTGATTCTTTCTCCAGTCATTGACAGATCCACTTTTTCATAAAAACGCCAAATGATTTTTTTCCTGACAGTGTATTTCACTTTGAGCATCTTATATTAATAAATACTAAATTTATACATTGCTTCACTACCCACTACTAAAAGAATTTGCACAACTTACTATGACAAACTTTCTGTAGCTGACTTGTACCTGTTATTTGGTGAAATGGCAAGAATATAATTACTAATAAATTTAAACTACTGCTCAACTTTATTTTACAAGGCACAACAATTTACACCAAGAAATGTACACAAACAAGACTCCTGTTTGCAGCTGGCACCAAACTTTAAGAGCAGTTGACTTTGCTATCTAGATCCAATTTTTAATGCTCACTGTTAAGTTTCTTTCTTTCTTTTTTCAATTTTCAAACCACCAGAGGATGATTTCCTTAAGAATGTTCTCCCAGGTATGTGCAGAATATTAATTAGGCCCATCTATTTCTGTCGGGTAATAACAATGTCACAGGCTGAATGGACGCTGTGACCTGTGAAAGAACTATTCATATGCTTTCGTCTGCCCCAGTGCATTCTTTAACAAATGAACATAGACCTTTTTCACAGTCATCTTAAATGTTTCAACTCTGTGTTTCATGTTTGGCTCCTGCATCTCCAACCATTTCTTTTCTGCCTCTTTTGGGGAAGACTTCCTTGCTACTCATTTAAATGCTTCTGCCTTTATGACTATTTTACTAGCATACCTATGGGGCTTCTTACTGTATTTGCCTGTAACTGAAGGAGATTTTAAAGGAATTAAATTTATTCAGACTAAATCTTCTGGGGGATGCAAAGGCATCTTAAACAATTAGCAATAATTAAAAAGCATCTATTCAGACTGGATAAAAGGTAAATAGATTTCATTTAAATATAGTGGTTAGTTGGTACAGTTTTCCCATTTGCATGCTTAAAAAAAAAAAAAAACCTCCTGTTGGCAAATAACTTTAAAATAACGAAAGAAAACATTGGTTTTTGTCCTTTGTATAATTTTTTTTACTCATGAGTGCTCTTAACAAATTGCTGTACTAAAATTTTTAATTATCTTTAATTTAGGTGGTACACATAACACTGAATATGATAGCGTGAGAATGGTGCCTGAATAAAACCTAGATTTGCTTTTTAAATTTTTAATCCAGAATTAGTGTGGAACTGCTTAAAGGTTTACAGATTTTTTTACTTCTGATATTTTTTGTAAGTTTTGTTCTTATATTTATCTGCCTCAATGAAATATTTGCTTTGTGTATTTTAAGGGTAATATGTTTCATTGTGTTCTACGTCATCCTTAAATTATTTCAGATTAGGATCTTATGGAGAGTCAGACAAGATAAATTATATTTTTATTCAAACACATTTACAAGAATACATACAGTGTATGTATAAATGTAGTGATACATAAAAGTAGCCTTATGCTCATATATGTACATATGAGTATACACATACACACCAATTTATACAAAAACAAATACACTTAAATTAATTTGGTCAAGAAATGCATAGTTTAGTAAATTAGCCAGCCACTTATATGCGTTTGAGGAGGTACAAAGGAAGGCACTTAAAATCTAACTCTGTCACTTGACTCTAACTCTGTCATTGGATATCATAGTGCTATAGTTTCATTCATCAGTGTTTTAAGTAAAACCACATTTTTATAAATGATATCAGTTAGTATATTTTTAAATGATGGCCAGACTGTGAAAAAATGTGACATGGGATAAAATAGGCTAGTAGAAAGAGAAAGACATGAAAGACTAGAGAAAATACTGAAAAAATGCGGCAGACCAAATATACAATTTTCTCAAACACTATCCAAGCCCAGCCATTCCATAATAGTGAAAAATACGTGCAATGATTCTGGGGGGAAGATAGCACCACTAAAGTTAAAGCAGGATGCTTTAAGGTTAAGCTTACAGATTCAATCTCCAAAAAACATTCATGCTTAACTATCCACTCAGCCATTTTACAAACATATTATAAACAAGAAATTAAAAATAAATAAAATTAAAAAATAAAATAAATAAAATTTAAAAAGAAAATTCATTTTTAATAAAAGACCATCTTTGGAGCAGAACGAGATAAAATGGAAGACTGACTTATTTTCTAGTCATGACTGGTTACACAATCTCCGGGTCTAGGGAAGAGTGCAAGGCTTGAGTGTTCTCAGTTTTTGTGAAACAAAGCACGTTTTACATAATAATGAACGACAGAAAAGACTTCATTAAAAAAAAAGAAAAACTGAGTTTAGAAAATAGTTCTGCCATTTTCTCATTGTCTAAGAGAAATTTAAATTTTCTTCACCAAACATAAACTTTTATAAGGAGGATAATAATGCATTTCTTGAGGGGTAGTTATGAGGATTAAGAAATAACAAAAGTGTAATAATATAATCTCAGGGAAATTAAACAATAAAATTTCCATTAGTCTCATGTAATAATGCTAAATCACTCTCTTTAAAGTATAGAAAAATAGTACCCTTAGTAAGATATAATAAAGAACTTTCATGAACATAAAGTAATTTATAACACAGGAGTCAAATATGTGTTTAGATGATATTTAGAAAGATTTCCAGGGCTATCTCAGCTTGTAAAGCCCCTGAACGTCACCCTCATGCCTGTAGGATGTAT
This sequence comes from Hydropotes inermis, assembly GCA_020226075.1. Taxonomy (NCBI): domain Eukaryota; kingdom Metazoa; phylum Chordata; class Mammalia; order Artiodactyla; family Cervidae; genus Hydropotes; species Hydropotes inermis. Next base: position 1,746,070 of record CM035274.1, on the reverse strand, counting down.
TCCTCTTCTAACTGGCATGGGAACTGTAGTATATTCTTCTTTCCATCCTGCTCTGTGAGCAATTACTTATTCTGACTTCTGGAGCTTACCTGGCTCACATCAGATGTATTCACCAAGATGCACCAAGGCTACCAGTCTTCTAGTCAAATATTTCAGCTTCTGAAAATGCCTGGCCCCCATTCCTAGTAGTTATTTCATTTCACAAGAGCCTTATTAGTAATTTTTAAAGTCCATAGATTTTAATCAAATAATTATGCATTTAATAGTTTAGCTTTACCTTGTTAACAATCTAGCATTTTTGAAATTTACATTAGTGGAAAAAGACATATCTAATTGTACACTGACATTCTATAATTTGTACTTGTAGATTTTAAAAATAGATTTAATGTGTATTGCTATCCAATAGAATTCCACTATGCTATGATTTTAGAAGAGTTTCAATATAATACTCTACTAAGATGAACTTTTAAAATATAAATAAAAGAAATGCTGCAATTAAATTATTATCCTTTAATAATATGACAAAATAAAACATCTGAGTTTTGAAAATTACATGTGTGTAATTTCATGGAAGTATAACCAAAAAAAAATTATTATGGTTCTGATTTTGATTCAGTAGAGATTTTCAAACATCAGTTTATAAATGAGATGCCAAATAAACAAAGTGACACATAAATTATTGAAATTATTAGTTTGGTTATTAGTTACCTAGTTTACCTCACTGTAGATGAGAAAAATCATATGAAATTAAAAAAAAAAAAAGACTTAACTACTAGATGAGGTGACTTTTGAAGACCAGTCAAGGATATCCCATATTCTTTCAAGCTTGGCTAGAGACTATTAGTTTGGCTTTTGGGGATTTCTGGTATTACTTGTAACTAGCACTATTAATTGTCTTTAAAATTTCTGTGACTTTAGGAAGGCTTGCCCTCAGCTAAAATAATAAAATTCATTTTTAATATAGAAGTTTCCCTAAAGAGATCTGTCCACGTATGAAAAACTGCAGCTTTATTAATGAGCTTATAATGACTTACTTTAATCAATGGCTATCATTTTTCCACATCAATAATAGGTCTTATTGTCTTAATGCCCAGTAACATGATTTAATAGCTGTATTCTGGAACATACAGATTTTTATAATATTTTATTTTGTGCTCTTAAAAACTACTAACATTCTTGCATTCTTATAAAATAGATATAACCCAATACAGATCCCAGTCAAAAAATTAGATGAAAAAAGAACATAGTGGTAAGATTGCTTTCAATATTACATCATTCCTTTAAGGTCAACAGAGAAAGCCTATTTTTTATCATAACTTTTTCTTCTGAATTTCACAACAGGCTGTTCCCAAATGTAAAGATAATGTGGCATAGAAGAAAGACTTAAGTCAAAGTGGAGATCCCAGTTTGCCATTTATTAACCCTAAGGTCTTAGGAACATTAAAGTCTTTAAAACCTATTTTTTCCTCCAAAGAGAGACAAATATTACTCATTTCTCTGACTCCAGGGAAACAAAGAGACAAGTTATTTAAGTTCTATGTGATTTGAAAAGTATAATATTTATCTTACAGTGTTGTTATGACTATGCAATAAATGAGGCAACTATAACTTACTTTTTTTCCCAAAAACTATTAAACATGAAAGTTTTGCCAGTCTGAGCATAATTCATGTCAAAGATCTGGCCGTGGGGCCTGAGGATAATAAAGTTAAAAACAACTTGAAATTTCCTGGTGAAAAATAAAATCTTATATGTAGTCTATAAAAACTAATACATATATATATGTAAGAAAACTTTGAATAGTGATCAGTTCATATTTTGCCTTACCTTTAATTTTTCGTGAGAACACAAAGCAATATGAAGACAAAACTTCTGCTTCTAAGTAATGTTGGAATAAATGATTTAAACTCCCAATGAGAACACCTAGAAAGGCCAAATTAAACATTTTTTAAGACCTGCTTCAGTATATCAGATAATTTAAAAAGTAGTGAGGACTGACAGGCTGCAATTCAGAAAAAAAATATATCCCTACATTGATGCACTATATCAAAGAGTTATTACTTTTGTATTAGAGGCATATAGCAAGAGGCTGAGAACTAGTAATCTGAGAAACTAGAAGGATCAAAACTGGATTACAGTGTTTGCCAGAAAGTTCTCTGAAATAAAGCTCTGGAAAGCTATTATCTAGGTATTAAAGGGCTGAAACCCACCCTAGTATGTGCTATAAAGTTTATCTTATATAGAAAATCCTGAGGGCAATTAAATTATTTTTGATTGCAAATGTCCTAGTCACCCACAAGGTTTCATTTCATATGAATTATTGACCCTCAATCCCAATTCACTGTTGTTGTTCAGTTGCTAAGTCATGTCCAGCTCTTTGCAACCCCTGGACTGCAGACACCAGGCCCCTGCCATCCACTGTCTCCCGGAGTTTGCTCAGATCTGTATCCATTGAGTTGGTGGTGCTATCTAACCATTTCATATTCTGCCACTGCCTTCTTTTGCCTTCCGCTTTCCAAGCATCACAATCTTTTCCAACGAGTCAAGTCTTCACATCAGGTGGCCAAAGTAGTGGAGCTTCATCTTCAGCATCAGTCCTTCCAGGGAATATTCAGGACTGATCTCCTTTAGGACTAACTAGTTTGATCTCCCTGCAGTCCAAGGGACTTTCAAGAGTCTTCTCCAACACCACAGTTCAAAAGCATCAGTCTTTGGTGCTCAGCATTCTTTATGGTCCAGCTCTCACATCCATACATGACTACTGGAAAAAAACATAGCTTGGACTATATGAATCTTTGTTGGCAAAGTGATATCTTAGCTTTTTAATATGCTTTCTATATTTGTCATAGCTTTGCTTCCAAGGACCAGGTGTCTTTTAATTTCATGGCTCCAGTCACCATCTGCAATGATTTTGGAGCCCAAGAAAATAAAATCTATCACTGTTTCTACTTTATTCTCCTTCTATTTGCCATGAACTGACAGGACTGGATGCCATGATCTTTAGTTTTTTTGAATGTTGAGTTTTAAGCCAACTTTTTCACTCTCCTCTTTCACTTTCATCAAGAGACTATTTCCTCTTCACTTTATGCCTTCAGGGTGGTATTATCCATGTATCTGAGGTTGTTATATCTCCCCTGGCGATTTCAATTCCAGCTTGTGATTCACCCAGTGCAGGGTTTTGCACGATGTACTCTGTATCACCACACAAAATGTGGATACTTTTTGGAAAATTCTTAAAGAGATGGAAATACTAGACCACCTCACTTGCCTCCAGAGAAACCTGTAAGCAGGTGAAAAAGCAATAGTTAGAACCAGACATGGAACAATAGACTACCTCAAAACTGGGAAAAGAGACTCTTGAGAGTCCCTTGGACTGCAAGGAGATCCACCCAGTCCATCCTAAAGGAAATCAGCCCTGAATATTCATTGGAAGGACTGGTCCTGAAGCTGAAACTCCAATACTTTGGCCACCTCATGCGAAGAATTGACTCATTTGAAAAGACCCTGATACTGGAAAAGATTGAAGGTGGGAGGAAAAGGGGATGACAGAGGATGAGATGGTTCGATGGCATCACTGACTCGATGGACATGGGTTTGGGTGGACTCCGGGAGTTGGTAATGGACAGGCAGGCCTGGTGTGCAGCGGTTCATGAGGTCCCAAAGAGTCAGACACGACTGAGAGACTGAACTGACTGACCACAGTGTCTACTGTTAATAATAACTTGCCTTCATTACTCAACTGAAATGGAATATTGTTTCCAGGATTATGTCATCAACAGGTATGTCAGGATCACCTGTAATTTCTAACATCGTTTGACATTTGACTTCTTGCAGGAGATTCGTGTTGATTTTCTGTGTACTTGCCCCTACTCTCCAGTTCCGTCACTGCAATCTCCTTGGGGACAAAGTCTTTCTCTATCTTCTTTTTAGTTATTTTTTGTACATTTTGCACCATCTCTAACAGATAACAGGAATTATGTACCCAATTAAATTTGAATAAAATAGCTTACATAAATTAAGTTAAAACTAATTTATCTGAAAAGTGTATTCTCCAATAGTTGTTCTTTTCCTTTTGATTCTTGTCTAACACCAAATCTGTTATTGACATTACTTACCCTAATGTTGAGTCTTGATCTGTAAATAAAGACATAATTAGTAAAGTATTTTTTTCACATAAGAGACTGTTTTGGTTTCTTTGGCTCTTTCAATTTGTCAGAGAGAGCAGAATTTTTATGCTTCAATTTATTTGTATTTCCAAACACATACCAGAAAAAAATAAAGCTGTATTCGATAGCAGACACTTACCCTTAACATAAACCTCTATATGGAGATCTTATCAGTTGAAAATAAATTAAAATCTGAAGATGCCACATAGAAATAGAAAATAATTAAAATCAAGATATTAATTATATCAACACTAGTTTAACATATTAATGAAATTATAGGAACTTCCTTAATTATACCGAAACTTACCAATACCTGTGCCTGTGGAAGCCTCCTGATTTATTACATCTCCTTGCATTGCTGAGCCTGAAGAGCTTGATATGAACCTGTTCTTATTCTTGATAACTGAACCTCTTCTAAGCTATTCATTTTATATTCACCCACCTCTTCATTCCTAGTCCCAGCAGAAGGTTTAATAATGGATTCCAAGTTTAAGCATGACTTTCCACAATTTGGCTTAATTCATTAAAATGAGTTCTTTCACAATTCTGGTGTCTTGGCTGAGAAGGCCAGAGTGCTGTGAAGCAGGTGGAAATCTCATTCTCTCTGCAGGCCTCCCCCTGTGGCCGACTTGGACTTACTCAGGGCATGGCAATCTCAGGATAGTCTTTTTTGCATGGTGGTTGGCTTCCCCCAAAGTGCTCCTTCTAAGAGCAAGGAATTTGGATGCATGAGACAAGTGCTTGGGGCTGGTGCACGGGGAAGACCCAGAGGGATGGGATGGGGAGGGAGGTGGGAGGGGGGATCTGGATGGGGAACACATGTAAATCCATGGCTGATTCATGTCAGTGTATGGCAAAACCACTACAATATTGTAAAGTATTAGCCTCCAACTAATAAAAAAAAATGGAAAAAAAACAAACCATAAAAAAAAGAAGCTACTAGATATAATATTTGACCTTAAAAATCACAGAGTTACTTCTACTGTCTTCTATTGATTATACAGGGCCCACCTAGATCAGCATAAGAGGAAACCACACAAAAGGATTACTACTAAGAGGTATGGCTCACTAGGGCTATCTTGGAAGTGGCCCTGCCATCTTTTATAACCCCTTAAGCAAAAAAAAAAAAAAAAAACTAACAGAGACCATTTATAAGAAATGTATTTTTGCCTCAATAGTTTTTTTATCTCTTTAATTTTGAAACTGTGAATTCAATAATAACCTCTGTTATATAACACAAACACTAATTTTTGCCCTGGGCAATATATGTGGCATGCAAGACAGATCCAGTTTGTATCTTTAGTTTAGTTTGTATATGCTCTTTTGGTTTAGCACACATTTCTGAAAGGATTCACAAATTCTTAATTAAAATGCCACATGAAACTAAAATGCCACATGAAAGTATTTTAAGACATACTTGCTGAACACCACCACATGCTAGGTGCTAGGGATATATCAATTAACAAAAGTCTGTCTTATCTTCAGAGAGTTCAGGATTAGGACAAGCAGTGATTGGCTCTTTCCACATTTCAATTCCCCCTTGGACAGATCCTTGTATAGTTTATCCAAAATTCTTTTCCTCAGACCCTCACACCTTATCTGAAATGTCTTCCATGCTGAAAAGAAGCTGTCTTTCAGGTTGCAAAAAGAGTTTAGCAAATGGAGCACAGTATGAGTGATAAATGTTAACTATTTCTTCTCTCTTTCCCCTATATGATTTCACATGGGATTTATTAAGAGAAGATGTATTTCTTCTTTTGGGTCATGAAGAACATTTTTTTTCATTCGTACTCTCCAAGGAAGCTCATGGTGAGATAGATAAAATGTCAGAAATAATTAAGAAAAATGCAAGGGTATCCAACAACCTAAAATTATACCTTTTGGTGATGCCTACTTTCATCTCCTTGGTCCCTTGACAGATATAAACACCAACTTATCACATCCTTTAGATGACGGTGTGTTAAATCAATGTGAATGAACTCATGGGACAGTAAATGGGGAGGATGAAAAAATTCTCTTAGAAAGCAGAGGTCATGGAATCCAGGAAGTCAATATACACTACGCTATAGATATAAAATCTAGAATCCTTCAGAATTCTTGTATTTAAAGCTTCCTAAATCTGTTTCATCATTTCCACTTGTTTCAGTTATACTTTCACTTGATCAGTTTTTAACCTACTATTTTCCTTAACCACAGAAATTGCTTTTTGAAACATTTATTTCAGTTTCCCCCTCATCCTTCAGTGTTAGCTATTCAGATCACTATGGTAGTAAAAACAACACAGAAAAAGTGGATCACTTGTCTGAAAAACGCGATACCTCAAAATCATGGCATTCTCCTTTGTAAAGACTCAGCATATATTTGCTTACCTCGGTTGAAATACTCTTATTCTAGATGCACAGACTAATTTTAATGAAAGGTGCCTAAGAATCAGTTGCTGTTATTTTGTTTTTGATTGGCTATGATGTGTGCATGCATCCTCAGTCCTGTCCGGCTCTCTGTGGCCGCCTGGAGCATAGCCTGCCAGTCTCCTTATGCGAGGGGACTCTCCAGGCAAGAAAGAATAGGCGTGGGTTGCCACGCCCTCCTCCAGGGGATCCTCCCGACCCAGGGGTCAAACCCGCGTCTCTTGTGTCTCTGTTTGGCAGGGGATTCTTACACTAGCGCCACGTGATTAGCTAGGCTGCTGCCGTTGCTAAGTCTCGACAGTCGTGTCCGACTCTGTGCGACCCCGAAGACGGCGGCCCACCAGGCTCCCCCATCCCTGGGATTCTCCAGGCAAGAACACTGGAGTGGGTTGCCATTGCCTTCTCCACTAGCTATGACGAGCTATGATAAGTAGATATAAATTATTTATTGATATGCTATTAATTATTTGAAATACATGCTAGTAACAATTTTGAACAAATAGATAAAATATCTGTGACTACATTAATATTCGCCTAAAACTCTTGATTTAGTGGTAGTCACAATAAAACAGATAGAAGCTTTAAAATGCACGAATGTTGAGCAAGTCAAAGAGGTTGCTCACAGCATAAATTTAGCCCTGCTCCTCCAAGCCATACATTTTAACAGAACAAGGTCTTCCTTAGATTAACCCTGTCTTTGGATGGACACATACGTCTAATTCTGGGAATGACATTAAGTATTTCATTGACCTGCACATTCTCCAGTATTAGCTATGTAAATAATAATGATCTATAATTGGCTTTGGCTTTTTTTTTTTCCTGACAAACTTGGGTAGGGGAGAAGTTATTGACTTTCAGATTTCTAAAGATACCAAAAATGCTAAAGCTTTATCTGAATAACTAAAAATCCCAATTAATGGAATCTAAAATATTAGCATTTTGTCACATCTATTACATCAAAGTTGCAGTATGTATTTGCAAATGTGTATTTTGTATTCCTTCTATATCTTGGATACTTCACAGAAGTTCCCATAGTGGGAAATCTAAAATTATATCCTTGTGTCTAGAGATATAAATTTTGTATATGTGACCAAGACTGTATTTGTAATTAGAAAATGCAGTGTGAGGTAAGCTGACATCATTGTAAGTTTAACAAGTTCCCTTCCAAATTTTCAATTCAAGTTTTCACTTGGCAATCATAAGATGTATAAATATTTGGAACATTTCAAACTAAATACACTTGAAAGACATTTTGGAGATTTAAAATGGTGTACATTAATAATTGAATTTGAAATGTATTCATGAAAACTGGCTTCCCATATACATAAATATGTACATGCATGTTAATAAACTTTCTATTTTACATACATAAATTTCAATATACTGCTTGTTTTTTTGTTGTTTTTAACAGTTAACAACTGTGTTTATTTAAAGTATATAATTTGATTATTTGATATGCATGTGTATCTTGAATTAATTACTACATTCAAGTTTATTAACATATTTGTCCCTTAGATACCAATATTCTTGTGTGCCAGGACCACTTAAAATCTACTCTCTTAGCAAACGTCAAGTACAAAACATTGTTTACTATACTCACGTTGTTGTACATTAGATCTACAAAACTTATTCATCTTGCATAATCGAAACTTTATACTCTTTCACCAACATCTTCCCACCCATGCCTCTCATCAACCCCTGGCAAGTATTCTCTTTTATATGAGATTTACTATTTTAGATTCCACATGTAACTGGCTTATTTCCCTAGCATAGTGTCCTTCATTCAGTTCTAACAGGGTACTTCTAGTGGTGACCAATTCCATCAGTTTTTGCATTTTTGGCAATGTCTATTCCTCTGCTTCATTTTTTAAAGGATAATTTTTCCAGGTATAGTAATCTTGATTGGTAGTATTTTCCTTCAGTATTTTGAATATCTTATCTGAATCTTATCATATGCAAATTTTCTACTGAGAAATCTACAGATGGCCTTATGTTATTTCCCTTTATGCTATGAATTATTTTCAAAATTCTCTTTGTCTTTGACTTTTAGCAATTTAATTATAACATGTCTCAGTGTAGATCTCTTTAATTTCATTTTATTTGGGAACTTTTGGGCTTTGGGATTTATGAATCTGGGTGTCCATTTTCCTCCTCAGATTTGGGAAATTTAAAGCCATTATTTCTTCAAATACATTTTCTGCCCCTTTCTTTTTCTCTGCTCTTTTGGGTAACCTCATAATGTTCATATTGAATCTTTTGGTTACTTCCCAAAGATCTTTTAGACTTTCTTTACTCTTTTTCATTCTTTTTTCTTTCTAAATGACTTGTCTTCAAGTTCACAGCTTCTTTTTTTCGGCTTGAGTCTGCTGTTAAAGTTTTGTATTGTATTTTTCCTTTCATTCATTGCATTTCTCAGCTTCAGAATTTCTGTTTGGTCCCTTTTTATGATCAGTCTCTTTGTTGAACTTATTGTTGCGTTCATGAATTGCTTTTCTGATTTCACTGAATTATGTTCTCTTTTAGCTCACCAAGCTTACTTAAAAATTATTTTGAATTCTTTGACAAGTGTGTTTTGTTTTTTTTGTAGCTCTTTATTTCTTTATATTTAGTTCTTGAAAATGTATTGGGTTCCTTTGGTGGTGCCCTATTTCTTTGATTTTTTATGTTTATTGTGGACTTGCATAGTTGTCTGTATGTTTGAGGGAAGAGTCACCTCTTCCAGACTTTATGGACTGGCCTTGGTGGGGGAAGACCTTCATTTATGGGTGAATGTGAGGGCATTCATGGGTGGGCTACAGTGGTTCTGAGGGGGCTCAGCAGTGATGCAGTCTTTATAGTCTCTGGGAGTTCTGTCCGTGAAGATAGCACCACCAGTGAAGCCGGGCGAGATCAGTGGCCCGGGCTGTGGGTGTTTGTGATGCTGAAGCCTTCTGAGGTCCTGCAGGAGGAAGTCCTGGTGCGGGAATTTCTCCTGGGTTTGGGTCTGGCCTGCATCGCACATGCACGGGCAGGAGCTCCGGTTTGGGGTCCAGGTGTGGCTGTAGCGGCAGACGTTGGTGTCTGGGCTGCAGGAGACGGCAGTGTTGGGTCTAGCCCCGGCGTTGGGGAGGGAGGCACATGCTGCAGCAGCTTCTTTGAAGAAAGGGTTTCACGGCAGTGCTTGCTTCTTCTCCAAGGGAGGCGGGCAGAGGGACCTGGGTTCAGGCCTGTGGGAACTGTAGGCACCCTGAGCAGTGGGTGTTGCAGGTTTCTGTGGTGGTGGAGAGGGCTGTTGGGATCCTCCTGCTCTCCTTTTCCAGCATAGGAGAGGGTTGCATGGAGGGGCCCCCTCTTGGGGATGGGCTATGCCAGACAGGTATGGGGTGACACCGGCAAACGCTTCCTCTGCTTGTGCAAGAGGTGATCCTGGGTGTCTGTGACCCACAGTGTTTCTGCAGCTCTCCCTTTGCATTCTGGAGCGCTCTGAGAGATATTTCCATTGGCATATAGCTGTTTATTCATTGTTCTTATTGTTTTTGTTGGGACCTCCTAGTCTTCCCTCTTGCTGATGTCACCCCCCATATGCTGCTATTTAATTTTTTATTTTTGCCTTTTAAAATTTTTTAATTGAAGGATAATCATTTCACAGAATTTTGTGGGTTTTTGTCACACAACAAGAATCAGCCACAGGTATATCCACGTCCCCTCCCTCCTGGACGTCCCTCCCAATCCTATCCTTCAGCCTGTCACAGAGCCCTGGTGAGTTGCCTCAGTCATGCAGCAGGTTCCCATTGCATCTATTTCATGTATGGCTTTGTAAATTCCCATGTTACTCTCTCCAAACATCTCCCCTTCTCCCTCCTCCCCTCTCCACCATGTCCAGAGGTCTGTTCTCTATGTCTGTTTCTCCACTGCTTCCCTGAAAATAAATTCATCAGTGCTATCTTTTTAGATTCCATATATATGTGTCAGTATACAGTATTTATGCTATTTAATATTGAATCGATATTCTGCCAGCTAACCCATTTGCTAGGGTCACAGTTAAACATATGTCAGTGTTCACCGTTTCTGTTGCTCTTCCTTTGTCCACTGATTTGCAGTTTTTCTTATTTATTGTCAAATTATTCTCTCTATTCTAGAATAGTTCTAGAGTCTGGAATGTCTTCATCAATTTATGGGCCTTCCATCAAAGTAAGGAAGCTTCAGTATCATAATCCTCTGCCTAGATTTGGCATATGCCAATAGAATGGTCTCAACAAGAGAATTCTGCATCTCATTTATTTATTAGCAAGGTCGAACATACTTTTTACTTTATATTTATATTTTATTTATTTATTTATATTTATATTTATTACTATTTTAAGTAAATTATATATACTCAGCTCTTATCCACTTATTTATTGATGTTTTCTAATTTCATTTTCCTTTAAAAACTTTAATATAAAAATATTTTTAATTTGATGGAAGCTAAATTAATCTTCCTTCTTGCTAGTGTCTTCCTTTTTGTGTGTGTGTGTGTGTTTAGAAAATTCTTCCCAAATCCAAAATTAGAAAAAAATGCTTTCTCTATTTTCTTCTGAGTGTTTCATGATTTTGTTACATTTAATTACTTATGGAATTTAATGCCTGGTTATAGAAGAAAGTCATGGCTGGGCTAATGCATTTATAGTAACTACTTCATTTAACTACCATACCAGTTCTGTAAGATACATGTCACTGAGATGTTATTACCAAAATTAAATATCTAGTAAGTGGTGTGTCTGTTATAATCCACCTTAGCATGGAAAGTTTCCTCTGTAACTTTATAGATGTCAGGTATCTTTTCACAAGAACTTCCTACAGAGCTGCCTAATCAGACTTGATTATGGGAAGTCCTCATTATTTAGTCCTGGTCTTTGCACCATATCACCAAGATGCTTCCTTTGCCTATGATAAACTTCATGAAAGATTGATCTACCATATACTGCTTTTCAGTAGAGATTAGTGTTGCCATCTCTCTTTTTTTATCAAATGCTGTCATCCTCTTATCTGCTTCTTTCAAGCATAGATGAGAGCCTTTTCCTTAATTTTACATAGGCTTGGACTGTGAACTGTGTTAGTTGCTCAGTCATGTCCAACTCTTTGCAACCCCATGGACTGTAGCCTGCCAGGCTTCTTTGTCCATGGAATTCTCCAGGCAAGAATACTGGAAGTGGATTGCTATTCCCCTCTCCAGAGAAACTTCCCAACCCAGGGATCGAACCCTGGTCTCCTGCCTCACAGGCAGATTCTTTACCATTTGAGCTAGAGGAAAGTTGTAATCACGTGTCTCCTGCATTGGCAGGCAGATTCTTTACCTCTGAGGCACCTGGGTAGCCCTAATATAGGCTGATCGTGCAAAGATCAGGAGAGAACTTCTCATGAAACTTTGCTAAAGGTTCAGAAATAATGAAAGAAAAGCTCAAAATGGAGGTTAGTGCACAAGTTCAGGAGCTCTCTCTGGAAAGACTCCTGATTTCAAGAAGAGACATCTCAACCCTACTACTTGAAAAGGAAGCTCAACTTCACCACCAGAAGGGGCAAGGTGCCCCAAGACTAGCATCACCCAGTAGGGCTTCTGGCATCTTTTTGGGGCCAAAGTAACTTTTGGCCATAGAGGGAGCAGAAAGATTTTCCCTTTTATTCACTCACTCAAATGGTTGTTCACTCATTCACATCTTCAGTCTTAATTTTTCTGCCCCAGCATGCATCTCTTTATACTATTAAGTGTGAATATACATTTCAAATTATGGTGCTGGATAAGGCTCTGGAGAGTCCCTAGGACTGCAAGGAGATCAAACCAGTTAATCCTAGAGGAAATCAACTCTGAATATTCATTGGAAGGACTGATGCTGAAGTTGAAACTCCAGTATTTTGGCCACCTGATGCTAAGAGCTGACTCATTTGAAAAGATCCTGATGTTGGGAAAGATTGAGGGCAGGAGGAGAAGGGGATGACAGAGGATGAGATGGTTGGATGACATCACCAACTCGATGGACATGGGTTTGGGTGGACTCCAGCAATTGGTGATGGACAGGGAGGCCTGGTGTGCTGCAGTTCATGGAGTCGCAAAGAGTCAGATACAACTGAGCGAATGAACTGAACAGAGGTGAGTAACTGATTTACAACATTGTCTGGTTTCAGCTGTACAGCAAATTGAATCAGTTACACATATGTATCTCCATTCTCTTTTAGATTCCTTTTCCTTATAGTCTATTACAGAGTCCTGGGTAGAGTTTCCTGTACTACACAGAAGGTTAGAATGCTGATCTTTCCACTGCTTCATGTGATCACCCCATGCCGAGTGTGACTTTTGGAAATTGCAAAACTCTTGCAAAAGAAGGAATGAGAGTGTGTGATATTGTGACTTATGACAAGAAATACATATTTGGTCTTTGTTTGGCATAGAGCTCCTGAAACCCTTGGGATTCCCAACACTTTGGCCACCTGTTGTGAAGAGCTGACTCATTGAAAAAGATCCTGATGATGGGAGAGATGGAAGGTGAGAGGAGAAGAGGACGACAGAGGATGAGATGCTTGGATAGCATCACTGACTCCATGGCTATGAGTTGGAGCAAACTCTGGGAGACAGTGAAGGACAGGGAAGCCTGGTGTGCTGCAGTACATGGGGTCTCAAAGACCCAGACATGACTTAGCAACTGAGCAACAGCAGTGATATATGTCCTTCTGGGGAAACTGCCCCCCAAACACACACACACACACACACACGCACACACTTGCACAGGGCTGGTCTATTCTGACCCTGTGACATCAATGAAAGGACCAACTGGAGTGGTCCAGAGCAGTGTCAGTCATCTAAAGGAAGCCACGTCAGGCTTGCTCAGGGTATTTTCCATTCCTTTCTCCAATCAGCCATCTAAAACAGATGGTGATCTCTTCTGGCTATCCTTGTCTGTGTGTGGGGAAAAAAAAAACTCAAAACCAATGACTTTAAAAAAATATTTCATTTACATGCTTGTATGTAATTTAAGACTTGGCAGAACCAGTTTGTCTTTCTTTTACTTGGCATCACCAAAGATAGCTTAATTCCTGGGAACTAATGTCAACTGAAGAATTGTTTGCGTACATATCTGGCAGCTGTAACTGTCTGTCAGTTGAGATCTTAGCTACAGCTACCCTACCCAACAGAGCACCTACACAGGATGTTTTGATGTGGCCCGGGATTCCTCACAGTATTATGTTTGGGTTCAAAGGGTGTGCATCCCAAGATACAGAGAACCAGATGGAAGCTATATTACTTTATGACCTACCATTGAGAGTCACATGGCATCACTTCCACCACATTCTATTAAACCAAAGCAACCACAAAGCTCCATCCAGTTTCAAAGAGGTGGGAAACGGACTATGCTTCTTGAAGGAGGATTGACAAGGTTCTGGAAAAGTCTGTGAGTACAGAAGTATTGCTGTGCTGATTTTATAAAATAACCTGCCACAGTCTCCCTTCTGGTTATAAAACACACATTCATCTCACATCTAAAAAAAAAAATCCACCTCTTTTCTAAGGCTCCCAAAGTCTTACTCCATTATAATTGCAGGTTCAGGTTCAAACTCCAAATTGTGTTCGGTTGCTTCTCAGGCTTCTCAGGGTGTGCTCCTCAAGTATTAACTCCTTGAGAATAACTTCTATAGCTAAAAAAAGATTAAACTAAATAGACAGGTTATTGGCTCTGAAGACTAACAATTTATGATGGCAGGACATGCATCAGTTAGATAACCAATACAAGCACTCATTCAGATGGACTAAAAGGAGAGGTTGGATTAATCAGTGGGCCATAGAACTCTGAAATCCAGGAGGATTCATGTTGGCAGTCCCTTTACTGGTAACTACTTAAGGAGGCTAAAGAAGCTTAAAAGGGACTTTTATTTATTCTTTTATTAACTCCCTAATATTTAAAATGTATACAGTGAGCAGGAATAGATGCATTAATTTTTTAAATTATTGTAATAAAAATATGTTTTAAATTGGAAAAAGATATCAAATGAGGAATTTATAAGGCAAAACATAGAATTAATCATCTAAGCACAAATAAAGATTTGAAATCAAAATCATGAGTATGACAAATTATAAAAAAATTATAAATACAATATAAATTAAAATCTGCTTATAACTTTAAGCCTGTAATTTGAGAATTAATACATGAATGCAAGAAAAAAGCAAACAGCTATGGTAACTGTGTTTTGTTTTGTTTTACCTTATACTTTTCTGGGATATACTAAAGGAATAAAAAACAAAGAAAAACAAAATATTCTGTTTAAGTATAAAAAAGCTATTTAGATCTGTTGAGGATTGTGAAGTTCTGGGTAAATCCACTCTCAGAATAATGGAAAATTCACCATAAATTTATCAATATAAAAATTTATTTTAATTCAGATGAAAATCTAAAATAGAAATAGTCTCCTGAATTTTTAAATGTAGCTTGCTCAGTTAAAATCATTAGTTTTATTTTACTCAACATAAATATAAATATTACTACATAAGATAGTGATAAGCTCAGGATCTACTGAAATATGAAGTCTAATTTTTTCCTTTATTTCTTTGGAACAATGATTACTATCTTTATTAAATGGTTGAATAAGCAAAGAAACAGAACAACAACCCAAACAGAAACTTGAATGTCAAAGTTGTAATTAGAAGATATGTAAACTGGTATGACAATTCCAATTCTGTATTTTGATAATTAGCATATGAAAGAAAACAAAACAAAACAAAGTATGATGACCAAGATTATTTTATGTATCTCCTCCTGGAATCCACAGCGGGCAAAGGAAATCATGACAATGACAGGCTGCTGTAATTTTCGAAGTTTTGAATCGTGCCACTTTCCACTAATACTCACGGACTGCGCGCCAGATGCACCTGTTCACATTTGTTGTTTCTAATTTTGACTGTGAAGCTGGATAACTAAGTCCAGGGCGTTGTGAATCAAACAAAACAAATTATTTCAATAAAATAAGTAAAACAAATCATCTCTGAGAAATAGATCCAGAGGCTTTTGATAAGTAAAAGTCAATTTGAACTTTGCTTAATCAGGAGTCTTACTTGCTTGACTCACATTTTGTAACCATGTTCCAAACATGGTATTACTGGACGTCATGCCACACAGTAGCGTGATTACCTAGTTTTGTGAAATATTTGTGGCGGAATTCTTAAAGTACCTTTTCATGGTGAAAGTCGTGACAGTGTGAAATAAACTTATGTTCATCCTTTACAATTCAGTTCCCTGAACATTTAGTTCTGGAAGGGAACTGCAGCCTGCATTTTGTTTCTGAGGTTTCCAAATTCTCTTCTGGAAATCTTCCATCAAGATCACACACTGGAGACTTATGGCAAGTACATCTTATGGCAAATGTACATTACTCAACCATTAGGAGCCCACAGATTATCTTCTAGACTGACTGACTTCACAGGACAGACACCAAAGCAGAAAAACAGCCAACCTGCATGATGCCGTAAAAACCTTAAAAGCAACAATGGGTAAGACGAGACTCTTGGTATTGAATGCCCCCCTATCCTATTCAGCACATTTTGTAGAGGATCTCATTTTCAAAAGCACTTTGACAGTTCACCTTTAATGAAATCAAAGCTTTTAAGGGGGGAAGGACTGATGATATTGCAGCCCTTGATATCCTCTCTCTACCAGATGGGCAGAGTGTTAGATGCTTAACATAGCACAGTGTTAGCTGCAAGATGCATGAGTTCCAAAATGATTCTAAGTGTTCATTTAACATGAGGCTTCCTTTGAGAAAAGGCTGCCAGTGGTGCATAATTGTGCCAAATGTGCAGTAGTTTCATAACGTGAGCTGTAATCCACTAGGAACTAAATGCTGCTTTTCCTCTCTTTAGGGAGACTTCTCAAATTCTGCTCTTCTTATTGTGAACAGTAACCTGAAATAGTCAGAGGTTACTGAAAATCTTCTTTAGAAAAATTGCTGCATATGTGTGGAAGCTTTCTGACTGTGAGTCTCAGTGATGTGTTTATTAATTGGGCAGTCCCTAGAGCCACAAGATGGAAGCCAGCATACCATTTCTTCTCCTCTAATGAGTTATTCTTTTATTTTGTGTATTATGGCTTTAGTTGTAATTGCATCTTTAAAATGAAGTAATCAGTGTCTTCTTCAGTGACTAAAATCATTTTTGTGTACTGATAAGACTCTATTTCCATGGCCTTGGTGTTACAGTGGGATCTAACTTTCTGAAAACATAGATCTGTGCAGAAGCACACTTTTCCTGTGGGGATTTCAGTTCACCAATCATGAGTGAGCATGTTGCAGTGTTCACACTCACCCATTAACGAACAAACCCAGCAACCATTCCCCACAGCATTGCCACATTCTGTGACTGTTCAGGTAGGAAGTGAAGAGTTTGTACCAAATGGAACTAACCAGGGGCCTTTACAGAAAGCAGAATGCAATTACCAGAATTGCAATTTGGCCGGGACACAGGATCTGGTGCCTCAATTCTTCCAGAAAATGTGCTGGTTTTATGCCTTATCTAAAAGTTGATGCCCATGGTCAAAAAGTGCCTTTCTTTCGGATCATTTGGCAATCCAGAGCTGAAGTTGCCTTTTTTGGGAACAAAAAGTGTAATTGAACAAATAATGGATTGGTGCAACCAGTTCTCACTGGACAGTTGTTTTATTTTGTAAAAGAGAAAAATAAGGATTCTATTTTTCCCTCAGATCAACTCACAGTTCCCTTTGTTATTTTAATGACCAACAAACCTAATGCATCTAAATCTTTGATTTATCATGAAAATTAATCCTGTCTCTTACCAAAGTAAACCAAGATAAACAATGATTTCATTCTTTATATTTTTGCATAATTTGTATCTAGAGTTAATACATTTTGAAGTTCTAATATTAGTATAGCTTCTATACACCATCAGATAATTATATTATTAATGACTTATATGCAAGGATTATAGTAAAACATATTCAAGTTAATTCAGAAGTGATAAGTTTTAATAGAGAGAAACTACATTGTGAGTGTTTAATGATACACTGAAAAGGGTTTTCATGATATCTACTGCAAAAGAATTATTTGACAATATTCAGTTTTAACCTAAATATACTTCAATTGATGGAAATAATATTTCAAAATTTCTGAAAATAGTACGATTTCCATATATGTTTCAAATAGACCAAATAAAAAGATAATAAATGCATTCTTAAAAGAAAAAGGCTTAAAGCATTTTTAGCAGCCTTAATTATTATAAGAAGATTGGGTTCTTATTAACTGAGAAAATATTAAAGGAAAGGTAATTCTGATGTTAGTTAAAGAAATGATAATGCAATTCAATTTACAAGTGAAATAGTTTTCAGGTTAAGTTTTATGTTTCAAATGCCACACAATTATCCAAGTCCCTCTGCTTGTGAGCGGAATTTATTTTCTCATTTATCTTTATGCTCATAGAACTAATCCCAAAGTTACTCTTAAATGTACTGCTCAAGCTTTTCTATTTCCGTTTGGGTCAGGGGGTCAGAACACTATTCTCATGAGGTCAGGGTCATCCTCATTAGCGTTGCTCTCTTCTGAGGCCACCGATTATGCCTTTCGTCCTGAGAAGCCTGGGGTGCCTGAAGGAAAAGCAGATGGATCCAGAAAAATCTATCATAACCATAAGTACCCCGACTAATGTCAGGTCAGGACTGCCATTTTCATGCACAAAGAATGGCATATTATTACTCTTCAACCTCTACATTCTTCTTAAATTTACTCATCAGAAGAAAAGATGCCTATGTCAAGGATAAGTCAAAAAGGAGTTAACATATTTACGTTTAAAAAGTAATGTTCCTCTGATAATAAAGGAAGCTTTTTTAAAGCATTACATTTAAAAGATAATAATTTTTTTAATGAGCCTAATTAAAAATTTTTCACAGAAAATTTAGCTGCATGAAGAAATTCTCAAGCCTTAATTTTAATTAAATGATGGATATAATTCAATATTAAATTGGGTAGACAATTTAATATAATAAGTATATGCTAGTTATATATATGGGGTCGCACAGAGTCTGACACGATTGAAGTGACTTAGCAGTAGCAATAGTTATATATTAATGTATAGCATATATTAATGATAATATGTAATGTTACTTAATGATGTGATTATGTATATTATGTTAATATTAATTATAGTTATATTAAACATACTATAATTTATGATTGTAATACTATAATTCCCAAAAAATGCTACATGTTATTATATCCCTGAAGGAAACAATCTTCATGAAGAGCAAGATCAACATACAAAAGGCAGTGGAACCTTGGGAAAGGATGAAAAGAGAAAACAAGATGATAGGGGAGGTCAGGAGAGACTGCAAATAATATAATTTGACACCTTGGATTCAAGTGTTTCTGAAGCAGGTCTTATTTACCCCTAGAATTTTAATTACAGAAGTTATAAATCTCCCTTTGTTTTTCTTAATTGATTTAAGTTAAAGACACAAAACATTCTTAATAATACATATGTTATTAGCTCAGTTGCTGGGTAGTTAGCCAACAAAGAAATAAACTGCACAATACCTCAAAACTGAATGCGTGTGTTCATGCTTGCCCAATGCTTTAAGATTCCACTGTGCATGTACATCTTAAAAATGAAAAAAGGACCTCATTTCATTTAACAAAGAGTAAAAGAAAATATAGTCAAAAAATTTAGAATTAGGATATTTTAAAATGTTCTTAATAATGGTTATAAAATATAATAAAGAGGCAACCTACAGAATAGGAGAAAATATTTACAACCAATAGGAGAAATATTTGCAAACTGTATATTTGATAGGGGGTTAATATCCAAGATATACAGGAATGCATACCAATCAACAGCAAAAAAGAATAGAATACTGTTAAGAAATGGGCAAAGATGAGACAAGCGCTCGGACCTGGTGCACTGGGAAAACCTAGGGGGAGCGGGTGGAGAGGGAGGTGGGAGGGGGGATTGGGATGGGGAACACATGTAAACCCATGGCTGTTTCATTTAAATGTATGACAAAATTCACTACAAATAAAAAAAAAAGAGAATATAATCAATCTGAAAAAAAAAAAAGAAATGGGCAAAGGACTTGATTAGACTTTTTTCTAAAGAAGAAATATAAATGGACAATTATGACATGAAAAGATGCTCTATACCACTAATCATCAGTGAAATGTAAATCAAAACCACAGTGATGCAACATATCTGTTAAACTTTTTTATTTATCAAAAAGATGAGAGATAACCAGTGCTGGAGAGGATGTAGACAAGGAAATCCTCATGCACTGTCTGTGGTGACGGAAATTGATACAGCCACTATGGAAAACATATGGAGCGTACTCAAAAAATTAAAGTGGGCATGTGATCCAGCAACCCCATGTCTAGTGTTTATCCCAAACAAACGAATTTACTGTCTCAAAGAGATAACCTGTACCCTCATGGTCTCTGCAGTGTTATTCACAATAGCTAAGACATGAAAACAAACATGCAGGAATACTATTCAGCCATGAGAAATAAGAAAATTTTTGCCATTTGTGAAAACATGGATGAAATTTGAGAACATTTTTTAAAGAAAATGTGGCATACCACCCCAAAATTTTTGTATTATTTCATATATAAAATCAAAAAGAAGAAAAAGAAGTTGAATGAACTCAGAGACTAAAATGACAGTTACCAAATGCTAGGGGTGATGCTAGTCAAAAGTATAAGATTTTAGTGATACTATGAATAACTCCTGGGGATCTAATGTACACCATAATAATGGTAGTTAATAATATGTATTATATACTTGAAATTTACTAAGAGAATATTCTCACCACACACTCAGAAAAGTGTATGAGATGATATATAACATGATTTTGATGATCATTTCACAATGTATACATATATCAAACTGTCATGCTGTCTACTTTAAATATATACAGCTTTCTTTGTCAATTGCTTCCCAGGAAAGCTGGCAGAAATTTAGCAGAGGCATTTCATATAGTAACGTGAGTTGGAGACCTTTGAGAACACAGGAAGGAAGTGGCATACGCTTCCTGTCTCTAAAGTGGTAGAGAGACAGTAAAAGTCAAAATAAAAAAACAAGGCGTTTGCAACCAAGCGTTGACACTGCCAGGCATCCTGGAGGAATGATGCCTCTTTTGTGTAAGGTAGGAGCCAGGAACAGCCCGGGAAAGTGTCGTCCGCTGTGTCTCTTGTGTCTGGAAGCAGGGTGGAGGACTTGAAGACATCACTCCTCAGGCTGTTGAGCTCATTCTTTATCCTTCAACATAAGTCATCTTGGACTATGATGGAGACAGATAGATGGATAGTGAAACAGATAAACTGTCTCTATCCTTCCATATCAGACTATCTATGTTAAAAAAAATTTTTTTTTCACTTTGAAAACTTCAGCCAACATTTTGGATCAATTTTCTCCTCCATGCTTGATGAACCCACCCAATCTGCTTTCTCTTTCCATCCCTCTTATTGCTTCAGTTCAGTTCAGTTCAATTGTTCAGTCATGTCCAACTCTTTGTGACCCCATGAATAGCAGCACGCCAGGCCTCCCTGTTCATCCACAACTCCCAGAGTTTACTCGAACTCATGTTCATTGAGTCGGTGATGCCATCCAGCCATCTCATCCTCTGTTGTCCCCTTCTCCTCCTGCCCCCAATCCCTCCCAGCATCAGGGTCTTTTCCAATGAGTCAACTCTTCACATGAGGTGGCCAAAGTATTGGAGTTTCAGCCTCAGCATCAGTTCTCCCAGTGAACACCCAGGACTGATCTCCTTTAGCTTGCTGCTGCTGCCACTGCTGCTAAGTCACTACAGTCACGTCCGACTCTGTGCGACCCCCTAGACAGCAGCCCACCAGGCTCCCCGTCCCTGGGATTCTCTAGGCAAGAACACTGGAGTGGGTTGCCGTTTCCCTCTCCACTCCTTTAGCTTAGGTACCAGCAAATCATGACATTTACATGGATGCTTTCCTTCCAAAACCACTGAACTGGGGTCCTGGTTCTTTACCTTTCAACGCTCTTCCTGAGCTTGTAGAATTGTCACTGTATATTAAATAAAACTTCCAGGAAAACTGATCTCTGGAGAATTCCTCTATTGGGACTCTTGTGTCCTTGTAGGTGGATGTTGATGTTGTTGCTCAAGTCATGTTGTTGCCGCCAAGTCATGTCCAACTCTTTGCAACCCTATGGACTGCCGCATGCCAGGCTTCCATATCCCTCACCATCTCCTGGAGTTTGCCCAAGCTCATATCTATTGAATTAGTAATGCTATTCAACCATCTCATTCTCTGTTGCCCTCTTTTCTTTCTGCCTTCAATCTTTCTTGGCATCAGGGTCTTTTCCAAGGAGTTGGCTGTTCCCATCAGGTGGATGTTAGGGTTACAAATAAATTTTATCAAGTAGACAAATCCACAAATACAGAATCCACGAATAATGGATTCTTACTGCTCCTGATAAATGTTTATACTCAGAGAAACATTGGAAAGAACAAACAATCTACTACTAAAGCAACATAACTGGAAAGAAAGCGTGATATTCTCACAGGTGTGCAACTTCTGTCTTCCCTCTTCATATCAATGTGCCATGCCTTCATAACTTCGGGTGTATAATGCATACAGAGGAAACTTATTAAATCTTTTTGATGGTATGAGCACCGATATTCTTAAGAAAACCATCAGGAAGACTTCCGAAATTGAAGACAGAAAATATTTATCAAGTGATTCACCAAAAAGAGTAATGGTAAATGTGTTTAGTGGACAAAGAATGTATACTGGACTGAATGAAAAGTGAAAGTGAAGTCATTCAATTGTGTCTGACTCTTTGCGACCCCATGGACTGTAGCCTCCCAGGCTTATTCATCCATGGGGTTTTCCAAGCAGAAATACTGGAGTGGGTTGCCATTTCCTTCTCCAGGACATCTTCCCGAGCCAGGATTGAACCCGGGTCTCCCGCACTGCAGGCAGACGCTTTACCGTCTGAGCCACCAGGGAAGTCTGGACAGAATGAAAGACATCTTTAAGAGGCCAGGAAGGCACACTGCCAGCTACAAATGTTTAAAATAGCACAGATATTTCTATTTCGGAATAAATCTAAATTATGTCCTTCTGATATAGAAGAACAGAAGTATAAAACGGTCCAAGAGGCAGTCAGCAAACTTCAGGTGAAGATGTGCAGCGGCTGAGCAATGAAGGGCCTGCTCTGGAGCTTGTGTCCGTGCAGTGGGAGATGCCTGGAGAAGGAAGGACAACTGAACTCACCTCTCAAGATTTTTACCTATATTTTAAGGGCACCAATGCACCATGCTCTCCCATGACCATCCATGCTCTAGTCTTGTCCTTTTTGGAATTAGGATCAAAGACCAACTACTAATAGAAATTTGCATGTATGCATTTTTCCCTGGTGGCACAGATGGTAAAGAATCTGCCTGCAAATGCAAGAGACTTGGTTCGATCTCTGGGTTGGGAAGATCCCCTGGAGGAGGGCATAGCAACTCACTCTAGTATTCTTGGCTGGAGAATCCCCATGGACAGAGGAGCCTGGCCGGCTACAGTCCACGGGGGTTGCAAAGGGTTGGACACAACTGAGCGACCAAGCACAGCACATCACACGTTTTACTGCAACTGACAAAAAGACGTCTTTGAACTTCCAATATTTTCCTCACTGATATTGACCTTTGCTAAGTATCTGCCATTCATGAATGCACTGGTATAAAGAAATACCAAGAATGGGATCTAACTGTGGCTCAGATCATGAACTCCTTATTGCCAAATTCAGACTGAAGAAAGTACGGAAAACTAATAGACCATTCAGGTAAGACCTAAATCAAATCCCTTATGATTATAGAGTGGAAGTGACAAACAGATTCAAGGGATTAGATCTGATAGACACAGAGCCTGAAGAACTATGGATGGAGGTTCATGACATTGTAAAATAGGCAGTGATCAAGACCCTTCCCAAGAAAAAGAAATGCAAAAAGGCAAAATAGTTGTCTGAGGAAGCCTTACAAATAATGGAGAAAGATGATGCTGTGAAAGTGCTGCACTCAAGATACCAGCAGATTTGGAAAACTCAGCAGTGGCCACAGGACTGGAAAATGTCAGTTTTCATTCCAATCCCAAAGAAAGGCAATGCCAAGGAATGTTCAAACTATTGCACAATTGCACTCAGCTCACATTCTAGCAAAGTAATGCTCAAAATTCTCCAAGCCAGGCTTCAACAGTATGTAAACTGTGGACTTCCACATGTTCAAGCTGGATTTAGAAAAGGCAGAGGAACCAGAGATCAAATTGCCAAATTCCGTTGGATCATCAAAAAGCAAAAATATTCCAGAAAAATATCTATTTCTGCTTTATTGACTGTGCCAAAGCCTTTGACTGTGTGGATCAAAACTATGGAAAATTCTTCAAGATACGGGAATACCAGCCACCTGACCTGCCTCCTGATAAATGTGTATT
Organism: Hydropotes inermis; assembly: GCA_020226075.1. NCBI lineage: Eukaryota > Metazoa > Chordata > Mammalia > Artiodactyla > Cervidae > Hydropotes > Hydropotes inermis. The sequence goes on along the minus strand of CM035274.1, from coordinate 1,722,059 downwards.
CAGGTCAAGAAGCAACAGTGAGAACTGGACATGGAACAACAGGCTGGTTCCAAATAGGGAAAGGAGTATGTTAAGGCTGTATATTCCACCCTGCTTATTTAACTTATATGCAGAGTACATCATGCGAAATGCTGGGCTGGATGAAGCCCAAGCTGAAATCAAGATTGCTGGGAGAAATATCAATGACCTCAGATATACAGATGACATCACCCTGATGGCAGAAAGCAAAGAAGAACTAAAGAGCCTCTTGATGAAAGTGAAAGAGGAGAGTGAAAGAGTAGGCTTAAAACTCAACATTCAGAAAATGAAGATCATGTCATCTGGTCCCATCAACTTCATGGCAAATCTATGGGGAGACAATGGAAATAGTGACAGACTTTATTTTCTTGAACTCCAAAATCACTGCAGATGGTGACTGCAGTCATGAAATTGAAGAACACTTGCTCCTTGGAAGAAAAGCTATGACCAATCTAGATAGCATATTAAAAAGCTGTGGCATTACTTTGTCAACAAAGGTCCATCTAGTCAAGGCTATGGTTTTTCCAGTGGTCATGTGTGGATGTGAGAGTTGGACTATAAAGAAAGCTGAGCACCGAAGAAGTGATGCTTTTGAAATGTGGTGTTGGAGAAGACTGTTGAGAGTCCCTTGGACAGCGAGGAGATCAGACCAGTGAATTCTAAAGGAAATTAGTCCTGAATATTTATTGGAAGAACTGATGCTGAAGCTGAAACTCTAATACTTTGGCCACCTGATGTGAAGAACTGACTCATTTGAAAAGACCCTGATTCTGAGAAAGACTGAAGGCTGGAGGAGAAGGGGACAACAGAGGATGAGATGGTTGGATGGCATCACTGACTCAGTGGACATGAGTTTGAGTAAGATCCAGGAGTTGGTGATGGACAGGGAGGCCTGTTGTGCTACAGCTCATGGGGTCACAAAGAGTCGGACACAACTGAGCAACTGAACTGACATAAAGAAATGAGACATGGGCCACTGTTTCAATCCGTTCAGTTCAATCGCTCAGTCGTGTCCAACTCTTTGCGATCTCATGAATCGCAGCATGCCAGGCCTCCCTGTCCATCACCAGCTCCCAGAGTTTACCCAAACTCATGCCCATTGAGTCAGTGATACCATCCAGTCATCTCATCCTCTGTCGTCCCCTTCTCCTCCTGCCCCCAGTCCCTTCCAACATCAGGGTCTTTTCCAATGAGTCAACTCTTTGCATGAGGTGGCCAAAGTATTGCAGTTTCATCTTCAGCATCAGGCCTTCCAATGAACACCCAGGACTGATTTCCTTTAGGATGGACTGGCTGGATCTCCTTGCAGGCCAAGGGACTCTCAAGAGTCTTCTACAACACCATAGTTCATACACATGAATTTTGTAGCGCTTGGCTTTCTTCACAGTCCAACTCTCACATCCATATATGATCACTGGAAAAACCATAGCCTTGACTAGACCAACCTTTGTTGGCAAGTGATGTAGAGACATCACTTTTTAATATGCTATCTAGGTTGGTCATAACTTTCCTTCCATGGAGTAAGTGTCTTTTAATTTCATGGTTGCAGTCACCATCTGCAGTGATTTTGGAGCCCAAAAAAATAAAGTCTGACACTGTTTCCATTGTCTCCCCATCAATTTCCCATGAAGTGACGGGACCAGATGCCATGATCTTAGTTTTCTGAGTGTTAAGCTTTAAGCCAACTTTTTCACTGTCCTCTTTCACTTTCATCAAGAGGCTTTTTAGTTCCTCTTCGCTTTCTGCCATAAGGGTGGTGTCATCTGCATATCTGAGGTTATTGATATTTCTCCCAGCAATCTTAATTCCAGCTTGTGCTTCTTCCAGGCCAGCGTTTCTCATGATGTACTCTGCATATAAGTTAAATAAGCAGGGTGACAATATACAGCCTTGATGTACTCCTTTTCCTATTTGGAACCAGTCTGTTGTTCCATGTCCAGTTCTAACTGTTGCTTCCTGACTTGCATACAGATTTCTGAAGAAGCAGGTCAGGTGGTCTGGTATTCCCATCTCCTTTAGAATTTTCCACAGTTTATTATGATCCACACAGTCAAAGGCTTTGGCATACTTAGTAAAGCAGAAATAGGTGTTTTTCTGGAACTCTCTTGCTTTTTTGATGATCTAGTGGATGTTGGCAATTTGATCTCTGGTTTCTCTGCCTTTTCCCAAACCAGCTTGAACATCTGCAAGTTCTTGGTTCACATATTGCTAAAACCTGGCTTGGAGAATTTTGAGCATTACTTTGCTAGAATGTGAGCTGAGTGCAATTGTGCAACAGTTTGAACATTCCTTGGCATTGCCTTTCTTTGGGATTGGAATGAAAACTGACGTTTTCCAGTCCTGTGGCCACTGCTGAGTTTTCCAAATCTGCTGGTATCTTGAGTGCAGCACTTTCACAGCATCATCTTTCAGGATTTGAAATAGCCCAACTGGAATTCCATCACTTCCCCTAGCTTTGTTCGTAGTGATGCTTTCTAAGGCCCACTTGACTTCACATTCCAGGATGTCTGGCTCTAGGTGAGTGATCACACCATTGTGATTATCTGGGTCATGAAGATCTTTTTTGTACAGTTCCATGTATCCTTGCCACCTCTTCTTAAAAGCTTCTGTTTCTGTTAGGTCCATACCATTTCTGTCCTTTATTGAGCCCGTTTTTGCATGAAATGTTCCCTTGATATCTCTAATTTTCTTGAAGAGCTCTCTAGTCTTTCCCATTCTGTTGTTTTCCTCTATTTCTTTGCATTGATTGCTGAGGAAGGCTTCCTCATCTCTCCTGGCTATTTTTTGGAACTCTGCATTCAGATGGGAATATCTTTCCTTTTCTCCTTTGCTTTTTGCTTCTCTTCATTTCACAGCCATTTATAAGGCCTCCTCAGACAACTATTTTGCCTTTTTGCATTTCTTTTCCATGGGGATGGTCTTGATCCCTGTCTCCTGTACAATGTCATGAACCTCCGTCCATAGTTCATCAGGCTGTCTGTCCACAGCCTTTTTCTGTCCACTTCCTTGAAGATGCCAGTCTATGTTAAACATAATTACTGTCCTATACTTCCATATGGTGGAACTCAGGAACCTAGATGGAAGAAAGTCTTGTTTCTGTCAAGAGGAGATGACAGACTGAGCCGAGAGTGAAGGAGAGAGAACGAGATTAACGGAGATCTGTAAGTCAGAACTTTTTTTCTTACTGTTGCAGGATAAAATTAGCTGAAATGGAGAAAATTCAAGTACTTAAGTGATTGCAATGGGAAGTGTGTATATTATAGTTCCAGGATTCTCTTTGAAGGAATAAAAGGTTTCTTTTAGAGGGGATGGTTAATAAACTTCAGTTGACAGAAGTTAAATTATATGCATGTAATTATTAAATTTTAAAAAAAGTCTGAGAAAGTACAGAGTAAGATATGTATTACAGATATTTCTTTAGGTCTTTTGCTAAGCTTCTCAGGAGTAAAAGGATCACCACTAACAAAATATATTGAACTATTTTAACTTTTTCTGGACTGGAAAACATTACCTGTATTCCCAACAGTAAGGCATGTGAATAATGAGCCAAAGGAATTTTAAGTTAGACCTCTTTTTCTTCTTGGTTAAATTTAGCACAATTTGCGTTTAAAGATGGGGCTTCCCTGGTGGCTCAAAAGAATCTGCCTGCCATGCAGAAGATGCGGGTTTGATCCCTGGGTTGAGTTAATCACCTGAAGTACGAAATGGCAAACCCAGTCCAGTTTTCTTGTCTGGAGAATCGCATGGACAGAGGAGCCTGGTGGGCTACAGTCCTTGGGGTCACGAAAGAGTCGACATGACTGAGCGACTAAATAACAACAGGAACACTTACAGATGGATGAGAAACATGTCAGCTAGAGCAAGCCGCTGCTGCTAAGTCGCTCCAGTCGAGTCCGACTCTGCACGACCCCATGGACGGCAGCCCACCAGGCTCCCCCGCCCCTGGGGTTCTCCAGGCAAGAACACTGGAGTGGGTTGCCATTGCCTTCTCCGCAGCTAGAGTAAGGACGCATGATTTTGATGCCTGGGAACCCATTTTAGAAAAATGCTGAAATCAAAGTGAAAGTCCCTCAGTCTTGTCGGACTTTTGAGACCCCATGGACTGTATAGTCTGTAGGCCAGAATATTGGTGTGGGTAGCCTTTCTCTTCTCCAGGGGTATCTTCCCAACCCAGGGATTGAACCCAGGTCTCCTGCATTGCAGCAGATTCTTTACCAGCTGAGCCAAAAGGGAAGCCCAAGAATACTGAAGTGGGTAGCCTGCTCCAGGGAATCTTCCCGACCCAGGAATTGAAACTGGGTGTCCCACATTGCAGGCAGATTCTTTACCAACTGAACTATGAAGGAAGCCGAAGAAAAATGGTAGAAGGAATTGTTTTCTAGAAATGAAGACATGGAGAAGTGGGAAGTCAGAAAGCTTTGACTATCTTGCCAATTCTCAGAGACTGAGTGAATAAATTCTCCTTGAAATTCCAACTGAGAAAAAAATACAGTATCGATAGACCTACACCCCAGTGTGGGGGTTCTATGAAATAATATTTACCTTAAGTAGTAGAATTTTTGTAGAATTTATGCTAACATGTGTCAATTATAGCATAAAATCTAAAGATAGCATTAAAAGGTTTGGTGTATTTTATACATCTCATGAGGAGGGCATAGCAACCCACTCCGGTATACTTGCCTGGAGAATCCCATGGACAGAGGAGCCTGGCGGGCTATGGTCCATAGGGTCGCAAAGAGTTGGACACAACTGAAGCGACTCAGCAGCAGCAGCATATACCTGATAATTCAGTTCTCTATAAACTAGGCACTATAATATGATAGACAATTTGCTGTGAAGGGGATAGAGTGCAGAATAAGACAGTCCTTTATCCGCAAAGATGTCAGAGTATACTGTGTTGCAAGGCTTTGGCATTTTATAGATTTTCTAAATTTGGAGTTTTACATAGGAAGTCCTGCTTTGTCAAGACTAGGACATTCAAAATAAGACTAGTTTTTGCTTCAATAATTATCTCATGAAAACAGGAAAAAAACTCACAGGATAAATTATTGTTCTACATACTGAATCAATTTGGTTTTATGAAAATGCACCTACAGTGGCCTTATTTTCCTCATTTTGTCACAAGCCAGGGGAAAATTCATCACTAACTTCACTCATTTGAGAATTGCTCAGTTTGATGCATAAAAAGGGTCTGCAGGGTCATGTGTCTTATTCTTTCAGTTGGAAGGATGTGTCCCAGCAGTGAGCAGACAAAAGGCGAGAGAGAAAGGGATCATATAGTCAAACATGTGCCTGCATATCATCTACCAACAAGAGATAAGCTAGGCTAGCATTCAATTTTGAAATGTAACATGTTTTCTGAGGGCTTCCTATCCACTTTTGATACTTTTATGTGAATTTTTAATCAGATCATTTCATAACATCTTCATAAGATTTGGTGTACCATTAGAATTTGCATTTTTAGTAGGGGAACAGGGAAAGGTAATTTTGAATTACTACAGACCTAACTATTGGAAGATTGAGTCTGAAAGGATTTGAGAATCTGAGGATCGCATGTGGTTTTAGGCATCTGGAATGAGAAAAGATCAAGACAAATATTGGGAGAGAACCAAAGATAAACTTGTGAATTCCAACTTTTTTTTGTTTTCTTCTTAAGATGCCACTCCAATTCTTTAAAAAAATAATCAACCCTCCCCCTTTTGGGGACAGAAACTTAAACAGATGCTGATAATTTAAGATGGAAAAAGCTTTGGCTCTGGTTTAAAAGGGGAGGAGAAAGAGAGCCAACATTCTAGCTATAGGAGCTATGCCCTCAGCCATCATAGTTGCCTATATTCAGCACCAGTGGTTTTGAGAAAAGGATATGCGAATGTTCGTTCCTTCAGTTAGGTTCAGTCGCTCAGTTGTATCCGACTATTTGCAAGACCATGCACTGCAGTACGCCAGTCCTCCCTGTCCATCATCAACTCCCAGAGCTTGCTCAAACTCATGTCCATCGAGTCAGTGATGCCATCCAAGCATCTCATCCTCTGTTGTCTCCTTCTCCCCCTGCCTTCAATCTTTCCCAACATCAGGGTCTTTTCCAGTGAGTCAGTTCTTTGCATCAGGTGGCCCAAGTATTGGAGCCTCAGCTTCTGCATCAGTCGTTTCAATGAATATTCATGTCTGATTTCCTTTAGGATGGGCTGGTTGGATCTCCTTGCAGTCCAAGGGACTCTCAAGAGTCTTCTCCAACACTGCAGTTCAAATGCATGAATTTTGCAGCACTTGGCTTTCTTCACAGTCCAACTCTCACATCCATACATGACTATTGCAAAAGCCATCGCTTTGACTAGACATACCTTTGTTGACAAAGTAATGTCTCTGCTTTTTAATACGCTGTCTAGGTTTGTCATTGTTTTTTTTTTTTTTTCCTGAGGAGCAAGTGTCTTTTAATTTCATGGCTGCAGTCACCATCTGCAAAGATTTTGGAGCCCAGGAAAATAAAGTCTGTCACTCTTTCCATTGTTTCCCCATCTATTTGCCATGAAGTGATGGGACCAGATGCCATGATCTTAGTTGCTCAGTAGTGTCTGACTCTGCGACCCCAGAGTACAGTCTGGACTGTAGCTTGCCAGGCTCTTCTGTCTATGGAATTCTCCAGGCAAAAATACTGGAGTGGGTTTCCATTTCCTTCTCCAGGGGATCTTCACAACCCAGCGATCAAATCCAGGGCTCCTGCATTGCAGGCAGATGCTTTTACCATCTGAGCTACCATTCAACACCAATGGTTTTGACAGAAAGATAAACATTTTAAAATAAAGGCTGTTACAGATGGAAACTCAGAGAACTGATATAAGTATTCTGAATTCATAAAATTTAAGGAGCTTCTGTGTCCTAAAATATGTTTTACTTTTGCAAGTCCTTACATTTAACCTAAATTAACCTGCAAAGCTGACATGTAAATTCTAAGGTGACAGAAAGAATAGCAAAGGAAGTTGAATAAGATGGTGAATTGAACATACACCTTCCTCCTGAACAAAGTGTATTTAGTGCAACGGATTAAATGATTTTGTCCCCCCCAAATCCATATGTTGAAATCATAATGCCCCATATGTTGGTAGTAGAGACAGGGTCTTTGGGATGTAATTAGGTCATGAGGACAGAACCCTCATGAAAAGGATTGTGCCCTGGTAAAAGACACCCCAGAGGTCTCCCTTGTATTTTCTGTTCTGTGAGGGTGAATCAAGAAGACAGCCACCTATGAGTCAGAAAGTGGGCTCTCACTAGACACCAGATCTGCTGGCACTCTGATCTTGGACTTCCCATCCTCTAGAACTATGAGAAATAAATGTTTGCTGTTTATAAGCCCCCCGTCTATGGTGTTCTGCCATAACAGCCTGAAAGGACCAAGATGTGTAGGTTTTTTTTAAAGTGGATACAAGATACTTGGGCTTCCTGGGTAGCTCAGAGGTAAAGAATCTGCCTGTCAAGTAGGAGATGCAGATTCAATCCTTAGTTGGGGAAGACCTCCTGGAGAAGGATGCGGCAACCCACGCCAGTATTCTTGCCTGGAAAGTCCCACAGATAGAGGCTCCTGGCAGCCTACAGTCCGTGGGGTCACAAAAGAATCGACGTGACTTAGTGACTCATAACAAAAACAAGACACTTGGCAGGGAAAAGTGATTAGAAGAAACTTTGAGGAAAAATTCTGAATGATGGAAAGTGAAAATAAAAACATCAACTGTTTTTGGACTCACCACCTGAATACTACCACCTATGCCAGCTAGTGTTAACATGATATCTTTTGTTCTGTTTTCTTTATGTTCACTTTAAAAAACAAATGTGTACCCACCAGAAGAGTGATTTTCCAAATTTTTAAAACAAAAATGGAATCACACTTTGCCATATTTTTCTGTATTTTTTATTTTTTTGGTGTAATATAAATATGTCCCTCTGGATCCACTGGTAAGGTCATAAAGAAGATGTTTATTTGCTTAATTTTTTTAAAATTTTTAATATGATTTTCATGTCTGTCTTTCTATTTCTTCACCTCTTAATTTAGCTCCTTATCTATCATTTTCTAATCATATCACCTTGTTTTATTTTATTCTTACCATATAATTGTTCTCTGAAATTACCTTATTTTTAACTAGTTAATTTTTCATCCTCACTAGTCTATGATTAACCAAAGACACGCTTTCCTTTAGAACTTGCTTTAATGCCAACATTTAAAATAGGACATGAACACTGTATGTATAAGTTAAATGTTTGTTGAATGAATAATGAATAAGCTCATTCCTTTTTTATGGTTTCCTAACATTTCACAGCATGAGAGTATCTTAACTGATTCAACCTTTCTCTCCTTAATTGACAGCGTGGTTTGCTGATTTATTTTTCCCACTCATATAATGCTACAAGAAACATTTTTTCTGTGTATCTGTGTTTTCAGTTCTGTTTGATAGATTTTGCAAACTGAGATTATTTAGCTAAAGGGTATATGTATATGTATTTATATTTGTATATATATTTTTCAATTTTAATAGATACTGCCAGATCTGTTCCAAAGGAGTAATAGTATTTCATACTTCTGCCAACATATATAGAATTCTCATTTCCCCACATTCTCATTAGCACTGAGCATCACATATTAAACACATATACATGTACACATTTTTCCCAGCCTCATGGGTTAAGAAAACTAATATGTTACCAGTGTTTCCATTCTCGTTTTCCTGATCACTAGTGAAATTAAATACCCTTACATTTATTAATGTCCATTTTCCACTGGCATCTCCTGTGTGATTTGCTTGTTTACATCACTGCCAAACTTCATTTTTTGTGTCCTTCTTATCAACCTGTTATTAAATTATGAAAATTTTCCCTCAGTCTAATTTGTTTTTATACTTTGCTTGTGGTATATTTTTCCACATAGTAAGTTTAAATTTCTTTGCAACAGATCTCTTAATCTTTTCCAGTGATGTTTGCTTTGTTGCTTTTAAGGTTCCTCCGTCCTCCCGCACAGCATGTTTGTACAGATATTCTCCTAGTTGCCTTGCAAATGCTGTTTGTCTTTTACATTTAAATTTTTAATCTACCTAGAATTTATTTTTGTAAATGGTATAATAAAATGGTCCATGTTTATGGACAGTCCTGTGACCCAAACTGGCTCATGAGGCACAAGAAGAAAGCGACTGCCATAAAGAACTTTCCTTATTTCCGTTGTGGAGCTTTCACATGCAACCAGTTCTTTCTTTCTTCCTCAAGTCAGTTAGGAAGTCTACAGCACTGACATTGTTGGCAGTGTCTAGAGAGCCCCAGAGGAGGCAGACAGAAGATGAAACCGCCAAGTTGGAGGCAGGATGGAGAATCAACTGAGCTATAGAATCCAACTCCGAACTTCCAGTTGATAAGCTAATAAATCTCCTTCACTTATGGTTCTTGAACTGCAGCATGAATAAAAGCGACATGAAAAGCTCATTAACAGTGGGTTCTTGCTCCACCTCCCAAGATTCTGATTCAGTAGTTCCACGATGAGTCCTGGGAATTTGCACTTCTAACAAGACCCAGGTGACACTGATGCAGCATGAACACGGACCAAACTCAGAAAAAGAGTCCTGCACTGTTGCAGCCACTTTGAGACGCATTTTCTCTTATATTCAACCAAATGCAGCATAACTGATGCACCATCCTGGGCCGTTTTTTGCTTTTTTCACTCATGTTCCTCATCCATCACTAAAATGTGTTTGCATATTTATTTACTTAATTTTATAATTTTATTCTGGTGGTTCAGGCGGTAAAGAATCTGCTATAATGTAGGAGACCTGACTTCGATCCCTGGGTCAGGAAGATCCCCTGGAGAAGGGAATAGTAACCCATTCCAGTATTCTTGCCTGGGAAATCCTACGGACAGAGGGGTTTGGTGGGCTACAGTCCATGGGGTTGCAAAGAGTTGGACATGACTGAGCCACTAACACTTTCACTTTTTTTCATACTTCTGTTCATTTATGTCCTTTTCCTTTATGGTTAATTTATTCCTTAAGTTTGTTAGAGGTTTTGTAAACCAACGTAAGTACTATAAGCATTTATTTTTCTTGTCTGTGTGTAAAACATGTGTGTGTACATATGCATGTGTGTGTACATATGCATGTGTGTGTATTATATGTCTATAGTTTTAGGACATTTATTAATGTTCAGACAATTAACTAAAATGATAATGAAAAATGATTTTCATTGCAATCACTCTGGTTTTCAAGATATAAAATTTGTCACATTTGGGATTCTGGCAGAAGACAGTCAGCACACTCTAAATTTTTCATTGATGGAAGTTTAATAGGCGATTTTTAGAAGAGTTAACAGATTTGAAGGAACATGTTTGAGATGGGGAGGCCTCCAAGTGAAACATCAAATAAATATTTTTCATAGATGCAGAAACATAAAATTTATCACCATGAACACTGACAAAAATTAAGAATGTACCTTGGCAAGTCAAGTAATGACCTTGAAAAAAGAAAATGTTGAAAAACGAGTAGAGAAAAATAATTTCATAAAGCAAATAATTCAATAAAAGTAATTCATGATACCCTTTCAAAGTAATGTTCTCATAATATTACTCATAATGGTCCAAATTATTACATTTCAGAGGTGACAGGTGTGCAGGATGAAGAGAAGTAGGCAAGGTTCTCCTCTTACATAGGGAAGAAATTGATAGCACTATATCTAAATAATAGTAGGAAAATGAGTTGAAATATGTATATTAATATTTTAAGGATATATACTAGGCAGAGAGAGGATTTATGACTTCAACCTACAGATGGGGGTGGGGGAGAAGCAACAAGTGATCTTTACAGATCAAAATTAAAAGAAGTTGAGGAAAACCCAGCAACAGAACAGAGGAGAATAAGTGTAATAAGTGATATAAAACAAAATGATATGGCAAGGAAAAATTTAACATTTCAAATCTCAAAAAATAGATTAAGTTCTCTACATAAAAGTTCAAAAAAATGTAATTATAAGATTTTTAGAAAAATAACTACCTTGAAAGTAACATTATAGAAAGACTGAAAATTAATTGATGGTAGTTAAGTACTAGGCAAATGCAAATGCTAACTCAAAGAAAGCAGTTACATTGAGATTGGTCCAAAGAGAATTGCAAGGAAGGTTCATTAAAATGGAAAAAGAGGTATATTGGATACTGATGAAGTTATGAGCCAATATCAGTTACAAAAGTCGTGAAATTTTGCTAAACAGTTTCAAAATTTTTCAAAGTAAAAATGGATTCAAACATCAGGGGAAATCAACAATTTCACAGTCATAGTGGGAGAAATCAAGTGATTTGTCTTCTAAAAGTTGATTTGGCAACTAAAAGTTAAAAGAGATAAAAATCGAGGGTAGCAAACATTCTCTGCAGAGGTCTAGATGGGAAACATTTTAGACTTGAAGAACATGTGGTCTATGTCACAACTCTGCTATTGTAACATGAAAACAGCTAAAAATAATACAAAAAAGGAATGGGAGTGTCTGTGTCTCAATAAAACTTTATTTACAAAAGTATTTACAACTCCTCTACCCTGAGTTCTCAGCTGAGACTTTGTCTAATGGAAAACAGATAACCAAGAGAAAAAATAAACAGAAGTTCTTTATCATGCCTACTTCATGTATACACAGGAGATACCCAGGGGGAAATGAGCAAAAACTGCTCCTCTTCTGTGTTAACCGTCCATCTCACCTGGTTGAAGAGATAAATAAATTTATAATCATAATTTGATGATGAGATAAATCCCCCTGAGAGGGGATTTGTGAAAACTGAGTTTCTTTTGGATGATCTTTCTTTAAGCAAATAGAGGGAGTTTGGAGAAAGTTTCCTTTCGTATTTGCTGTTTTGCAAGTGCCTTCTGCTCAAAATAACCAATATACTAAAGTGGCATATTCTGTGGTTGCAAGTCCTAATTCTGGTGGCTCAGATAGTAAAGAATCTGCCTGCAATTAAGGAGACCCAGGTTTAATTCCTGGATCTGGAAAATACCATGGGAAGGGAATAACTCCTACAGTCTTGGTTTGAGGAAAAACCCTTAGACTTCCTAGTGGAAAGACATTTTCTTCTGCTGCAGCATCCTAATTGTTCACCTGTGTTACCTTCCCTTGAAGGCTCTGGTCAGATTCCTGAATCTCATTCTAACAAGAGTCATCATGCTGGATCCAAGCACAGTGGCTGGATCCAAGCACAGATAGCCTGGGCTGCCCCAGAGGGGACAGGAACTCTTACCAGCACCCCGAAGTGCACCGTGTGCATTAATAGGAATATTTAACCTGGGTTGATTGGATAATTTGACATATAATCTCTTTTTAGGCTTATAATCCTGGAAGTGTAATTCGTTTGGAAACGCTCCTTTGATCAGTTCTCACATTTAGGGCAGTCCGTGGAGTGAATGCCTTAGGCTCCCTGCCAGTCTGGGACCACCTCCCACCAAAGCGGCTTTGACAACGACACGCGCGTGTCTTTGGCCTTTTGTCAGTGGACATGCTCTTACCATTCACCAGAGCTCTCTGCTCTGAAGACACAAGCAGCTTCACGCAGTTTGCATCCATTAGATTTTTCAGAAGTGTCTGATATTCTCAGGGACACATATCAACTTGTCTGAGTGGTCTCTGTAGAGTTTCTTTCACATGAAACCTAAAGTGAAGGGGTAGGTGGTCTGCAGCATCCAACAAAGATTCTCTGCAGAAAAAGCCCCCTCTCTCTACTAAGCCACCTCTGGCTGAAGCCTGAGTCTGCAGTTTACATGGGCTGGAAGGGGTTGATGTGCAAGAACTGTGAAGTGGATTTTCAGGTCCTCTTTTTCAGGACTCTCATAAACTTTGCACAGCTCCTCACAGTGAGGTGTGAGAGTATTTGCCAGATTTTTCTTTTTGTGACCTCAGCCACACTTGAGGTAGCTGCTGCTAAGTCACTTCAGTCGTGTCCGACTCTGCGACCCCATAGACGGCGGCCCACCTGGCTCCCCCGTCCCTGGGATTCTCCAGGCAAGAACACTGCAGCGGGTTGCCATTTCCTTCTCCAATGCATGCATGCATGCTGTCGCTTCTGTTGAGTCTGACTCTGTGCGACCCCACAAACAGCAGCCCAGCAGGCCCCTCTGTCCACAGAATTCTCTAGGCAAGAGTACTGGAGTGGGTTGCCATTTCCTTCTCCAGTGGACTGCACAAATAAAGGCAAATATTTTTAGATATTAAGAAGACTTCTCCACATAACCCTTGGGTTAACTTGGGAGATGAGATCAAAGCTGAAATTAATTCTAATGAAAATGAATTCTAGTTAGAAATCCACCCAGTTTGTCATGTGAATGTGATTGAAATGCTACACAGAGGAAAACATACAGCCCTGTAAACATTTATTAGAAGACAAATAGAACTTAAAGAAAGTACGTAAAGAAGCTCTGGGGCAGAATGCAGAGAGCTTTGAGTGGGCTGTAGCAACGTGCTGTCAGATCACACCAGCGCACAATTGGTTGTCATGGTAACAGCCGAGCTGAAAAAGGGTAGAATAATAGGAGGAGAAATCAGGTATATGTTATGTCTCACTAATCAAGATTAGGAGAAAACATTGATCTTCTTAAATGTCTAATGGGATACAATGCCAAGGGAATGATTCAATTTGGTCAGTATTTTCATATATCCCCTACCTAAAGCCCTTCTACAGTTGAAAATAAAACCAAACAGTTAGAACATACAAAAGTGACCTTGCAATTGCATAAAATAGAATTAAATTGGTTTATGTAAAGCACCAAGCTGACTGTAGCTAAATGAAACGTTGGTATTGAAAGTTAAGTAATTCCATCCTAATTCACTCTGCTGTAATAAAACATTTAAGTATACACATTATGGATATAAGGTCACCCACTGTTTTGAGTCTCCCTAAAAGAAGCTCATAGCTAAGTTATAAATTAATTTAAAAGGTTTTATGAAATTATAAATGTTTTGCTGAGCCTTTAGAAATGCTTCCATGGGAAATTACTAAGAATGTGATAAAAATAGTTTGAACAGGCTTAAACTGGCAATTTAAACTTTTCTAACATGGAAGATGATCATTTTTAAAAATCAGCTCAGCATCAGAATTTTTTTTCAAGATTTTAATCCACTCAATAAATAAATTAATTTAATAATTTCTCAAGATAGTTTATTTTTCTTCTCCTTTTTAAATTTACTTTTAGTAAAAATTTAAAAAAAACTTAAAAAAAAAAAAACTTTTTGAATGATTTCAAGAAAATAAAACCAGTGTATACCCTTTTGAGGTTAAGGTAAAGCTGATTTTTAAACTGTAGGGTAAGGTCTATTTTATGCTGATTTGTTCTGTTTTATTTATAAGGTTAAATATTTAGTCACATTCTATTCAGTTTTTGATGACTGCTGCTATGAATTCCCTCCAAATACAACATTGATTGTTATGACAATACTAAGCAGAAAAATGAGACTTATCCTGCCAAAGAATCACGATATAAATATATTTAAGAATTATAGATTCATGTAATAAATAATCTAGTTAATAATGAATGGAACAGTTTGAATTTATTCTCTTTTTCCTTCTTCAGACTGGAAGTACAAGGAAGGGAGAAGTAAGTCCTACCAAGGGGAGGGAAGTTCAGAAAGACCCCATGGAGTGTGTAAGGCTGGAAATAAATCTTGAATGGCACGTTGGTGTTTGGCAGATAGTCAACCAGAGTGTGTGCACTTGTGACCCTTCTCACTGGCTCCATCCTTTCCAGTTAAAAAAGGAAGATTAGGGTTATGGAAACAACAATTATATATATATTATGTGGAATAAATTATTTGGGGTATGTATTTCAATCTCCCAGATATAACCCTTATGTTGAGGGAGATATAATACCTCCCTAACAGGAGGAAATCATTTTCACTATAGTGTGTTAAATGTTGTTTCATGCAAATAGATCCTGGTTGCACTGAATTTGTAGTTGTACAATTGTTTACTCATTCCAGTAATTATTACCACACCACCTCCATTGAAGCCAGTGGGCAATTAACTTAGTGCTTTTAACCTTGTCAGGAAAGGGTAAATAACATCAGCCTAATAACAGTTTTAAAGGCAATGACAGGAGAGGAAGGGAAGATGGAAAAGCTGTAATAATATACAAAGATGTTCCGCAAAGCTAAAGAATAATCTTTATTTGAAAGTGTAATGAAATATAGAATATCCACTCACAAGCGGCTCTGGACAATTTGTCATATTTTGAGCACATGCCTTAAAATTTTGTCCAGTTTCTTTTCTGAAAAGAATGCTTAATTAAAAATTTCATGTGACCAAAGAAATTTTACCATAAGTTGAAATGATCACCATGGATTCTAACAAACGACTTACAAGCACGTTTTATGCTCCATGGCCTCACTCCTGTTCATTTCTTTGCATCTTTACTTCTTGGACCAAACTTTGGTCAATCTAAGTTTCATTACAGTATTTTCTTGCTAAAGTCTTTATCTTTCTTTCTCTTTTTAAAAAACCATCTAACATCAAAGCATTTTTTACTTATATTGAAAACCCTCATCAACTGCTGTTTGTTTCTCTTTGGTAACATCAGCACCTCCCTGGATCTAGGCAGTCCTAGCAGGATATATTCCTTTCCCATGTTCTCCTAGTCTATTTCCTGCAGCGTCTGATGTAAAACAGATTTTAAACTTCATGATAGAACAGGGGTCAACATGAAAGAGTCCAGGATCCTGGCCTTTGGTTTTTGCTTCTGGTCTTTATTATTATAACAAATAGTTAGTTGAACTATTATTTTCCATGTCATGAAAAAATATTAGAGTGACAGCCCTTTCTTTTTAATCATAGATCAAGATTTTCAAATATGTAAGAACAGATATAAGAGAAAAAAATATAACAGTATCTCAAGATAGAAAAAGGAACTGGAACATTCTTAAGTTTCCAAATAAACAGCAAGCACACCATCAAAGTCCAAGCTCTCCTCCGCCTCTCCCGTTTTGATCCAGAATGTGTCTTCAAACAGTCTCAGCCAACGCCTCTGCCCCCTGCTTTAGATTCTACTTCCTGCTGCTTCATCTGGGAACAAGCACTGAACATTTTCTCTTTTTCTTTTCTCCCTTTCAAAACAACAACCGGCCTTGTCCCATCTCCACAGTACCCACAGCTTTTGCATAACTCTCTTCTCTTCTAAACAGCCACAATTCTGTAGCGGGGGGCCATTCTCCGCACGTCATTCTCATCTTCCTCTTTCTCCTTAAAATTTTTTTTTTTTTCTTAACCCACTCCAGTCTTTCTATCAGCAGCACTCTACCCAAGTAACTCTTCCTAAAGTCACCAAATCAAAAGACCATTTTTCAATGCTTCTCCCAGCAGCAGGCAACTGAGAAGGACCCACCTTCCTTCTTGAAATCCCCTCACCTTGGGCATCAGCATGCTAAGTGCGTGCATGCCTGCTAAGGCGCTTCAGTTGCGTCTGACTGTTTACCGCCCTATGGAGTACAGCCTTCCAGGCTCCTCTCTTCATGGGGTTCTCCAGGCAAGAATACTGGGGTGGGTTGCTGTGCCCTCCTCCATGGCATCGTCCCAACCCTGGGACTGAACCCGCATCTCTTAAGTCTCCTGCATTGGCAGGCAAGTTCTTTCCCACCAGTGCCACCTGGGAAGCCCCAACATCCTATATGAAGGGGCAGAAAATTATTAATTTCACACACCCCCTGCATCTTCCCCTTCTCATGCCCTAGCTCTCCTTTCCTATTGCCCTCTCTCCAGTCTGAGAAATACTAGATTCTTCTACCTTACTCTGCTCTGGGATTTTGAGATGTCTGATCTGTAAAAGAGGAGAAGCAATAGAGAGTCTCTACAATATATGTAATATTACAGAGGGACGGGCAGGTGTTTATATAATAGGATGGGCTGATAAGAATGGGAAAGAAAAAGTCAAATATATTCTTTGTGAGCAAAATAGTATTATCTTCTATATCGAGCTATTTTACTCTGAGTGAGATGGAAAACTACTGACATGTTTTTAGAAAGAGACATTAGAACAAGCGTAATCGGACTGAAATGGAGCAAGATTAGAAAGGAATTTTACTGAATATTTCATAATTAACCAGAGGGGCAGGAAGAGACGGTAGAGCAGAGAAGGGCTTGCCTCCTCCCATGAACGCTCTGAAAGTACAGCTAGGCATAGAGACACTCTCTCTGAGGACAACCCGAAAACTAGCGGAAAAGATTTTCCACAAGCAAAGATAATATGTTTATCTTTTCATTTAAAAGCCGCACTGAGATGGGTAGAGGAGTGGAGTTTCCAGCTGGCTAGGACTCACGCCCATGGGCAGGTGGGATCAGATGGCGTCCAAGGTCCCCTCTGAGGAGCAAAGCTTCCAAACTGCACATCAGGCTCACCGGCCTGGGGAGCCAGCTCTGGGAATCTGAAGCCCTGTGACGTCTAATGTTGAAAACCAAGATTTACGCCCAGGAGAGCCGGAAAGCTATAGGAAGCCAAGACTCTGCTTTTGAAAGACTCATGCCAAGACTCTCTTACCCTGAAAGCCAGTGCAGAAGCAGCGGTCTGAAAAGCACCTGAAGGAGACTCAGTGACTAGTTCTATGGCAGATGCTAAGGGGAAGGAATCTCTTGGGTATTTCTCTGGCTACAAAGGAACTAGTGGGCACTATTTCTGGTGGGGAGGACTGAACTTATACGCGGCTAACCTGGCGCTAACAGGCACCATTTCTGACTCTCTCCATCTAACTAACCAACACTGTTTGGTCTCCCTGGGGTCAGCTGCGGGCCCAAGCCAGTGGGCATTTCTCCAAAGTGTCCCGCCTGCCTCACCTGTCTTGGTGTGTGCCCTTGGCCAGCACTGGAGGTTCCACAAAACTACCCTGCTCCCGGTCAGACCTGGCGGGTGCCATCAGCTGGAACTGGAGTCTCTCCAAAGTAGCTCCTTGCATCCTTCCAGTTCCAGCAGATGTTCTCAGCCAACATCGCAGCCCCTCTAAAACTGCTCCCATCCCACCAGTCTTGGTGAGGCACTTGTCTGGCACTGGCAACCCCCAAAGTGACTCCCTTCCAGGGTCTGACCTCACATATCAGAAAAATGCAGATAGTTGTGAGTGGGCCACTTGGCCAGCTTCGCACATTCCTGTGTGCACAGCATTTGCAGCCCAGCCAGAGTTCTCATGAAGGGCCCTCCTGGAGTGACTCTAGACACTTAGGGAGTGGCGCTGCTGGGACCCCAAAGACGCCTTCTACAGAAAGCCGCACTTTCAGATCCAGGAAATGTAGCTGATATGCCTAATTCCTGAAATAAATCCAGCTGTTCAGACACTAAGTTGTGTCTGACGCTTTGCGACCCCATGGACTGCAGCACATCAGGCTTCCCTGTCCTGCATTATCTCCCTGAATTTGCTCAAACTCTTGTACCTTGAGTCGGTGATGCCCTCCAACCATCTCATCCTCTGTCATCCCCTTCTCCTCCTGCCTTCAATCCCTCCCAGCATCAGGGTCCTTTCCAATCAGTCGGCTCTTCATATCAGGTGCCAAAGTACTGGAGCTTCAGCTTCAGCATCAGTCCTTCCAATGAATATTCAGAGTTGATTTCCTTTAGGACTGATTGGTTTAATCTTCTTGCTGTCCAAGGGACTCTAAAGAGTCTTCTCCAACACCACAGTTCAAAAGCATCATTTCTTCAGTGTTCAGCCTTCAGAGTTAGCCAGAATGAAGAGACAAAGAAATATATTCCAAGTGAAAGAGTAAGACATAATCTCAGAAAAATAACTAAATGAAATGGAGAAAAGAAAATTTCCAGATAAACACTTCGTGTTATTAGTCATTAAAAAACTCCCTTAACTCAGGAGAGGAAAGGAGGAATACCATGGGAAGTTCAACAAAGATAGAAAATATATCTATTTTCTATATTGGTTCAACAGGAACCAATCAGAGCTGAGAAATAAAACAACTGAAATGAATAATACACCAGAGAGAACCATTAGCAGATTAAATGACACAGAAGAGTAGACCAGTAACGTGGATGACAGGCTAGTAGCAAAAAGAAAAAAAAATGAGAATTGAAGGAATCTCTGGGACAATATCAATCATAACATTCATATTATAGAGCTCTCAGAAGGAAAAGAGAGAGAGAAAACCTATTTGAAGAGATGATGGCTGAGTACCTCCTCAACCTGATAAAAGAAATAGACAGATATTCAAGCCTGGGAAACATGTTGAGTCCCAAATAAGATAAACACAAAGAGACCCACACAGGACAGATTATAATTACAATGTCAAAAGTTAAATATAAAGAGAGAACTTCAAAATCAGCAAGAGAAAAGCCATAGTTACAAACAGGAGGCCACATAAGACCGCCCCCAGGGAGGGCATGGCGCTCACTCCAGTGTCCCCGCCCGGAGAATCCCGTGGACAGAGACCGCTGGCAGCCAGAGCCCATGGGGTCACAAAGAGTCGGCCACGACTGAGTGACTAAGCATGCACACGCACACTAAGATTGTCAGCTGACTTCTGAGCAGAAAGTTTGTAATGCAAAAGGGAGTGGCATGGCATACTCAAAATAGTAAAAGGGAAAAAAAAAACTTACAACCGAGAATGCTCTATTTAGCAAGTTTATCACTCAGAACTGGAGGAGAACTAAAGAGTTTCCTAGACAAGCAAAAACTAAAGGAATTCATCGCCGCTAACGCAACCTTATGAGAGATGTTACAGGGATTTCCTTAGACAAAAGAGTAAAAAAGAACACAGCTAGAAATAGGAAAATTATGAAAGGAAGAAACCTCACCGATAAAGGCAAACACAAGGTAAGGGTAGTGGATCAACCACTTGTGTGTTTTAGTCGCTAAGTCGTGTCTGACTCTTGCGACCCTGTGGACCGTCCCCTGCCAGGCCCCTCTGTGCATGGGATTCTCCAGGCAAGAGTACCGGAGTGGGCTGCCACTTCCTTCTCCAGGGGATCTTCCCGACCCAGGGATCAAACCCGTGTCTCCTGCACCGCAGGCAGACTCCTTACTGACTGAGCTGCGAGGGAGGCCAACCACTTGTGTAGCTGTGTGAAAGCTAAAAACAAATCCAGTGAAATCATAGATCTCTAAAATTAGTCAAGGGATACACAAAATAAGAGGCAGAATATGATATCAAAAAACATATAAACCACAGCAAGGGGTGCGGGAATACAAAGGCAGTGCTTTTAGAATGCGCTCAAACTTAAGAAAACGTCATCTTAAAATAGACTGCTACATTCATAGATCACTTTCTAAGAGCTTCATGGTAACCACGAGCCAAAACCTGATAACAAATACACAGTAAAGAGAAAAGAATGCAAGCGTGAAGAAAGTCGTCAAATCACAAGCCCAGAGAGTAAGAGAGAAACAAGAGAACAACCAAAGTGACCAGAAAACAATTAATGAAATGGCGATAAGTACATACTTGTCGATAATAACTTCACACGTGAATAGATTAAGTGTTCCAGTCAAAAGATGTGAGGTGGTTGAATGCATAAAAAGCAAAAACTGACCCCCCAAATCCCTTACATAGCTATACCTATCCTTCTCAAAATAGTCACAAAAAGTTCATTAGAAAGGAAAACTTCCAGACTATTTTAAATAATGCCGAAAAACTAGCAAACTGACTTAAAAATGGACAGAGGGCCTCAGCAGACATCTCTCCAAAGAAGACATAAAAATATTCAACAAACATATGAAAAGATGCTCAACATCACTAATTATCAAGGAAAAGCAAATGAGAACCACACTGACCTTAACACTGGTCAGAATGGCTACGGTGAAAACGAACACAAATATCGAGTGTTGGTGAGGATGTGGAGAACAGAAAGCCCTGGTAAACTGGGGCAGCCACTATAGAAAACAGGATGCATGTTTCTCTAAATACTGAAAATAGAACTACCATATGATCCGGCAGTTTTACTCCTGGGTATACCTCTGAAAAATCCAAAAGGAACAATTCAAAAAGATACCACACCCCCATGTTCCCAGTAGCATCATTAAGAATCACCAAGATATGGAAGCAAACCAAGTATCCATCAACAGATAAATGGATAAAGAAGACCAGATCACAATGTGATCACTGCATTGCATACCTGACCCTAACATAATACTGTATGTGAACTATACCTCAATTATAAAATAAATATACAAAACAATTAATTGGATTTTTTGATCTCTTCAAAGTTATTGACATTCACCAAAGGAGGGACAGACATTTTTTGAAATTATGACATTTTGAATTCTTAATGGCTTGATGTTTTCTTCAGATAAACTTAATTCCTACATCAACAAGGATTGGCTCTATGCAAAATATTTCCTAATACATGCTGTCAGCACAGATATGATCTCTGAATGGTACACTCAGATAATCACCTCTATTTTATATTTCCACCAAGATATATGAACAGCTTCACTAAATTCAAAATAGAACTCATGGTCTCTGCTGCATATCTTCTCTCTCCTTCCCCCAAATACATTTTCTTCCTTATTCTTAAGGGTTATCACCATTCTGAATGCTGTCTCAACCTATTGATATGCTCTGCAATCCTTGGTCTCATCCAAGATGAACCATTAAAAGAAAAAATAACACAATTTATAGTCTGGTGCCAGTTATTAGGTGTATATCTACAAGTAACGGGATATCTAACCAAAGTGACTGAACAGTGAGGGATTTATTATTTCACATAAAAGTGTGAAAGTATAAGTCCATTCATAGGAATTGGTAACTAATCATAGGACTTAGGACTTAGAACTTGGGTGCCTAACACAGGGTTCCAAGGTTAGTTAGGGGAATATTTAGGAACCTGGAAAAGAAATGATCATTTGTGTTCATCTACAGCCTACCCAGCTGTAACTAAACGTGAAGTTTTAGTCAATGACAAATCATTTTGAAAGTTAAAATCTTGATGAAGCATTTCATTAATATCCCCAGCCTATTAACTTTTCCGTCAATTTTACCGTCATTTTATAAGCTTGGATTTGGAGTTGTTTGGGACTTGTTTTCTCGCCTCCTTTCTGGGCGTGGGGAGTCTGTCTTAGACTCCGAAGTGAGTGAAGGAAAGGCTGTGGCTTCAGCAGGCATGATTGCATTTCAGAATTGTTTCTATAACTGGAGGGAGAATTTGCTCGCAGGTATTCCAGGCCATAGCTCTCTGAAAGTTCCTCCCACGTGGCTTGCTTAGGGCTTACTTTCATTTTGTATTAAACAAAAAGTCATCTGAGGGCTATTTAATGCTCTGGTTTGTGTGTTCCAATACCAGATAAAAGTTAAACAGATGAACCATTTGGGGGGTAAGGACTGGGAAATCCAAGGCTGCTAAAATGCTTTAAAGTTTCAAAATGGTTTTGTTTTTTTAAACCCATTTTCCATGTTCCAACAGCTGTGGGTTTTCCCAGGGCTCCCCCTGTGGCTCAGAAGGGAGCTGCTTAATGCTTAACAGATGAGCCAACTGAGTTTTTAAATGCAAAATTAAACTTCAAGTGCACAGAGTAGGGGGAATCCACAGCCAAGAACAGGCTGACGGAGGGGCAGGGGCCGCAAGCGCTGGGCTGTGGGGAGACGCGGCCTCTTCTGCTGGAAGCAGCAGCCAGTGTGAGGAGGCTACAGGCACACCCATCTTTTCAGCGACCCTCAGACGGGCTGTGATTATACTCCATCTTGCCCAGAGGTTTTTCATAACTACTTTCTTTAGATTTATTTATGTATGTCTATTTTTCTTTAGGAATAGGAGAAAAAAAAAAGAGATAGATGGATGGACTCCGGAATGCAAGGCAAGTGTGTCTTGATCTCCAACAGGTTTGTTCTCTCAGTGATGGTGAGAAAATCTGGTTCTCTCAGCATTATTTTTCCCCTTTAGATCTCTAGATACTTTGCCTCTGGGACCCCAGACACTCAGCAAGTCATCTAGACTCTCCAAACATTCTGCTTTGAGTGTGACGAGCCAGGATGACTGGGGAGGTTTGCTGGGACAATTTGCCAAGTTACTGACTGAACTGTTTTATCACTTACCGAAGTATTTGAACATAAGAAGCCCTGGATTTAGTGTTTAAAACTAAAATCAGGAAAAAAAAAATTGCTAAGTTTGAAAAAAGTCATCTTTGATTTAAAACAAACTACCTGAACTCCCTAAAGAAAAAAAATCTCCATATTATTGGTGTAAGTGTTTTCCTTTCAGAGGCTCCCAACATCAAGACTAAAATTCTGTGGATTACCTTCTTTTTATTGGAGGTGTTAAAACTAACTGTTGAATTCCCAATTTCGGAAATATTTAGGGGAGTCAATTTCATGATTCCAACAAGTTTTCATAGCAACATGTACATTGGCATTCTAGAATGGAATATGATCCCAGTGAGGCCCATCAGACCACATAACCTCCCAGATTTCTAGTAACTACCTACCAGAAGCATGAATTCCTTAGTATGGGAGGTGAGTCACTTGCTGTCTAGTGCATTTTAATTGCATTTAAGGAATATTTATGATAATCTCAAAATTGCTGAGAAACTACAAGCCCATTGGAAAACTTACATTGCTCAGATCTTATATTCAGCTTTTAAGCTAGGAAAACACTTTTGAAGAAATAATTCTAGTGGGCAGTAACCAAAGATCCTGTTATGCTGGCAAGAACTTCCCAATAGGATACCAAGAAGAGGATGGTAGAAAGTTTCAAGTTCTCACTTGATATACCACCAAATCCAGCAATGATTAGTGAAGTAACAAGATTTAACAAGCCTAAAAAAGGACACAGGCAAATACATATATATGTGTTTATGTGTACACACACACACACACACACACACACACACACACACACCCCTTTCAAACCTTGTCTAAAGTTGCTATTAAATTACAAATTACATTTCTTGGGCATTTTTACTTCTTTCAGATTCTCAAAGTAAATATTATTTTGGATTTTGAGAGCTCACTCACTTCTTGCTAAAAAGATCAAAACAAACAAAGTGAAAGAAAAAACCCACAATCTAAGCAGCAAACTGTTACTATTTGGTCGCAATCTTCCTTGAAAAACTTGCCAACTCTTGTTTCATAAATATTTTACCTTGATCATTTAAATTTATAGGGTTGATTATAAAAGGGCAACCTCTAAAAACTAGGTTGAGGGTGATAGTCCTACCCATATTTGTGTACTGAGAGGTTTATACCTCTTAGGTAATCAGATTCACTTGACTACATTGACTACACCGTCTTGTCGGTTAGCCTGAAGGAAAGATACTGATGAGGTTGGGCTCCTGCAGAAGCGATCATATGGTTAATTGCTTTAGTGTGAGCCTAGCCATTGTGATTAAAACCTAGGACTTGTGTTGAGGTGGAGCCGACCGTCCGTGCATCAAGGCAACTCCTTGGCAGATCTAGTCCTCTCCAAGCCTTGAGAAAATGTGCTGGGACTTCAGGATATTTCCCCAAGGACTTACAGTGTTTGGGGGATCATTCAATCATAAGATCATATTCAAAGAAGCTGGGTTAATTTGAATATGTAATCACCGGATCACAGATACTTGTTACCTCTTTGAAACTGTGACCATCAGAATGCAGATTTAAATAAATAGGACTACATTCAAAACCTAGCGTATTATGTGCTGGAATTTAATGTGAATTCTGCTCATCCCCAAAGCATCTTACACTTGTCATCTAATGGTTATACACACCCACCTGTATTCTACCGCTGGTGCACTTTTCATGAACATAAATTAAAAAGACAATCTGCTCTGCTTTTTAAAAAAATGCTATGGATTATCTTTTCCAAATTCCAATTTTAGTAATTTCTTATAGAATTTAACTAACAATATTTAGGCCATATTAACATATGGCCTAACATACACACATGTACATATGTGTGAATACTTATATAGATTAAATTTAATGCACAGAGCATTTTCAAACTTTTTAAAAATTTTCTTCTTTTTGCAAAATTACGTAGAATCAAATCAATATTTTTTCCTCTGCAGTGAAAACCTGGCTTCAGAGTTCACTTTTATAAAGAAACTCTAAAGTATTAAGCAAGTAGAATATGAGACTTTTTTTTTTTTTTAATTACCCAACATACTTCTGGGGCTTTCACAAGCGGAGGTTTACATGAATTGATGCATTACAAAAAAAGAAAAAACAGCTATGTATGTTCCAGCAATTCAAATCCAAGACCATTTTAAGTAGATTTTTAATATACTCAAGGGAGTCACACAAGGGTAATTGATGATGACTTTGAATTACCTGCATATTATTTATTTTAAAATTGATTCCCTAATCTGTTACCATATTATGGATAATAACATCATTCTGTCAGTTGTAAAACAGAGTTTTAAAACAATGGAATTTTACTAATTTAACTGTATTTATTGCCTCTCTATAACCTCATAAGAAGGGATTCCTCTATATATATATATATATAAACCCTACTTTCTCAGGAATAGCAGCAGTTATTAAGACTAACCATTTAAAAAAATGCAAATGCAAAAAAGGGGACATATTATGGTATAGGTATAGTGCTACCTCATCATTTCGTATTGTTCTCCAAATAGTTGCCTTCATTTTCAGGGCAGATCTCTGAATGTTAAGAGGGGACGCATAATGTGCAGAAGCTGGGAACACACAAGCCACGTTCGGCACATAGATTCTTTGTAGGAAAAAATGTTACATAAGGCATGCTGCATCCAGTGCTTTATTTAAAAAATGAGATCTTATTTTTTGACCAGTTTGACTCAATATTTCCTACCATTGGAAGAAATTTGCTCCTAAAAGGGTTAAATATTAAAATCAAATGGAAAGTAATAGAAACACATAACCTCTATTCCCCAATGCAAAAATCAAATATGCAAATATGAAAATGAGGGGACTCTGCCTCTTCCCCTTACACAACTGATTAAATTGTCACTGCTGGAGATTACATGGGGTTTTATTCCCTTTGCAGCCATATTCAATTGGATAGACTGAAAAATATATTGCCACAGACGAGCCCCACCACCTGGGTACACTGTGCTTCCAGTTGCCTGTAGAGGTCTTGTCCAAAACTTGACAGCCACCCCTTTAAAAAAAAGAAAAGTATGAGATATGATCATTCATGATGGCCTGGATGATCTCTGAAGTCCATTCCAACTCGGAGATTGCAATAAAACAAAAACCCCTTCTCCTATTTACAGATCCTAGCCTGCAGTTTAATTCCCAAGGAACAAAGCCTTCCTTTTTCTCTCAATCCTAAAGCCACTTCATTCATTTTGCATGAGATTTTTCATTTTTTCAAAAATATCAGAAGCTCCTCTCTTTCTGCATTTGCCCTTTATTTCCTACCTGATGGATACATTCGTTTCCTGACTTACCAGTTTTGACACAGAGCCTGCTCCCACCCCCAGTGGTTCCTTCCAGGTGGAAATCTTTGATTGCTGCAAAAATTGGACATAGAAACAGAAGGATTACCTTTGGTTCTCTAACGTCTTCCCACGATTCGGAAATGGTTCTCGCAGTCTGCCTGGATGTAGTAGAAGTTAGTACTCGGATGATGTCGCTGCCTGTGTCCCTGGCACTGCGGGCTGAGTAGGGAACTGCCTCCAGCTGCAGTCTAGGGCCTCAGTGTTAAGGACACGCAAAACTACTTTGTTAATGAGATCGTTTCTCTGGTGCATAGAGATGCAGCCCTAAGGACAGAGAGATTTAACAAGCGAAAAAAGTGGTAGGGTGGTGTTTTTGAATTGGAACGTTCAAGAAAAAAAACAGCAGCAAAAAAAAAAATGTAAGCAGATGCTTTCTTATAAGAAAAAGTGAACAGGAATATCTATTTGCCTTTAGATTTGTGGTAGAGTTACATGCGTTACTTCGCTATAGAAGTGAGGAATAGATCCCCAGAGAATTCTTAGATGGCTTGTTGTGTGGCTGGAGACATTTTTGTTGCTCTTGTTATTTTATCTGTTCAGCCAAATGACACTTATGGAGATTTTTAACTCATTAAGATCTCTGCTATATCTGTTGATATAACTGCAATTTGAAAATTTTAATCTTCTCTGATTGGATGAATAAGTAAACAATAAATGTCTCACTTCTAGTATACAGATGGGTAAATTTATAGTGAAATTAAGTGATGTCTCCCTGCCCCAAACCCAGAATTCCACATGCATTTTAAAACACAGACATATATTATGCTTAAAGTACATTCTGTTTTAACTTGAGAATTTTTTTTAAAAAAAGAAAAAGATCATTGCTTTCGCACACTAGTATGCCTTTTTCTTCTAGTAAATCAGGCTCAATTCAGGTATGTTTTGCTGTCAAAATTAAATGCACAGTTGTCTGTGTCCCACTAGCTTGAACATACTCACACTTCAACCTCTTTTCCTCTTTCCCATGTTTCTTTGTTTTTCCATTCATTTCTATTCTAGACTTCCCAGAGTTTTTGTTTTGTCATATTGTTCCTTCACATTGCTCAACTGCTTTTTGATAAAAGTTCCATATTTGATCTATTTTCTTGGTTTTAATTTCCCTATAGTTTTATATTGTTGCTTTCTTTTTCTTTTTTCTTATTTTTCTCTCTTCTCATTGTGATTTTTTTTTTTTTTTCCTGAAAACACCATTCCAAAAGTCAGAAGAGTCAGAATATAGATAATCTTTGCTTTTGAGTGTTCTTACATTTTCCTATCTTGGTTCAATACCATCTTTATTCCCTCAATCACTTTTATTGACCATTTTTAATCATCTTTTTATCTTATCCTTCTGTTTCATTTTTCCCTTGTTGCCTTAATTTCCCAGGCTTCTGGTCTCACTAAAATGTAACAACCATTTATTCACCCCTTGATATAAGTACTGCCTTCCTTGCAACTCTTAGCACAAGACCTTGAGGTGGGCGTTTTTATCTCCATCTGATTCAAGGGAAGATAGAGGCCTAAGGATTAAAGCGTTGCCTTAGGGCCACACAATAACTGTGACAGCAAGTATTTGTTCCTAGGACCATCAGGCACCAAATCACCTTCTCTTTCAACTAAACCCTATTGAGACAAAAAAATCAAAAGCATGTTTGTTTTGAAATTCTGTTATGTACAGGGGAAAATATATACATGCTTACTGCATTATTTGTATGCACTTATATCTGAAATTATTACGTAGAAATTTACTCCTTATATCTTCCTTTCGATAACACTGTGTAGTTTCCTTGTGATTCCAGAAAAAGAAGCTCTAAACTCAAATTACTATCTTCAACAAAGTTTTTAACTAAAACTAGGTCCAAGTCTTCTTTGTACATATCCCAGTTCAGTAACACACAGTTGTAAATGTAAACAGTGAAAACAAGTTCTTATTAGTAAAATAAGCAAGAAATGGCAGGTCTAGAAGCATGAAGTGACTGTGTGGTCTGCAAACCCATTGCTTTATCATATCAGCCTTTTCAGTAAATGACATCAGTGATCAAATATGTTTTTACGGTTGTCAAATAGTGGATCAGACATTTAATTCCAGCTTGCTTGCAGCTGCTTTTTCCCATCCTCCCCTCCCTGTATTATATTTGCCTTTTGAGAGAATTATGTATTCCTTTATGTTCTTCGTTCAGATTTGGAAACTGTTATACTTCTTGCTCTGATAATGGGATGTAGGTATTATTCGCAAAGCAGGTCAGTTTGCAAGTTCCATAAACCCACCATTTAATCATTGCCACCTCCTTCGTCTTATTCTTGCAAAGATATTATAAATATGTATATATACATATATATACTTTTAAGAAGCAGACACTTATATTTGATATTCCATTAGAAGTCTCTAAAATTGCTGCGGCTATTGCCATGAAGAAAGTTATATTTCTAGACTTTGGACAAGAACTTAATAAAATTCTCTTTGATGAATTACAGTCCTGAAAGCTGTTCTTTTACTAAGCTGCAATTAATATTTGTACCTAGCAGTCTCCTAAGGAATAGCAGAAAGAACAAAGTCAGCAAGTAGCAGACCTGAAATAGCTTACAGTGTTTTGACCACAAAGATAGGATTAGAGTGCTGCAATAATTAAGAGGAGAGCCTGGGAAGTAAGAGAAACTTGACCTTGAACTTTAGCTCTACCATTTGCACCATTATGGCGTGGGCAGGTTACCTCATTTTTCTCAACCTCGGTCTCTTTATCTGTCAAATGGGGATAATAATGCCCAAACCTCCAAGGGCTATCAGAAAAGTGCGATCAGGCAATGCACACAGAGCGTTCATGACAAAGGCTGGTGTTTAGCGAGTCCAGCATAAACCATCATCTTTTTTCGCCCTTATCATCACGACACAGTAGCTGAAGACTGCTTCCCTTTGTTCTTTCAGCACCATGTTCTGAACCACTCAGTCACTGATCCAGCTTATGAGTAGTCTGAGGTCTGAATATTTTCTTGTTACTCTTTTCCCTACACTAATAATACCTTTGTGTCTAAGATCAAGATAAAATATGAACTAAATGAAACACCTATGAGCCAGCACTTCAGCACACATCACAGTGGGTGGAATTCCTATCTATGGGTAAGTATTTGAGTAGAGTCCATATGAGGCTCTCAGGTTGCTATGTCAACTCTTACTGGTATTTAATTTCCTGAATAAAAATTCCCAAGGCTAAACCTAATGTCTGGCAGATAGAAAATACTCAACAAATTACTAGTGAAATGAGCTGAACTGAACCTATACATGTTATCCGCCTTAGGAAAAACCTAAATTCATTAAAGATAAGCTTTATTCATTCATTTGTACAAACATAGATATCTTCATTCATTCAATAAAGCAATTGTTGTGGGTCTACAATAGACAGGCACTGCTCCCAAAATAATCCTGCCAAGGGCACAGGTCATTTCTTTCTTTACAAAACTCTGTCCTTTATGGGTGGTACAATGTGTGGCTTGTGAGAGGTGTTCGAGAAGCATTTGCTGAATCAACAAATTCTATTTTTGGACGGATTGTCCTTCAAGACACATAGGAACAGCCTGAAGAACTGCATGATGAAAACAAAAACAAGCCAATAGTAATAAGATCCATCTTTCATGATTACTTACCAGGCTAAGAGCAATCAGAGCTTAAAAGTTTGCTCCAAAGAAGCCACTATGTTTTCGATGGCATCTGTCAGCGTTTTCCTGACAACAGTTTGCTAATCAACAGGTTTCCCTTGACATTACAAAAAATGTAAAAAAATATATAGTGAGAGCTATAAAAAACACTATTAAATATACATTACTAGGAAATAAGGATAGATCAGCAAATCTAATTATTGCCAGCAGGAAAGGTCCAGGTATATCAGCTTTATTGGAAGTCCCTAAGAAGTAGTATATTCTGGTAAGAATCACAGAGCTTTATTACCTTAAGATATCAGACTCTCACTCTGATTTTTACAGATGAAAAAGTAAGAGTCCAGAGAAGTTCAGAGAACCACCCAAGGTACTTGGAGCCAGAACAAAGGTCCTGATCTCTGATGTTTAAGAAAATAAATGATCTCACCACTATATCACAAGACCTATTAACTATAAATGCTAACATGGATAATTCCATGAACACTGACACTTTAAATCATCTGTTAGACCTTGAGAACACTAACCATGAGCAGAAAATGTGCGTTAAAATATTCAACACGCTGTTGGTGCTGCGTTCTGCAAAAAAGGTTTAAAAATAACAGAAACTTCAGTTGTTCAAGCATAATGTACTTCTATTCAATTGAGTCCCTAAATCCAGATTAAGAGCAGAGTAAGTTCCAAATGGGCATGCCTTTTTTCCTCCTAGCCATTCATATTGAATTTTAAATTCATGTTAGCAGCCGCCTATACAATATGGGGGGTGGGGCAGGGAGAAGGAGGGAGTAAGATTAGGGCGGTGTTGAACAAGTTTGTGAATAGACTTTTGCAATTTAATCTTGGAAGATGAGACTTTTGCAGGGTTCCTATGTCTAAAACATCACAGAGTTGCCTGCAAGTAGTGATTTGAAAACATCAAGGAATATTCAAACTTGGAAACGACCCTTTACAAAGTAATCATCCAAACAGAAACAAAAAAAAGTGATGATCAGTTCTATAGTAAATTTTTTCATTTGGAAGAAAATGGCACAGCTTTGGGGGCGCTATGTATTTATAATATTGCTATACAAAAGAAATAAGGGGCAGTTACATTAATTTCACAGAAAGTGATCATGTGGGAGAGGAATAATTAAGCTTTCATTCCTAACTATATGGTCTTTGCTTTGCTATTTAACTGGATGGCATAAACATTCTTGAGAAATGAATCTATTTGTATAATCTTCTATAACATAACAGTGAAAAGTGACCTGGGAGGACAAGGATTGAGGCTTTAAAATGAATGAATAAGCATGTGCAATTATTTCTTTGGGATTTATAACAACATTCTTGCTGTTAACAAATA
The DNA here is from genome assembly GCA_020226075.1 of Hydropotes inermis. Classification (NCBI taxonomy): domain Eukaryota; kingdom Metazoa; phylum Chordata; class Mammalia; order Artiodactyla; family Cervidae; genus Hydropotes; species Hydropotes inermis. The sequence goes on along the minus strand of CM035274.1, from coordinate 1,690,702 downwards.
TAAATGTGACATTTACTAGGAAATAAGAGACTGCAGACGGAAATAAACAAACCGAGGATGTAGTTCATCTAAGTAAACACTGAGGTTATAAACCTTCAAACTCAAATATCAAGAGCCCTGCAAATTAATGCTAACACAATAGACTCTTTGGGAGCTAACTTAATCCACCCCTTAATCTACATGAGGGCCATGCATAACAATACAGGAGCTGGGCTTCCATTAAGAGTTTCCTCTGCAGGCTGTAGGCTGTTTGAAGAAATAACAATTTCCTAGGAGTGAAAGCTTTTTCAGAAGGCTCCCACTGATGTGTAATAAAGTGACTTTCCTTTTTTTTCCCTCTACTTCTTCCTCTTTTCCCGCCCTTCAGATGTGACTTTGTGGGGAGGAAAGGGGTGGACTGAGGCCGGGGCCCCCTTCTAGTTTACCTTGCTGGATTAGCAGTGCAGGTGTTAACATAATGGAAGGTGTGGTAGCAGATACAATCCCCTAATCGCTTTTCCTACAGGAGATTACCTAGGTAGAGAATGCCAGAGTACCTGAAGAATAGGCAAGTGGGCACCTTATTAACATACCACCATTCAGCGGCAGCTGCATATCTGGAAGAAGAAGAAGAAGAAAAACCCTTTAAAAAGAGCCTATTCATCTCTGTTAATGGGCCCATTGCACAGCACATTGTGTGGGAAATTAAGTCTCCGGCTGCGAACTTCTGCGCTGTGTAGGCTGCCTCGACTCTTTTTTATTGCTTCGGCGTTATTATCTCCTCCTGGAAATAAAAACAATCATGTTTTCACATCTGAGAAGCCAGAACCTTCTGAGATAACAAACTGGAGTTGCTGGTTGAAAGTTTCTTTTGTTTCCCTTATTAAGTGAAAAAATATGTATTGAAATGAAAGCAACTCCCAAATTTACATCAAAGCACATCAAATTTACTGAGCCACCCAGTGAATGACAAAGTTTTTCTGCTCTCTTTTTTCGTAAAATATACAGTTAAATTGCTTTCCTGGTTATGGTTCCTTTTCTAGAATTAATTTTTGATGACAAAATATGTTAATGTATTCAAATTAGACAACTTTTTAAATGTAAAACTGGCAAAAGACCTGCCTTACTCCTAAAAGATAAGTATAATACCTATTGGAAAAACTTAAAATAATTGCATTTATCCTCAACAAACAATTTTAATTTCAATACAAGCTTGGCCAACACTTCAAACATGACAATGGAAAAGTTAATCTAAGATTAATCCTCTTTTGAGTCTAGATGAATCCCTAAAATGTTTGTTCCTGTCTTCTTGACTGCTGCAAGACTACCATGTAAACCAATGTACATTTGGCATAAAGGCAAATCCTCTTCAAATGAACAGGCACATTTCCATCGTTCCATCATCACCATGATCATCATTAACAACCTCATCATAAAATAAAGAGCTAATGATCAATACTACTTGATTACAACAAATCCACAGAGAATTTCCTAGTGCAATTAAAAAACATCTAATTTCCTTCAGATTTGAGACTTTTTCAAGTTAACCTAATATGGTTTACTATGTAGTAGGTTTAATGAGCATGGAAGACAATAAAAAGAATACTGTAATCCAATCCATGGCTTCACTGTGCCAATGGCCATTCTGTCTCCACCAGCACAGTTGGTCTGGACAGAATAATTCTTGTAAATAATAATTATTATTTATTTACAAATAATTATTTATAAATAATTATTGTCTGCTTGTTTCTAGGTTTAGCAATCATAAATCTTTCCTTTAAGAATATAGCAAATCAATCAAAGGTGAAATGTAAATCTGCATACATCCAAGATTGATATACGAACCCCACAGTGTTCATCAAGGAAATTCTTAGGGTACTAAAGACTAGATTGTTAGATTTGGTTTCTTTTCTTAAAAAATAAGTAAATAAAATTTGTAAAAGAGATAATAGTCAAATAGATCCTTCCGTGAAGGATATGATAGCAAAGATGATTATTCTGTACAGTAAAATCAGCATCAATATTTGAAATAATGTGCAGCATCAAGCTTTTTCCCCGAGGATGGGCAGATTTTCCAAATTACTGCTTAGTAAGTGGGCTTCCCTCGTAACTCAGTGATAAAGAACCTGCCTGCCAATGCAGAAGATGTGGGTTTGATCCCTGGGTCAGTACAATCCCTTGGAGGAGGAAATGGTAACCCATTTCCAGGTATTCTTGCCTGAGAAATCCCATGTACAGAGGAGCCTGGTGGACTACAGTCCATGAGATCACAAAAGAGTTGGAGATGACTTAGCAACAGGGCATGCATGCAATATATTTATTTGAAGCATTTGTAAGAGATAAATCTATTGCTCTGGACTCAGTTGCTTGAGTCCCAGTGCGATGTCTATGGAAGGTACATTTTTATAAACTTTGGGAGGGACTGCTATCTTTCTAGTGGCTTCCTAAAGAGAAGACCTATAAGAGTACAGTAGAATAAAACTTGACTAGTCATTCCTTGCTTAACTAGTTTATATTTCATGTTGCTTCATATAGACTACTAGATAAAAATACATTTTTCTAGCTTGAGTTGCCTCTTTCAGATTTTGCTATTTAGAAACTCCCTCTTTTGATAAGGTATCTTTTAGAAAATGAACATTTTTTTAAACAAAAGAACCTCTAATTTTGGGCGGGGGGTGGCACTAGCATTTTATGTAGGTTTAATCTGTTGTTGAGAGTACTGAAATACCAAGGAAGAGCTGAACAGTACTATTTTCTATATTACAGGAGCAAGTGATAGCTCAGAAATCATGGAGACCAGTGATATAAAGAAGGGCTAAAAAACTGAACTACTTTCCTTAAAATAATTCAGATTGATGGGTCATTCACAGTCCTGTTAACACATAACAACTGTATGCTCCAGGTAATTAGGATGACATTGTTGCTCCAATAAAAGTGACACCAGAACCAGTTTTCATTGGCATTGGATCTGCCAGCCCTGTCACCTCTGACTGCCTGGTCCCACATCTATTAACCCTATTGATTGGGAATCCTGCTGAGACTCACCAGAAAACTGCTCCCTGATGAAGGCTGGAGTGGATCAATCCTGAACCATGAACAAGAATTCAATAATACAACATAGAACGACGTTTAACCATTAAGTATTCCTTAAAGTAAATCAAATTATGGACCTTACCTTAATGAAGATCTTTTAAGATTTTGAGAAGTCGATTGATTCCAAGTCCCCAAAAGTAAACTATCGTCTAGAAGGGGCATGAGGCTGTGACAAGACATACCTTGTTTTCCTCTGTTGTGACCTAATTAATTGAAATAATAAGAAGGGCTGAGTTTGTGTAATCAAGATGGCTATCCCCTGTAAATAAGATGGCTATCACCTGTAAATACCGGATAAGTAGCTTTAAAGTCAAACCTTAAAATATTGTTATTTTCATAACAAAATGGAACTTTATGCAGATTTGCAGTGGAAAATATCACAGTACAAAGAAAAACATTTTCCTCCATAGCTACTAAAATAAATTTACTTATTAGTTGTCTTTAACAGGCTACTGAATTTTCTAAAGTTTTTGGAAAATTTGCTACCTTTCTCAAATTCATAGTTAATAGAGAAGATAGATGGAGAGGTTCAGAACTTCACATCTCTCTAAAAAGAGAGAAATGATCTATGTTTATGCCAGTGATTTTAATGGACTAAGCTACAAGTTTATTTATATTTAAATGTAATTGAATTTCTTCAGAATTTGATTCCCATCTTTCCAGAGATTATATCCTTTGGGTTTTGTTTCTGCCCAGCACCCTGATCTGAGCACCAAAAAAAAAAAAGCTTCTCTTCTGAAAAACCACCAGTGAGATTTTTCATTTGTAAACTCTGAAGAATCTTATAGAACCAACCTAAAAGTCCTAAATTCACAAAATTACAGATAGAGTAGATAGATAGATATATGGATAGATCAGTAGATACATATAAATATATATATTTTAATATGTAAATATATATTTACTTTTTGCATTATATATGTATGTGTATATATTATATATGTAATATATATATTTTTACTTCTGAAAGTTTCTTTTTTCTCTTAATTACATTTTAAAATAATTATTTTTTAATTACATTTATAATTAGTGAATGAATATTCCGAGAGTTTTAAATAAAACACTTTTGCAATTAAAAATGCAGAGACAATCTTTATTTTAAAATTAATATCAGTTGACATTTTGTTTTCCCAAATAGTTTCTATAAAATAGCTTGGAAAATTCAGTGTTGGGATTTTTTTTTTTCTTTGCTGGCAAATAAATAGTGTATTGACTGTTCATTAAAAAATGACCCAGTTGATGAGTTAATATAGTAAAATTAATGCCACGTAACTAGAATAATGGAAATTCATGTTTGCTTGCCATAATTGGTGTTTATCTTTGATCAATAATGTATAATGGTCTATGTGAAACAGCCAACATAGAATATATCACGTTATCTTTATTTAGCACCTCTAGGCAAGAATATTGTATAGGGAAAAAAGCCAAAATGACTGTTTTTCTTTATTAACGGCTCTCTAAGGAATACATTGGAATGAGTTCTGTCTGCCAACTAATTGATAATTATTTAATTAGCAATTTATAATGACAATGGGATTTTACCCCCCACCAGTCCATCTCTTCTTTAAGACTGGAGGAGACAACCTTCTGCATTTTTGCACTAATTTCTGGGAGCCAATACAAGCCAAAGTGTGCCCTCACTGAGATTTCCCAAGTTAAACTCCAGAAGCAGTACATGCCACCACCTCCTTGAAACCACAGCACTTCCTCTTCCCATTAGCGGGTGGCTGGCGCCTGAACAATGTGTGTGGGTGCACTGCCTCGCCGTGTCACTGTGGACGGTTCCAACAGCAGCTTCATTAGTTCTTTTTACAACAAAAGGTAGGTTTTCCCCCCCCTGCCTTTTTCTTTCTTTCCCTTAGTTGGCATGTGGGTTGAATTTTGCTTGGACCCCCTGCTTGACTTTTTTTATTCCTGAACTTCTTTAGAATGGTGCAGCTATTCGAACTCTAGGAATTGTAACTGATAGACTGTTTGCAGGGGAATTCATGAAAGTTCTCTTTGTTCTCCCTTCTTTAAATCAGGTTTACCAGCCCCTCCCTCCCACCAAAAAGGAAAAGGAAATCCACTTTTAATTATACATTGATGGAAATCACTGTGTAGGAAGGGAGCCTTCACGGGAGAACGCCTACTTTTTACACTTTATTACAAGCAGAAAGAGGGGCTTGCCTCAGAATATCAGTTCTCAAGTGAAAATACATCTTTCTCCATCACCCCTCTGTTCAGTTTAAGAGTTTTCAACCAATGCAAGAGTTCTATTTAAGAAACAAAACTTCATAGTAGCTTGCATATATTTTTAAGGATGTATATGAAATTTAAAAGGACAGTAGCTTAAAAATATACATACATACATATATATATATATATATGTAGTAGATCATATATATATATATATATGTAGTAGATCATCTTCAGTTAACTATACAGGAGAATTTTGTATGTATAAAAAGGACAAGATTGAATATCTAGCTAAATCTCTGAAAACAAATAAAGTAGCTATTTATCTAGCTGACATATTTGACAATTCATTCCTTTCATATTTTCCACTCAAAGAATAGGTATGGAATTAAAAAGGTTCACAATGCAAAAAGGTGGAGTTGTGGGATATGTATGAGAATAATGAGGGAAATATTTTAATGTTACATTGAATATTTTAACATCAATGATTTATCAGGAACCCTCAATATTCTTTATAGAATAGAAGGGAGAAAAAAATTAGAGGATCAAGAAATAAGCATGCTTTTAAGTGGAAATTTCAATTGCAATTGCCTTTTTTAAAAAAATTTTCTAAGGCATACACTTGTTTTTGAGATTAGAAAATACTCTCTTTTTTTGTCTTTTGAGGTTTTGTCTCTACAAGAAAGAAAGGTAGCAAAGTCCTATATATCGAAGCCAAGGCCTTTGCTTCCGAGGATCAACAGTCTGCCTACAATAATGCTGTGCATATACAGTTTCCACCCCAGACCCATGTCTACCAGAGTCTCACTATAGAAACAAGAGTCAGACTGGACAACCCACTTTTTATCAGCAAAGCATCTAAGGCTTAAGAGAGTAAATAACTGGCCTTATTATACTGGGTCTGCAAAGAAAACAGAATCACTACAAGGACTTTGTGAATAGGGAATTACTATAGAAATTACAGGAATGTGGGAGAGGTATTTAAGTGCAGGTCTGGAAGAGGGAAATAGAGGTCAGAGATACAGTTGATAACCAGATCCAAACGAAACACTGGCTTTGGAAAGTAAGTGAAAGCTTGCAGGAGCAGTTGAGAAGATGGGCTCATCTTCAATCTCATTGTCAAGCATGTAGTGGTGGGTCTGGGGCCATGGGGGGCTGGTAGAGCCGGCGGTCACAAAGACAAGTGACGCCTGAAGCAGGAGCAGAATGCCGACCAGCCGGCCCAGTGGGGCCTTTGCACCTGGCCCGTGGCTGACGCATCTGACCGCCATGGCCTTCCAAGGGTAACGTCCTCCTTACTTTTAGCTTCCAAATCTTATGCAAATTCGTTTCTTGGTCAACTCTAACTCAGAATCATGCGGGGACAGGATTTCTGGAAAATGTATGGTAGTGCCAAGTTGGCAACCACAATCCAACACATTGGTGTAAGACCACCGAGCTAGAACGTGGCAGAGACTGAATGAGGGTAAGTGTTTGACTGAGAGGACAAGGCTGCTTCCATCCTGTCAGGCTATGTTGAGCTACCTGTTCCAATAAGAGGCTAAAGCAAAGGGTGAAGGACATCAATCTAAATGTCATGATCAGTCGCAAGCGACAGAAATACAACTGAAAGTTGTTTAAGCCGAAAAGGGGATTTATTGGCTTATGGGAATTAATTAAATGGGAATTAATTATCAAAAGGAAATGCATTCCTCAATTGAAATATTCAGATCTCAGGGATGACTTGATCCCAGAATTCAGAAGGTATTTTTGGGACTCATTTTTTTTTTTCTTTCTCTCCTTTGGCTCTGCACTCCTCTGGTTTAGCTTTATTCGTATCTACTAAGAATGGTGAAGACTGGGAAAAAAATTCATCAGGTCCTGAAGGCATAAATTTTTCCATGGAGGAAAGAGTTTTAAGCCTATTTCTTGGAATTCCATGACTCCAAAGGAAGAAAATGCTTCTCTGTCCTAATACTTTAATCATAAATATCCTAATCAAATCTTGTTGGCTTGGCTTGGGTCAGATGTTTGTTTTTGTGTTAATGATCGAGGCCGAGGGATAATTGTCTGTGCCTTGAATTTGAATTCCTTCCAGGAATCAGCTAGGGAGAGAGTGTACCATCCAAACCTGATTGGAAAAAAGATGGATTTCCTGTGCTTAAGAACATGGAATGGACAATAAGTATTTACCAAGCTCATTAAAGATCCTTTTTTCAGTGCACTTAGTTATTGCATAAAGGAAGTAAAAGAGGCGTGGGTTAATCAACTCTAGCAGTCTAAACACTTGTGAAGCGAAATTGCAATGCAATAATAATCAACAACTTTTGATTAATATATGTGCCCAATACTTTTCTGGGCATTTAAGAGAATACAAAAGTATAATCTACAGTCTTTAGCTTCCTTAACAATATTTACATTTTCATTGAGGAGAGAAAATTTATACATACAATAATTAGCAAGCAATTGAAGATAGAATGTAATTAATGGAAATGCTCTGTGATATAGGTTCGAAAGAGGACCAGTCCTTTAGGAACAGGTTACCTAGAAAGTCCTCCCAAAGGAGTTGGTACTTTGGCCTGCCTTTGAAGAGTGATGAAAATAAGGAAAGGCACTGCATTCTAGAAAAATAACATAAATATAGGCACAGAGTCAGAGTTAAGCGTATTACAGGATAATATAATAGATATTACTTCCCCTTTTTCACTAACAGAATCTTTTTGGTCATGGTTAAGGACAGCCATTTGCCAAGTTTAGGAGAGGAATGTCCATTGTTTCAAGCCAAATATAAAAATTTGGTCCTCTTAATTTCTCAGACTTTTGTATAGCAGGGGAGTCTGGGTGACCCAGCTTTAGCCAATGATACGAGTGAAATCTATTGGGAAAGTCTGGGGCAAACATGTGCATTTCTGATATAAGAGTACAGATATGACTGATGATGGTGGTCAGAACACAATATCCCAAAATATGGTACCTTCACACACTGAATATTTTAACCTCAAGGAGTTTGAAGAAATAGCAGATGCAAGAAGGGCACTCTGACCTTCCCCCCACCTCTCTCCCATGAAACAGATCATAAATCTTCAGGAGAGAGATGCCCTCCCTATACCTTTAGGAAAGCCACATCTTTACCTCTGAAGACAAAATAATGCCAAAAGAATCCAGCCAAATGGATCTGGCTGAGCTTCCGTGTTTATTACGTTTACCTCCTGCATGTTGTTCGACCATGTTTCTGCACGGCTGCCGCCTCCTCACCAAAGCTAGCACAAAGACACTCAGCTAGCAAAACACTTTAGCTGTTTCCTCAGTCTTCCTTTCCTTATAAAGCCTCCTGTGTCAAAGAAAATGTGTATTAAATAAACTTGCATGCTTTTCTCTTGATAATCTGTCTTTGTCAGTTTGATTTTCAGACCCAACCGAAGACCCTAAGAAGTTTGAGGAGAACTATTTTTTTTCCCCACTTACATCAGCAGAGCTTTATTTATTTCCCTTCTGTTTTGAATATAGTGTTTGAAGGTATAATAGCCACTTTCAACCATGAGGGGCTTCCCTGGGGGCTCAGCTGGTGAAGAACCTGCCTGACGTGCAGGAGACCTGGGTTTGATCCCTGGGTTGGGAAGATCCCCTGCAGAAGGGAAAGGCTACCCGCTCCAGTGTTCTGGCCTGGAGAATTCCACGGACTCTATAAGTCCATGGCATTGCGAAGAGTCGGACACAACTGAGCGACTTTCAGTCACTTCAACCATGAGACAAAAAGCTTGAAAAATAAAGTCAATAAGCTAAAAGTGGTGAAGCATGCTGTAAAAAAAATCTAAAAGCAACCTGTCACAAGACACTTTGGGGTAAAAGAGTCCTTATTTGTTTAAGCCCCAGGAAGTGCATGTTGTTTTGTGCTGGGCTGGGCTGGGCTTAGTCTCCCAGTACTGTCTGGCTCTTTGTGACCCCATGGACTGAAGCCCACCAGGCTCCTCTGTCTGTGGGGATTCTCCAGACAAGAATACTGGAATGGGTTGACATGCCCTCCTCCAGGGGACCATCCCAATCGAGGGATTGAACCCAGGTTTCCCACATTGCAGGCAGATGCTTTACCATCTGAATCACCAGGAAAGCCCAAGAACACTGGAGTTGATCGCCCATCCCTTCTCCAGCGGAACTTCCCAACCCAGGAATTGAACCGGGGGCTCCTGCCAGCTGAGCTACCCGGGAAGCCCACAGTTGGTCTTATTTGCAGTCAAATTCATTTTTAACTGATATAGATAGGAAAGATATTAGCCTGGCTGGAAAGTTATGAAATGTATAATTTCACTAATCACCACATTTACATTCACATCTCTATGATTTTATGGGCCAAATACTTTCAGTCTAAAATGCTTTTCTTTCTTTACCTAAAGTCATCTGCTTAGTCCAGCACATTTGTTATTTCATCCATGAAAATTTCTCTGTTTACCACCATCAAACTAAATGACGCTTTGGGTACCTACAAAGCAGTGCTTGTGCTCAAGTCCAGCACTAATTTTCCTTCCAGTCTTATGGTAGGTTTAGACGTTTAGATACTCATTTCTTTTAGTCTGCAGACTTCCATTAGAGAAAGATGTTTTTTTCAATTTTATGGTTTCTACAGAAATGTTTTGCATATATCAGATTTTTATTCAATTTTTAAAAAATGAAACCTTGTACCTTCTATTTTGTTGACATCCTTGCCCTGAAAAAAGCAAAATAAAAATGAATAAACAAAGCCATAGTGGCACTATTTTTCAACTCCTTTCCTTAGTAGAGTAGTGGTCGCTCAGTCGTGTCTGACTCTTTGTGACCACATGGACTGTGGTCCGCCAGGGTCCTCTGTCCATGGGATTCTCCAGCCAAGAATACTGGAGTGGATTGCCATCACCTTCTCCAGAGGATCTTTCTGACCCAGGGATTGAACCTGGGTCTCCTGCACTGCAGACGGATTCTTTACCGTCTGAGCTACAGGAAAGGTCCAACATGGGAGGAAGACAAGCACAATACAAAAAATCAGAAAGAGGGGAACAGCAGGCCAGAGAAAACAAGCCTAAGAAACAAACAAACTGGACCGTGACAGCTCTAGAAGACACTCAAGGAATCTGGTCAATTTAAGAAAACAAGACTTCAGAGCTGGGTTGATAAAAATAAGACTGAGAAGGAAAGAGAAAGAAGGGTAAGAAAACAAAGAATCGAACCGTAACAGAACTCTAAACACATAAGCAACAATCAGAAACAGACCCCTTTCCTTAGCAGGTGACATTTATCTCTGCATTCTTAAATCTGGTTTGACTTTGTGACTTACTCTGTCAACGGTGTTGTTCAGATGCTAAACTGTGTCTGACTCTTGGCCACCCCATGGATTGCCACATAGCGGGTGTCCTCCACTATCCCCTGAAGTCCGCTCAGACTCAAGTCTGATGAGTCAGTGATGCTGCCTCCCTCCTCTCCGTCTGCCTTCAGTCTTTCATCTCAATCTTTTCCAACGAGTCAAGTCTTCACATCAGTGGCCAAAGTATCGGAGCTTCAGCTTCAGCATCAGTCCTTCCAATGAATATTCAGGGTTGATTTTCTTTTGGATTGGCTGGTTTGATCTTGCAGTTCAAGGGATGCTCAAGAGTCTTCTCCAGCACCACAATTTGAAAGTATCAATTTGTTGGCACTCAGCCTTCTTTATGGTCCAAGTCTCACATCTGTACATGACTACTGGGAAAAACCATAGCTTCGACTACAGAGACTTTTGTCAGCAAAGTGATGCTTCTACTTTTTAATACACTGTCTAGTTTTGACATAGTTTTCCTTCCAAGAAGCAAGTGTCTTTTAATTCCATGGCTGCAGTCACCATCTGCAGTGATTTTGGAGCCCAGAAAAATAAAATCAGCTACTGTTTCCCCATCTCCCTGTCATGAAGTGATGGGACCAGATGCCATGATCTTAGTTTTTTGACAAGGCTATGATCTATGAAGAGGAGTTTGTCAATGGGATGCAGCAAATGAGACACAATTAGAGACTTAGAATGTTACGATTCACTGGGGCATTTGTGCTGTCTCACTGATTGTTAGAACCCTGAGGCTCCTGCAGAGCATCCCAGGGCTGCCTTCTAGATGATCAGAGATCACACAGAACAGCTGTTTATCCCAGCCAAGCAGCACCCCCAACCAGATCTAACAAACAGCTGACCTGTCACTTACACTCAGATGCTTGAGCGATGCCAAGACCAGCAATAGAGCTGTCCGAATGGGCCCAGTCTCAATCAATGACACACAGAATCATGAAGTAAAACAAATGCTGTTTTAAGCTACCAAATTTTGGGGAAGATAATTGTATAGCAAAAATTAGCAGAGGGACTATGAAGTTTTTCAGGATTACTTTTAAGAAACTTTCAACTCAGAAGGTCAGTTGAAGACAGAGATGATTGGAGCAACTGCATCTTTTGGTTGAGATGCAATCGATTTTCACAATTTTTGGTTGACCACAAAAATGGCTTAAGATACCAACGTGTAATATAGAAAAGAAAGGAAGTGAAGTCGCTCAGTTATATTTGACTCTTTGCGACCCCGTGGACTGTAGCCCACCAGGCTCCTCTGTCCATGGGATTCTCCAGGCAAGAATACTGGAGTGGGTTGCCATTTGGCCCATGCTAATTTGTAATATAAGTGGACTGTTGTCAATTTTCAAAACCCTGTCATGAGGCCTACAAAAGTAAATGGAGTTTATCTGATGTTTAAGAGTTTTGCGCACAGGCACAGTTTCAAGCTGTTAGAAGACAGATATTCTTTATAAAACTTGTAAGGATATGTGTTCGACTCCAGGTGCATCCTTCTTTTGTGAAACTTTTATGTGAGGAGTATTTTAATATTTTAACCCAGACTATCAGTAAAATTTTTCATCTGGTTTTTATCTTGATTCAGATGGATTTGGTTCTTCTTGAGTAATAATCACATCCTGACATCACAGCTCACTAAAAATGAACCCATTTGATACATCTATTTGGTGTGAATTTCAAAGCCATGACCAAGGTTCCTTAGTTTCAGTTCTTAGTGAACTAACTGCTCTAAGCCAAGGGCAGTTAGGAAAAGCAAGCCTTTGCCATCTCAGTGGCTCAAGGCCAGGCTCCTTGATGAGACACAGTCAGTAGGATCTGCATCTTCCAGATGCTTTGGGGGAGGCTCTACGCCCCCTCCCCACTTTCCCTGCTCCAACTCATTCCTGCCCACCCTCAGTCATGAAGCCCCCTCTTCAGTTCTGAGGATAGAGCGTGGAAGGAATGGACTCTCTGGCAGCACCCGCATAGTTGGAAAGCTGGGCACTTAATTATGCACTCGCACTTTCCCCACGGAAGAGATCACGGTCCAAGAAGAGTTCTCACTTAGCTGTGCTGTGGGAAGGAAGGGTAGCGCAAGTAAAGTGACATTGTTCTTCTAAGCCACGTCAGTGCATCCCAGCCCACAAATATGTGTGTGTATATATATATATATATATATATATATATGTACACTCCAGTGAAGTGCTGGAACTTCTTCGCTATAAATCTGGACTTTCACAAAGACTTTTTTCGTCTGAGTGAACTTCTCAGAGAGTGTTTTCCAGGGTCTTCCAGACCACACCCAAGTACTAGCACTGGAACAGGTTTCTGGGTCACTGCAGAGTCTACAGCCAGAACTGGGGTCTAAATATTACCCAGTTCACATGTCAGCAAGATATCTGGATCCCTTGGTATATTGCTGTAATATGCTGCTCCCTCAAAAGCACTTTTGTCCATGTATGGATGCCAAATTGTGTTATTATGTAAAGTTACAAAGAAAGGACCCCTTAACCAGCCCTGTTGCTCAGATACCTTTAAAGCATCAGCCTTTATTGAGCTGTTTCACCATCCTCCAGTCAAAGTCATCTGCTGCAGCCTCTCAACACCCCCAACACATCAGGGAGAAAAGAAAAAGAGAAAGCAAGACCCTTACCTCCAGGAACATTTCTCAGATTTATTAAAGGAATATGCACAGACTTCTCTGAAAGCTACTCTTCAGGTATGGGGATTCTGGTGTGGCTGGGTTTTTATGTCTTATATAGGGCCTGCAGAAGCAGAAAATGCAAAGTTCAGTAATAAGAACTAAATCACATAACTGAGGTTAGGTTTAGGTCAGTTCAGTTCAGTCACTCAGTCGTGTCCAGCTCTTCGTGACCCCATGGACCGCAGCACGCCAGGCTTCCCTGTCCTTCACCAACTCGCTCAAACTCTTGCCATTGGCTCGGTGATACCATCCAACCATCTCATCCTCTGTCGTCCCCTTCAACAGGTTTAGGTAGTGTGAGTATGTATAAAAAGTGGTTTAGGTAGTGTGTATAAAAATTACTAAAGACTTTCAGCTGATTTTATTTTTGAAATTTTTTATACTGTCTGAATTTTATTTTACTTATATATTATGTTTATATAGAGAAAGCAAGTTTATTTCCTTGGTTGAAAGAGAGAAGTTGTTTTAATGGACTTTATTTAAGAGCAGTTTTAGGTTCACCTCATAGTTGAATGGAAGGTCCAGAAATTTCCCATTTATCCCCCAGTCCTACACATGTGTAGCCCCCACCCCACCCGCAACTGGCAACATTCCTCACCTGAGTGGTACATCATTAAAATCAATAAACCCACACTGACACATCAGTTTCACATAAAGTTTGTAGTCTGATTAGGGTTCAGTTTGGTGTTGTAGATTTTTGTGGGTTTGGACAAATTCATCATGATGCGTACCCATGAGTATAATATCTTAGATTTGGGTCCTCCCGGGAACAAGACATTTGTGGGTTGTGACATGGAGATGTCCAGTCAAATCTCAAGAGAGAGCGCAGGCTGTAAGTTTGACCAGTTTCTTCCTATTTGCTTAAGTTTTAGGATTTCTTGCTGGACTTTCAGTGCTAAAGTCAGAAAAGTCCTGGGAAAACGGGTGAACTGGTCACTCTACACATTGTAGACATGGGTTTAGGGTATTAACAGTACACAAATGTTGAGTAGGAACAAGGATCATCCTCCCTCCACTCTCTTCACTAGTTGAGTGCTTTTAGCATGTACTGTAACTCTTTGCAAATTGCATCACCACTAATATTTTATAAAATTTTATATATAAGATAGGATGATTCCTCAATATGTTTTTTTAAGTTCCATAACAATGAGGACTATATTAATGTTTTTCTTTTCAAGGAATCCAACCCAGGTTATTGAGAACTAACCTTTGATAAATGGAATTGATTAACTAATATAGAAGATACCTATTTGAGAAAAAGATGGGTAAATGAAAGAATAGAAGCACAATAACGTGTTCCAAGCACTTCAGAATGTGATCAAAGGATTCAGTAAGTGTTAATATTGCAGGTGTAAGAGTACACAGAATGAGATATTTCAAATTATAAACATTAAAGCAATTTCCACATTTTGCTTTAATTAATTGCCAATAGTTGTTACTTTTCTCTTTGATGCTATGTTCAGAGTAAAACTCTCTCTGAAGACACAAATAAAAATATTGCTGTGAAAACATTGAGAATTAAATAATTTCCCAATTATTTAGAGTGGAAAGATACACTATGATTGTGTGAGGGAAGTGTTGAAAAGTTAGGTCTGATGAACTTAATGAAACTTGTCTTTTCAAATGTTTCAGTCTCCCCATTGATCCAGCTGCATTTTGTATTTAACACACTTCTGTAACTCTCTAATCGGGGATGACGTAATTATGTCTAAAAGTCTAGAGAGTGAGATTCAAGGTCCTTCTTGGAGATGGCACAGTTATCTTGTTTTTGCTTTGATAACTCTAGCTGGGTTGGGCTTCCCTAATAGCTCAGGTAGTAAAGAATCTGCCTGCAATGTAAGAGACCCTGGTTCGATTCCTGGGTCAGGAAGATCTACTGGAGAAGGGATAGGCTACCCACTCCAGTGTTCTTGGGCTTCCCTTGTGGCTCAGCTGGTAAAGAATCCACCTGCAATGCAGGAGACCTTGGTTCAATCCCTGGGTTGGGAAGATAACTTGGAGAAGGGGAGGGCTACCCACTCCAGTATTCTGGCCTAAAGAAATTCACGGACTGTATAGTCCATGCAGTTGCAAAGAGTTGGACACAACTGAGTCATTTTCACTCACTCACTCAACTGGGATTGGCATGGATATTTTACCTGTATTTTATAAAGCAATATTTTAATTGTTCATTAAAAACTCATAAGATAGGCATTATCTTCTTTATACAGAAGTATAAATTTAGGCAGCATTTAAAATAATGAAAACAAAACAATAATGACAAGCATGACTTGCTGAGAATCTGTTATTCATAAAGCGTCGTGTTAGGTTTGATTGTTGTCATGGTTATTGTTTAGTTGATGGGCCATATTCTACTCTTCTGTGACCCCATGGACTGTAGCCCGCCCGGCTACTCCGTCCATAGGATTTCCCAGGCAAGAGTACTGGAATCGGTTGCCCTTTCCTTCTCCATGGGATCTTCCTGACCTAGGGATTGAGCCCACATCTCCTGCTTAGCAGGCAGATTCTTTACCACCAAGCGACCTGGGAAACCACTGTTAGCTTTGATACACATATGAATTCGACTATAATCTGTGGGGCAAATACTATCCCCTTCATTTTAAAAGGAGGAAATGGAGGATTAGAGAAGTTAAATAACTTGCCTAAGGTAATATGCCTACAGTGAGTGGCGGTGACAAGATCTGAAATGTCTGACTCTAAAACTTACTACACAATTTCTTTTGTTTTTCATTTTATGTAATTTTAAATTTGTTTTTCACAGTCAGCACTTCCATTTTGATGTCCTCTTTTGTAAGTTCACTTTTATTGGCATATAGTTGCTTCACAATGTGTAGTTTCTGCTATACAACAAACTGAATCAGCATTTTGCACACATATATCCCCTCTTTTTAGATTCCTTCCCGTTTAGGTCACCACAGGGCACTGAGGAGACTTCCTTGTGCTATACAGTAGTTTCTCATTACTTATCTATTTTATATATGGTACCAGTTGTGTGTATACGTCAATCCTGATCTCCCAGTTCATCCTAACAATCCCCTCCACTTCTCCTCTTGGTGTCCAGACTTTTGTTCTCAGCGTCTCTGTTTCTGTTTATCTCCCTCCTTCAAAGGACTTAGTATAATGAATACATGTGCACACACACACATACATACACATAAGCATATATACATATACATAAGCATATATATATATATATGTATGTATACACACGTACACACATTTATTATAGGGGACTGGAATGCAAAAGTAGGCGGTCAAGAAATAGCTGGAGTAACAGGCAAATTTGGCCTTGGAGTACAGAATGAAACAGGGCAAAGGCTAATAGAGTTCTGCCAAGAGAACGCACGGGCCATAGCAAACACCCTCTTCCAACAACACAAGAGAAGACTCTACACATGGACATCACCAGATGGTCAACACTGAAATCAGATTGGTTATATTCTTCACAGTCAAAGATGGAGAAGCTTTATACAGTCAGCAAAAAGAAGATCCGGAGCTGACTGTGGCTCAGAACATGAACTCCTTATTGCCAAATACAGACTTAAATTGAAGAAAGTAGAGAAAACCACTAGACCATTCAGGTATGACCTAAATCAAATCCCTTACGATTATACAGATGAAGTGAGAAATAGATTGAAGGGACCAGACCTGATAGAGTGCCTGATGAACTATGGATGGAGGTTCATGACATTGTACAGGAGACAGGGATCAAGACCATCCCCATGGAAAAGAAATGCAAAAAAGCAAAATGGCTGTCTGAGGGGGCCTTACAAATAGCTGTGAAAAGAAGAGAAGCAAAAAGCAAAGGAGAAAAGGAAATATATTCTCATTTGAATGCAGAGTACCAGAGAATAGCAAGGAGAGATAAGAAAGTCTTCCTCAATGATCAATGCAAAGAAATAGAGGAAAACAACAGAATGGGAAAGACTAGAGATTTCTTCAAGAAAATTAGAGATACCAAGGGAATATTTCATGCAAAGATGGGTTCAATAAAGGACAGAAATGGTATGGACCTAACAGAAGCAGAAGACATTAAGAAGAGATGGCAAGAGCACACAGAAGAACCGTATAAAAAAGATCTTCACAATACAGAAAATCATGATGGTGTGATCACTCACCTAGAGCCAGACATCCTGGAATGTGAAGTCAAGTGGGCCTTAGAAAGCATAACTATGAACAAAGCTAGTGGAGGTGATGGAATTCCAGTTGAGCTATTTCAAATCCTGAAAGATGATGCTGTGAAAGTGCTGCACTCAATATGCCAGCAAATTTAGAAAACTCAGCAGTGGCCACAGGACTGGAAAAAGTCATGTTTCTTTCCAACCCCAAAGAAAGGCAATGCCAAAGAATGTTCAAGCTACTGTACAATAGCGTTCATGTCACACCCTAGTAAAGTAATTCTCAAAATTCTCCAAGCCAGGTTTCAGCAATACGTGAACCGTGTACTTCCATATGTTCAAGCTGGTTTTAGAAAAGGCAGAGGAACCAGAGATCAAATTGCCAACATCCACTGGATCATCAAAAAAGCAAGAGAGTTCCAGAAAAACACCTATTTTTGCTTTATTGACTATGCCAAAGCCTTTGACTGTGTGGATCACAATAAACTGTGGAAAATTCTGAAAGAGATGGGGAAAACAGACCACCTGACCTGCTTCTTCAGAAATCTGTATGCAGGTCAGGAAGTAACAGTTAGAACTGGACATGGAACAACAGACTGGTTCCAAATAGGAAAAGGAGTACATTAAGGCTGTCACCCTGCTTATTTAACTTATATGCAGAGTACATCATGAGAAATGCTGGGCTGGAAGAAGCACAAGCTGGAATCAAGATTGCAGGTAGAAATATCAATAATCTCATATGCAGATGACACCACCCTTATGGCAGAAAGCAAAGAACTAAAGAGCCTCTTGATGAAAGTGAAAGAGGAGAGTGAAAAAGTTGGCTTAAAGCTCAACATTCAGGAAACTAAGATCATGGTATCTGGTCCCATCACTTCATGGCAAATAGATGGGGAAAACATGGAAACAGTGGCTGACTTTATTTTGGAGGGCCCCCAAATCACTGCAGATGGTGATTGCAGCCATGAAATTAAAAGATGCTTGCTCCTTGGAAGGAAAGTTATGACATCCTAGACAGCATATTAAAAACCAGAGACATTACTTTGCCAACAAAGGTCCATCTAGTCAAGTCCATCTAGTCATGGTTTTTCCAGTAGTCATGTATGGATTTGAGAGTTGGACTATAAAGAAAGCTGAGTGCTGAAAAATTGATGCTTTTGAACTGTGGTGTTGGAGAAGACTCTTGAGAGTCCCTTAGACTGCAAGGAGATCCAACCAGTCCATCCTGAAGAAGATCAGCCCTGGGTGTTCATTGGAAGGACTGATGCTGAAGCTGAAACTCCAGTACTTTGGCCATCTCATGTGAAGAGTTGACTCATTGGAAAAGACCCTGAAGCTGGGAGGTCTTGGGGGCAGGAGGAGAAGGGGATGACAGAGGATGAGATGGCTGGATGGCATCACTGACTAAATGGACATGAATTTGGGTGGACTCTGGGAGTTGGTGATGGACAGGGAGGCCTGGCGTGCTCCGGTTCATGGGGTCACAAAGAGTTGGACACGACTGAGTTACTGAACTGAACTGACACACATTTATGGTGACTCTCACATGAAAGATCTCAACAATAACTGCAGAAATGGTTTACCTGGTGGCTCAGACAGTAGAGAATCTGCCTGCAATGCTGGAGACCCGGGTTTGAACCCTGGGTTGGGAAGATCCCTTGGGTCGTGTGGGCATCGCAACCCACTCCAGGTTTTTGCCTGGAGAATTCCATGAACAAAGGAGTCTGGCAGGTCACAGTCCATGGAGTTGCAAAGAGTCAAACACCACTTAGCAACTAAAACCTTTACACTTTCTTTCTCTCTATTTACAATGGAAGATATACACATGCTCTTCTCAAATTGTCTTTTGGCGTATAGGTGCTTGTCAATGTGTAGTTTCTACTCTACAATAAAGTAAATCATCCTGTTTGCCTCCTCAAGGATTTTTCCTCTGCTCTTTTGTTCTTCTGTATCATCAACTGCTCTTCCTTCCTGGATCTTCCTACTTGAAAACATAAATTTTATTCAATACCTCTTTAGCCACTATTTTATTCTCTGCTGAAACCAAAAGCAAAAGTACTTTAAAAAGTTGTGTAAATTCAGATTATCCTTTTCTTCCCTTCCCGTTTCTCTTCAGCAAACTTCAACTGGCTTCAGCAGGCTTCTATCTCCACCTCTCTCTGAAAGGACTTCCATCAAGGTCATCAGTGGCAACTATCTTACCAAATAAAAGGATAGCATCTTAACCGATCTCTCAGCAGTAGTCAATAGAGTTGAATTATTCCTTCCTATAATACTTTCCTCTGCTAGGCTCTACTTAATTAAAATTATTCACTGCCTATATGCCAGGAATTGTTTCAGGTCCAAAAAAAAAGTCCTGTCCTCATAGGAAGCAGAGGCAACAATATTATAAATAAAATGAATAAAACTAGAGAAATGCAAATCAAAACTACAATGAGGTATCACCTCACACCGGTGAGAATGGCCCTCATCAAATACTCTACGAACAATAAATGCTGGAAGGGGTGTGGAGAAAAGGGAAAACTCTTGCACCTTTGGTGGGAATGTAAGTTGATATGGCCACTATGGAAGACAGTATAGAGATTCCTTAAAAAACTAAAAATAAAACCACCATATGACCCAGCAATCCCACTCCTAGGCACATACCCTGAGGAAACCAAAATTGAAAGAGACACATGTATCCCATTGTTCATTGCAGCACTATTTACAATAGCTAGAACATGGAAGCAACCTAGATGTCCATCGCCAGATGAACAGATAAAGAAGTTGTGGTACACATACACAATGGAATATTACTCGGCCATAAAAAGGAATGCATTTGAGTGAGTTCTACTGAGGTGGATGAACCTAGAACCTATTATACAGAGTGAAGTGAGTCAGAAAGAGAAAGATAAATATCACATCCGTAATATCACATATATACGGAATCTAGAAAAATGATACTGAAGAATTTATTCACAGGGCAACAGTGGAGAAACAGACATAGAGAACAGACTCATGGCCGTGGGGTGAGAGGAGGAGAGGGTGAGCTGTATGGAAAGAGTAACATGGAAACTTACATTCCCAGGTGTAAAATAGCCGGGGGAATCTGCTGGGTGACCCAGGAAACTCAAACAGGGGCTCTGTATCAACCGAGAGGGGTGGGATGGAGAGGGAGACGGGAGGGAGTGAAAAAAATGGGAAAAAAATGAGTAAAACTTACAGTGCCTCAGACACTGTTTCATGCTACGGAAAAAAGGGGCAGGGAAGTACATTCGGAGAGTTGGGTGGGTGTCATTTCAAACAGGATGTTCAGGAAGATCATTCTACAAGAGCGAACACAGCCGGAGAACCTGAAGGAAGTGAGGAACATGATGATTTGTGGGGGAAGAGTTTTCTGGGCAGGATGGTGACCCGTGGAAAGAGCTGCGGTGGGAATGGGCCCACTCTGCCTGAGGGATGGTGATGAGGCTGGTGAGGGACAAGGGGAACGGGTCTGCGGAGGAAAGGGGAGAAATACTGGTGAAACTGTTGAAGGCCTCGAGAACATGGAATTAACCTCAGATGAGATGGAAGTCCAATGCAAAATTCTGAGAATCATCTGTCGGATGTATTAACAGGATCACCTGGCTTCTTGAGGAAAAAGGGTGGAAGCAGGAAGCTATTCTAGCAATCCCGTCAAGATAGAGGCGGTTTGGAAAAAGTTGGAAGCAATGGATATATTGAGAAGTAAGAGTCTGCATCAATTTTGAAATAGCACATCATTTGCTGATATTAAAATGCCCTGATTTTCATTTTGCAGACTTGTTCTCTTCTCTCTCTTTTGCTGGCCTACATTCTTTTCAACTTCTGAATGTCCATATCTTTAAACTTCAGCTCTAGTCCTTATTCTGTTTTCTGTGTCTCTAATCTAGGTAATCTCATTTTGTTCAACAGTTTTAAATAACACCTCTGTGCCAATGAAATGTTATTACTCCAGACTTTGATGTTTCCCCTGAACTCTAAGATTCTTGTATCTACCCACTTGATACTCACTCCACAGAGGAAAAAAGTCAGATCGAACACACACAAACAGCATGCTATTCTCAGTCTCAGTCCCGTCTGTCCTCGGTCTTAGTACTTTTGTCTTTCCCATATGAGTAATTCATTCAATTATTTGACTTGGGAGAATCTGAGTTTGATATAATCTCAACTTGTCTTTTGCCTCTCATCATCACATTCAATAAACAAATATGGCCTTGGGATTATACCTTCAAAATATATGTAATACTAATCCACCCCCTTATCTCACCTCCATGCGCACTTTTGACAAGCTAACATCTTCTCGCACCTGAGCTACTGCAAGACGCCAGCCTTGTCCCCTCGGTTCTATTCTGGCTTGCCCCGCCTACTTCCTTCTCTTTTTATTCTTGCCTCTTTATTGTAGCACAGTTGCTTTACAATGCTGTGTCGGTTTCTGCTGTCTGTACAGCGAAGTCAATCAGCTGCATGCTCTATGCTAAGCTGTGTCCTAAGGCTCTTCAGTCCTCTTTGTGACCCTCTGACTCTTTGGGACCCTGTGGACTGTAATCCAGTAGGCTCCTGGATTGTCCCTCCCTCTGATACCGCCCTCCCTGACTTGCCGTCCCTCCCATCTAGGTAATCACAGAGCACTGAGATGAGCTTCTTGTGCATTATAGTAGGTTCTAGGAAATCTTATAGGTTCCCTGCTTGAAATCCTTCAAAGGTTTCCATTTTCTTATAATATAGTCTTAAGGTCCTACATAATTTACTCATATCTTTAAGTTTATTTCAAATTACATCCTTCAATCTTACTATGCTCAAGAAACAATGGCTTCACTCTCCTCTTGCAGAACATTTATCTTATCCCTGCAATTGCATCCAGGCATTTGCACCTGCCCTTCTCTCTGTGTGAAATATTCTTGTCTCACGTCCTTGCATGACTGGCCTCTTTCCCTTGGTTAAAACTTAGTTCAAATATTATCTTCTCTCAGAAGCCTTTCCTGACAACCATATCTTGACTATGTTATCCTCCAACTCCTGAGTACTCTCTATTCCATTATTATATCGATGTAATTCACCTCTATCTGAAATGTGAGTTGTTTATTGCTTTGCTTCTTCCACTAGAAGGGAAGCTACCTAAGAACAGAGCTTGTTTGTGTCACTGCAGTACCTCTACACCTAAAACAGTGCTCCCTATATAAAAGGCACACAGTGAATGTTTGTTAGAATAATGAATGGATAAATGGTATTCAACTTCTTTATACACTATGAGGGCTTTCCACATGGCACTAGTGGTAAAGAACCACCTGCCAATGCAAGAGGCAAGAGATGCGGGTTCAGTATCCCTGGTTCGGGAAGATCCCCTGGAGGAGGGCATGGCAACCCGCCAGAATTCTTGCCTGGAGAACCCTGTGGACAGAGGAGCCTGGTGGATTACAGTCTACGGGGTCACAAAGAGTCAGACATGACTGAAGAGACAGCATGCATGCATGAGCACAGTATGAGAATTATGAAACATAAACTGTAATTTCAAAAAGAAGTGTTCAGTAGAAAAAGTAACTCGGAAGTTCAGTTAGCTCAGATGACCTTTAAGCTTTCTCCACTCTGCAGCACCCTTCTCTGAAAAAATAGCTATATTATCTGATTTGCACTGAAATCTTCTCTAGGTCAGAATTGATTTCCGAACAACTGCTATTGCTCTGGCCAGCTGTGTGTCTACTTCAGAACTGAAGTTAATCAGCCTGCTCTCAGCTGGTCTACACCCTGGGCACTATGGAAGCTGAAGACCAAGAAATCACAGAAGCCATCAGCTGGGGGAGCCCAGATGTTTCCTTCATTATAACTTTGCAGAGGACAGTGTGGGGGGGTACAAAATGGTCTCTGAAGAACTCTGCTTCTTGGATCACAGTTCCAATGAGCTACAGTAAATGCATTTTTTGAGCTCAGCTCTTGAGTTCTCTATATCTTCATAACAAGTGGAGAGACCACTTTGAATACTGAAAGGCATAATTAATGCTTAATCATCTTATGTGTAAAACAGCTGTCATTAAGGGAATATTTTACTTCCTATGTCCTTTTGTCTAATTGCTGGGGAATATCAGATGTATACAGGGACAATGAAAGAGCTGGGAATTTTCATGAGGCTGAACATGTCTAAATTTAAGGTTCTTGGGTTTAAGCTTATCATCTTAAAATATATTTGGTCTCATGTCAATCTGTTTAGGACAACTGTATCTAAAATCTTTCTATTATACCAAATGTCAATTTTTATTATGAGATTTTCTCTTGTTATTTCACTTATTGCTGTTTTGTTGTGTTTTTAATGGAGTGAAGAGAACATGCTTTTGTTGTTTTTTTTTTTTTTTTGAGAACATGCTTTTGAATAAATAAATAGAATAAATTCTAAGTGTTCCATACAATATTCCAGTTGGATGCCTATGCTCAAGCATTTTATTTGGAAGTAGTGTAACATGAAAACACATTATACAAAGCTTAAATTCCAGGTTAGTTATTACTAGGAGAGCTTATCAAAGGCTTGAATGATATAAACTGCTTTACTTCTCTCAATTTTTCCAGATGTTCGCTGTAAACTGAGGAAAATCTGAAGCTAGATGATTTTCTTTCTGTCTGCTTTTCATTTGCTGCAAACTACGGCCACAGGCTCTTTTGACAGAGCATGGCAACTGTCCAGCATATACTTTCCGTGGCTACTTTTGTCTGAACAAGGGCAAATGCGCCTATGTTTACAAGTGGCCGGCAGGAGGAATCCCTCTCTCACGGGTTGTTTTCAAGTCACTTGTTTTTCTGTTGACATCTGTAGCTATAGCCAGTTAAAAGCGTCTCTCCTTTTGCCTTCCATTAAAGACGACTGGTTTTCAGTCCATCTTACCTGATTGACTACTTTATTTTGAACAGGTTTTGCCTCACAGTCTATGCTATGTTTTCACTTCTCAACACTATAGTTTGTAATGTTCTTCTTTGCACTCTTAGAAAAAATGAGCAAATTCTTAGGAACGTGAAGAAACTTACAAAAGGACTGATAGGAGTTACTTAAGAATGTTACACTTAGCTATCTTACAGAAGTGTGCATGCGTGCTAAGTCATTTCAGCCGTACCTGACTCTGTGACCGTATGTACTCACCAGGCTCCTCTGTCCGAGGAATTCTCCAGGCATACTTAGAGAGGAACATACATACTTATATCATGAATATTTAACCTGTGTGGTTTTAAACTTGTTAAAGCACATCAATATTTTTAAAGTTTAAAATTATTCTAAATGTTATAAAAGTTATAGGAAATAGGATATTATCTTTTTGGGGAAAAAGTGATCAATGTCAGAGGCCAAAATAAAAACCCTGTGAGAAAACTGTGTCAGTAATTATGGAGACCAGATACAGGATGGGAGAAAGAAGTTGGGACTAAATTAAACTGTGGTAGAAAAATGTAAAAGTACTTTCTTATAATTGAGAAAGGGTCCTCAATAGGATTTCACACAGCCTCATACAGCCCAGCTGCTCCTTAAATTTTCTTTCCTTTTTTGTCTTATCTAATGAAATGAGATAAGGAAATGTATATACACTAGAAACTTGAAAAAAGTGAATGCTTGGTCCTTTGATCAACTTTAAGTAAGAGGTTATCCAGCCTTCCTGTTCAAGTGCAATCTAAGGTTATGTGTGCTGGGGCTGTGCTGGGCTTAGTCACTCAGTCGTGTCCGACGCTTTGCGACCCATGGACTGTTAAATGTGATCTGCCTGCAAAATCCTAGCGTCATTCTCAAACAATGCACACACTGGTGTATTTAGTTATATACACTTATTATCCTCCTCATCTTATGCAGAATTAAGTCATCAGGACTCTCTGTGACAGTGGATAGAGTCACAGAAGTGAAGTCCTTCAGACTAGAGACAATTGTATTCCTTCTTTATCAGGGAATCTGGAAGATTAGAAAATTTTGTTTACTTGGCTAAATTAAAACCATAAAACCAAGCTTAGATGATAAGTGAAACCATCAATTTACAGTGTTTACACATGTGGTTGAAATGTGGCTTAACAACTCTAGTCATTAGAAACTGCAATGGAATCTGATTCTCTATTAAGACTGACAGGTTCTCCACTTAGCCATGAAATGATTTTACTTTGAGTATCTTCCTGCTCAAAAGTAATGTAGTAAGCACTACATTGTGCTTATCATCTTATTTTTAAACAATTTATTTTATTCTTTTTTATCCAACAAGAATATTAGGCTGGATATTTGGTCAGTAAGGCATAACTGCCATCACTTTCAAGGTGTCCAAAGGACTCTGCATTGCAGAGGGAAACCAGGAACAAGTTTTCACAAAGTGCCTTTCTTAGCATGGTTCTGGGTTAGCATTTGCCAGGGAGAAGCACTTGAGTGACATTTGGAAGGTAGGAAAGAAAATGTGGATAGGATTCTTTGGAGGTTCTTTCACAAAGACACTGGGTAGGTTGCAAACAAGAAGACCACAACAGCTTTCTGGCAAGCTCATCTGCTTTAGTTCTGTAGACAGCTAAGTTATCAAGTAAAAGCTTCTTGAGAATCAGTGTTTGTTTGCTGGGATAGCCAGGGCTTTTCCTTGAGTCCTGAGACTTTCAGTGTTTTCTGAATAACGTCATGAAAAATAACAGCCCTGTTGTTACCAACTAATCATCGCTAATGAATTCCTTTACTGTACTCCTCCAGTCTTTTCAATTGTTTTGTATACCTCTAATATCTTGCATTAGAATTATTAATACTTGAATATAATGTGGCTTTTAATTTCCTGATCAAAAGCTATCTGATAGAAACAGAGTATTTTTATACTATTTTAAATTTTATACAAATGGCAACCTACTCTACCTACTCTTCCTCAATTTTCTTTTTCACTCATTTACATTTTTGAGATGAATCCATGTTATTACATGTACTTTTATTTCATTCATTTTAATTGGTATATAATGTGCCAATGTTTTATTTGCTGCAATTTATTTATCCTTTTTTCTTCAGTAAAGCCACTTTTAGTTGGTTGTCAATGGTTTGATATCATAAAAGATTAGAATGAAAATCCTCTTATTTGTCTTGTCTATATAAAAAAGGATTCTTTTTAAGGATTTATGTAAGGAGTAGCATTTAAGCCATCAATGGTGTCAGAGTTTCCTGTTATGCTCATTAAAGCTTAGAATTATCAAACTTTATAAAATTTTGTCAATAAGTAGTAAACAGTATTGCATTATCATTTTCATTTGAATTTTTAAATTTCTACAGAATAAAACATAAATTCAGCTGCTTTCTGTAATAAAAGATTATAAATTTTGCCTCAGTTCAGTTCAGTTCAGTCACTCAGTTGTGTCCAACTCTTTGTGACCCCATGAACCGCAGCACGCCAGGCCTCCCTGTCCATCACCACCTCCCGGAGTTTACCGAAACTCATGTCCACTGAGTTGGTGATGCCATCCAGCCATCTCATCCTCTGTCATCCCCTTCTCCCCCAACCCTCCATCCCAACATCAGGGTCTTTTCCAGTGAGTCAACTCTTCACATGAGGTGGCCAAAGTGTTGGAGTTTCAGCTTCAGCATCAGTCCTTCCAACGAACACCCAGCACTGATTTCCTTTAGGATGGACTGGTTGGATCTCCTTGCAGTCCAAGGGACTCTCAAGAGTCTTCTCCAACAACACAGTTCAAAAGCATCTATTTTTCAGTGCTCAGCTTTCTTTATAGTCCAAATCTCACATCCATACATGACCACTGGAAAAACCATAGCCTTGACCAGATGGACCTTTGTTAGCAAAGTAATGTCTCTGCTTTTTAACACGCTGTCTAGGTTGGTCATAACTTTCCTTCCAAGGAGTAAGCATCTTTTAATTCCATGGCTGCATTCACCATCTGCAGTGATTTTGTGGCCCTTCAAAATAAAGTCAGCCACTGTTTCCCCATCTATTTGCCATGAGTGATAGGACCAGATACTATGATCTTAGTTTTCTGAATGTTGAGATTTAAATCAACTTTTTCACTCTCTTCTTTCACTTTCATCAAGAGGCTCTTTAGTTCTTCTTCACTTTCTGCCATAAGGGTGGTGTCATCTGCATATCTGAGGTTATTGATATTTCTCCTGGAAATCTTGATTCCAGCTTGTGCTTCATCCAGCCCAGTGTTTCTCACGATGTACTCTGCATATAAGTTAAATAAGCAGGGTGACAATATACAGCCTTGATATACTCGTTTTCCTATTTGGAACCAGTCTGTTGTTCCACATCCAGTTCTAACTGTTGCTTCCTGACCTGCATACAGGTTTCTCAAGAGGCAGGTCAAGTGGTCTGATATTCCCGTCTCTTTCAGAATTTTCCACAGTTTATTGTGATCCACACAGTCAAAGGCTTTGTCATAGTCAATAAAGCAGAAACAGATGTTTTTCTGGAGCTCTCTTGCTTTTTTGATGATCTGGCGGATGTTGGCAATTTGATCTCTGGTTCCTCTGACATTTCTAAACCAGCTTGAACATCTGGAATTTCATGGTTCACGTATTGTTAAAGCCTGGCTTGGAGAATTTTGAGCATTACTTTACTAGTGTGTGAGATGAGTACAATTGTGTGGTAGTTTGAGCATTCTTTGGCATTACCTTTCTTTTGGATTGGAATGAAAACACATGCATGTTTTTGCTTAAAAAGCTATTTTATAATAAGAGCTGAAAAAGCCATTAAAAATAAACAAGCTATTGAATATTATACCATAAAACATATGAAAATAAAAATTGTTCAAGGATGATGATTTTCTATGATTAGATTATGAATTTCTCAATAAATGGCTTCATATTTTTATTTGTAAATCCTTTGAATCAAATTTCCAGTTAAAGATGAAAGAATAGAGACATTTCTATTCCTCCTTCTCTTTGAATTCAGCCAAACATTTCAAAGAACAAAATAATTGCAAGCACCACCCCCAATGAACTAGAAAACAGCCACAGTCAATGCCCAATGACAAAAATTTGAAATTTGGGTTAATCTGAAGGTGAAAGCCAAGAAAGATATACACCTCTGTAGATCTAGTGCGAATTTCAGAATTTTTCTAAAGTAAAAGGGCCTCATCAATGTCCCTGTACTTTGTCCATGTACCGTTGGGGAGGGGTGACTTGAGAGATTATCTCTGAGTCCAGTATACATCACAAGAAGATAAAGCTGAATCAGAAGAGCTATGTCACCTCCCTAAGAGGAAAACAGTCTATTTCCTAGGGTGGGAAGCAGATGGAGGCTATTTACTCTGAAGCTGCTGATCACAGGCAGCTACAAATGTGTGTGCAAATGCTAAGCCCATACACAAAAAAACAGTGACAGGGGATTCTGCTGTGATTCTCACAAGTCTTCCCCTCTTCCCAAGGGACAGCTAAGAAGATGGGGTAAATCATGTCCCTGAGGCAAAAACTCAAGCGTATTTGGCATAAAGGTTCTGAGCCACTGTAACTAAAATATATTTTCCTGATTCCCCTACTTTATCTCTTCATTGTTCTCTGTCTTTGCTTATACAGTAAGTTGATTCAGATAGAACTGACCACATTAAAAGATGGGTAATAACTAGAAGAAAGCAATCATGGAGCTAGGCAAAAATGCATAAGAAGTTTGAGAAAAAGAAGAAAGAAGTGTAAAGGAATGTGGAGAAAGAAATTAATGTACATAAACAAGATGGGGAATTATCAAAATAATTATGTCAGGCAAATAAGAACATATTGATGATCTGAAAAAACCAAGTGAAAATATTGGTTTAGTTTTAAGAAGTCAAAGATATATACATAAGAATAAGTAAATATATGAATGTAAACTTTGTTAAATTCAACTTACCTTGATGATTAAAATATAGCCAATAATTTACATAGACAGTGCTGAAATCACAGGTGGGGACATGGAAGACAGACGAACAAAATGAATTTCGAAATGCATAAAAATTTTAGAAAATCGGAGAAAATACTAATGGAGGACACATACTGAGGATGAAGCACGTGGTTATATGTTATAACTGGAGAAGAATACAATCTAACTGGAATTAAAAATATTTGACACATTAGAATCTGAATGGGGCTTCCCTCAAAGCTCAGTTGGTAAAGAATCTGTCTGCAATGCAGGGAACCCTAGTTCAATCCCTGGGTTGGGAAGATTCCCTGGAGAAGGGAAAGGCTGCCCATTCTGGTGTTCTGGCCTGGGGACACACTAGGATCTGAATACTGAACACTGAGCTATATCTGAGAAATAATTGATATAAAATAATCAACATCAGGTTATATATTTATAAAACTATCAGACTGCGAGGTTTAAAAAAAGTCACCTACTGAGACTAAAAATTAACCTGCTCTTGGATTTCTGAATGGCAACATTTAATACCAGAAAACAGTAAAGCAATCTTAAACAGATATTCAGGAATGGAAATATGATTCAAGAATTTTGTATTAAGTCACTGCTCAAGAATAAAGGCAAAAATCATACATTTTCAAACATGCAAGACCTCATGCACAATGCTACCACTGGTATGATGAAATCTGGCCAACTTACAGATGACTTGAGAAAACAAGGGAAAATATTTGGAAATAAGTATTGAAGCCAGCTTTCCTGGTGGCTCAGATGGTAGAGAACCAGCCTGCAATGAAGGAGACCAGGGTTTGATTCCTGGTTGGGAAGATCCCTTGGAGAAGGAAATGGCATCCCAATCCAGTATTCTTGCCTGAAGAATTCCATGGACAGAAATCCTGGAAAGTGACAGTCCATAGGGTCACAAACAGTTGAACATGACTGGGCGACTAAGACTACTTTTTCAAGAGAGTAGTCAGTTTGTTGAAGAGTATTTAAGAAGCTTAGCATGTATTATGTGCTGAATGTTTGTGTCTCCCCAAATTCACAATTTCATGTCCTGCCCACAGTGTGATGGCATTTGGAGGTGGGGCCTTTCATAAATATTTAAGATTAGATGAAGTCATGAGTGTGGAACCCCCATGATGGGATTTGTATCCTTAAAAGAAGAGATCAGAACTTGCTTGCTCAAGCACATGCATTATCTCTCTCTCTCTCTGCACTACACGGGGAAACAGAAAGAAGGTAGCTGGCCAGGAAGAAAGCTCTCACCAGAAACTACATTGGCTACATCTTTGATCTTGAACTTCCCATCCTCTAGAACAATAAGAAGACACATTTCTGTTGTTTAAACCACTTTGGTATTTTGTTATGAAAATTTGAGCAGGGTAAGATAGTCTACGTTAATTTTGCGATGTCTTCTGCACATCAAGCAGAGAGTTGGATGTAGGATTCTGGAGTTCAGGGGAGAGCTGGATCCAGAGATAGGAATTGGACGTCCTCACTCACAGATGGCATTTAAAGCCAAGCTGAAGGTGTGTTGCTTGAGGTGTGTGTTCTTGGTGTGGTTCCTCTCTACAGGGAAATTAATGGGACTGGAAAATTATGCCTGGAATCTCATTTATTTAAAAAGTTCATATCACATTCTGCCTGCTCTTTTTCTTGGCTTACTTGGTTTTACAGGTAATTCATTTTTTCTTTCTATTCATTTTCAAATATAACCATTTTATAAAATACTTCCATTGCCTGTCTTTCTTTAATTCCTTGAGTCAGATCCCGAAGGCCAACATCGCTCTATTATTAAGCCCAGGTCTGGTGCCAGACCACTACTGAACTAGTTAATCTGTATTTTTCCCCACCATGATTTTTATAATACATGACAAAAAGTTACTATGAAACCAATTATATACTTTGGGTCACCAAACAAGACAGTCTGCCCAGGACTAGTTAGGCTTACACCTATTGTTCTGGCATAATTACCAATAGCACTCCCTTTCATTTTCAAAATTTGAGCAACAAAGTTTATGTTCGTCTTAACAATAGTTGATGTTTTTTTCTTCACAATTCATTAGATGAGTGTTCGCTGTAGATATTAATTCAAACTATGTTGATCTATGATTGCGCTTCACAGAGTTGAGTAGTGAAAGGACATATTTTAAAAGGAAAATATTCTTTGGAACTCCTAATATCAACTAGGACTAATTGTATATTGCTAAATAAAAATAAATACAAACTTGATATATAAATCCTATACTAGGTAACAATAGGCTTGCCTGGTGGCACATTGGGAAAGAATTGGGCTGCAGTGCAGGAGACACGGGTTTGATCCCTGGGTCAGGAAGAACCCCTGGAAGAACCCCTTAAGAAGGGCATGGCAACCCACTCCAGTATTCTTGCCTGGAGAATTTCATGGACAGAGGAAACTGCTGGGCTACAGTCCATGGGGTCTTAGAAAGTCAGGCATGACTGAGTGAATAACACCATCACCATGGAATCATTACTGATCAAGCACACCACGCACCATCGGTCTTCATTAGGATAAAAGCATCGCTTCATTACCAAGTGTATTTTGTTCTTTTCTCATGACTGATAAGGAAAGTTGTGTCAAGTTTCTTTTTCTCATCATAAAGCAAACATTGGTAATAAAAACATTTACTGATACTGATTATATGGTGATTCTCCAGATGGCCAGAATACACCTCTGTAATTTCTTTTCATAATTTTATTCAAATGGAAACACAAAATCTGAGAAGTTATGAAGATCCTCAACAAGAAGTTTGTCGTACCATATGAGTCTATATGTTTTATTTGTAAAATGAAGCTGAAATATTTAAATCTGATAATTTATGCAATAAGTACAAATGATCAATAAACATAAACAAATCCTCTTCTTACTAGAAATAAAAAATGAAAATTATTGACAATGACAATTATAAGTATTTTGGGGGATTCAGGGTAAAGGGTTCTTATCCTTGCACATGTATCTTGGGATTTTAATTGGGTAAAACATTCCTTGAAAGCAAATTGATTATGTGTATTAAAATGTAAAAGTATGCATATCCTTAGACACTTCTAGAAATGTATTCATACTTAAATATTCATATGCATGTATAAATTAGCATGCTATTTAGCACATGTATATTTTGCTTGACAAATATGTTCTCCACACACAGACACCTACACACATACATACTACACATGTTGGTCAGTCAGTGTGCGAGGCACTGAGTATTCAATGATGACAAGTTCCTGGTTTCAAGAATTTAGAGTTTAGTGTTGGAGACTCATTAAAAGTCATACAAACATGGCAACCATGCCAAGTGCTATACAAGGGTGATACGAGCACCTTTAAGAGATGTTTTTAACACAGTCAAAGAGATGAAGGAAGGCTTCTCTCAGGAAGGCCCTTGAAGCTAAAAGCTGAGTGAGGAGCATGTGTTAACCTGAAAAGAGAAGAAAGCAGGTTTCAAGCAGAGATGTAGCAGGTGTAGAGGTCCTAAGGTAGGAAGAGACATGGCGAATGCAAGGAGCTGACAGGAGACGACTGTGGCTGGAGAGGCAGTGTGCAAAGATACAGGGGGGTAAGAAAGCACCAGATGTCTCTTTTTTTAAGACTTTTACTCTTTTGCTCAAATAACTACAGTTTACCTTCAAAGACTGAATGAGTTTTAAATATAAGCAGAATTGTTTTTGGAAAGATTGCTTCAACTATATGTGTGTGTGTGGATGAATAGTTGAATATTTGTTAGATAAATGAAACTAGTTATGATTTTGTTATTTACAGTCTTTTCAATCATGTGTGCTCAGTTGCTCAGTCACGTCTGACTCTTTGCAACCCCATGGACAGCAGTCTGCCAGGCTCCTCTGTCCATGGACTTTTCTGGGCAAGAATACGGGAATGGGTTGCCACTTCCTACACCAGGGTATCTTTCTGACCCAATCCAACTCCTGCATTGACAGATGGATTCTTTAGTGCCACCTGGGAAGCTCCTTTTTAATCATAATTAAATATAAAAACAGCTTAAATATACAACAGTAAGGGTTAAATATACAATAAGCATACACAAGGGTTTATTTAAAAGAACTTTAGTACATTCACACAATGAACTATTTTACAATTGCTCACAGGGATAATACTTTAGAAGTATATCTATTGGCATGAAGAACTGTCCTTAATCTGTTAAATAGAGAAATAACATGAGAATGAAATATATATCTACATACACATATATGTGTATGTGCACGTTCAGTCGCTTCAGCTCTTTTCAACTCTTTGTGACCCTATGGACTGTAGCCTTCCAGGCTCCTCTGTGCACGGGATTCTCCAGGCAAGATTATTGACGTTGGTTGCCGCGTCTTCCTCTGGGGGATCTTCCTGACCTGGGGATGGAGCCCATGTCTGCCTGCATCTCCTGCACCTCAGGCAGAACCACCTGGGAAGCCCACATGTGTGTGTGTGTGTGTGTGTGTGTGTAAGTATATATATAACATAAATTATATATATATATATATATATATATATATACTTACCACAGACTGGATGCTTCTCATGACCAAATATAAACAGTTATATAAAGTACTGGGCAAATGCAGGCCTACATTAAAGGAA
The DNA here is from genome assembly GCA_020226075.1 of Hydropotes inermis. Lineage (NCBI taxonomy): Eukaryota > Metazoa > Chordata > Mammalia > Artiodactyla > Cervidae > Hydropotes > Hydropotes inermis. The sequence continues at coordinate 1,656,927 of CM035274.1, read as the reverse complement.
AGAATAAACTCAGTAGTTATCATGCAAATTTGTGGCAAGTTTTTACTAAAGCAAACATAAACTAAGTCTGTGAAACCTTGAGGTACTATTGCATCCACTTAGAAAGTTTTATTTTCTTTGCTTCATAGAAAAATCAGGAAGCACAAAAATTAGGACACATCAATAAAAGATATCATTTAGCTGAATAAATAAGTGTGAAATTTTCTTCTGAGGACACTTTCTTCCATAAAACTTTCCTCTCTTAGCTTTCCAGAAGAAAGGGGGAAAGGAAAATGCAATAATACGACTTCAGAATAAATAAATAGTGGAAGAAATTTCAAAACAGAATGAGGCTTTTCTTTGAAATATCCAATCTTCTTGAGACTGAAAATTATGCAGGAACAGGGAACAGTTTCTTTCATGAGTTTTCTTCCAATCAGGAGGAAAATACAACATGAGCATTTCTTACAGATTACAACATATCTAATCATATACCTGATTACTATCTAGAAGAGAAGACATATGAAAAATTCATAAAGAATTTATGTACATAGTATGCTCAGGTCAATTTTTAGTCTATACAAATCTTTGAAGAAAAAAATCAGAATTATATTAATGTAATCAGATTATAATTCATAGTGTATAAATGCAACTAACATAAATTAATGTCTGAATTACTCTTGGCTGTCATTTTGCTTAAATGTTTTCAATGTAGTAAACTTTTCAATGCATTTTTTTCCAATAGAGAGTTGTTTTTTATTATATCCTTTTTTTATGTCTTCATGTTTCATAATGTATTTCAAAGAGCCAAAATATGTTATTACTGATACAACAGACTCTCTTTAAGCCAAGATAAGCTTTGACACAAACCCAAGCTTTGAGTTTAGGATTTGATTCAGATAATAATATAAAAAATAAGGCAATGTTCCTCTGTAGTATAGATTGTTAAAAGCTCAATCTTTGGAGCAGAACAGACCTGTATTTGAGTCACAACCTCACCAACTTCTAAGTTATTTGATCTTGGAGAATATACTTAACTTTTCCAAATACATTTCCTATCATGTCACCATCCTATTGAATACCCTCGAAAGGCTCCTTATTCCACTGAAAATAAAATTCAGCATCTTTTACATTTCTCCTGGGTTTCACACCATCTGGTCCCTGATTATCTGTTACCTTTCTCTTCTCATTTAGTACTTGTATAGGTGTCAGTCACGGCTCCTACACACGTTCGTCCACTTTCCTTCTTTTCCAATGACTATCCAATTCGTCCATTACATAGTCGTGTGTGTGTGTGTGTGTGCACACCAAGTCACTTTAGTCATGTCCGACTCTTTGCAGCCCCATGGACTGTATCCCGCCAGTTCCTCTGTCCATGGGATTCTCCAGAATCCTGGAGTGGGTTGCCACTCCCTCCACCAGGGAATCTTCCCCACCCAGAGCTCAAACCTGTGTCTCTCACGTCCCCTGCATTGACAGCAGGTTCTTTATACCGAGTGCCACCTGGGAAGCCCAATACAATATGCATTTGTTCCTAAATATTTATTTAATTTTTAAATGACATGGGAAGACATTATATTTACACAGACTGTGAAAAAATGCACTTAAAAGTGAATTCTAAGCTGAGATAGTCCCAGCAGCATATTGTGAAACAAGGAGGACTGTTCATTTGATGTTCTTTTATCTTTTACACTCAGCAGTCCCATTCCTTGGGCGGCTCAGTCTCGAGTTAATGATGAATTTGGTCATTTATTTGAAATAATGAAACTGTCAATGGGGCCTGTCTGGTATGCATCAGCTTAAGTCAATTACTTAGCAGTAAAGGCAGTTGTAAATACACAGAAAATAACTTCTGTGAAAACAGAGTCCTTTTGCTTTATCTATTGCTGTGTCCTATTATAGTGAGTAGCATGTTAATTGGTCCAAAGTTGAAATGTGCTACTGAAAATTAAAGTAACTATTATTCTTATACAACCATGAAGGAAAAGCCACAAGATTTCCAGACAGAATCCTTGACATTGTTAAATGCTTAAACAATGCCTTCACAGTCTATCTACAGACTTCTTCCCATGTAAGAAACAGATCCCTATTCTAAACCTTTATAAATCTTATTTGGGCTTCCCTGGTGGCTCAGAGGTAAAGAGCCTGCCTGACAATGTGGGAGCCATGGTTTGGATCCCTGAACTGGGAAGATCCCCTTCAGGAGGAAATGACAACCAGCTCTAGTATTCTTGCCTGGAAAATCCCATGAACAGAGGAGCCTGGCGGGCTACAGTCCATGGGATAGCAGAAGAGGAATATGACTTAGCAACTAAACAAGAACAGTAAATCTTGTTTGCTTTTGTATGCATGTAAAATCATTCCTAGTTGATGCAACTGGTAATTTAATTTCATCAAAGCAACAAATCCATCACCATCAATTCATGCTGACAACTTCGGTGTTTATTGATTTTGTAGTTTGCATATTTGGTTTGTAAAATAGGCTTTTTATTGTTGCACAAGAACTAGAAGGGCAAGAAACTTGTACTTTGTTGTTATAAAGAAACATGTACATTGCTTGAAAACACAGTTCTAGAGTGATACACTCTGGACTGGATTGAACATTTGTAAAGGTGGTAGAATGGCTGGACCACTGAGTAGATTGTATCCTTATTTTATTTGCAATCGGTCATGAGGTTTGGGAATGTCAGCTCTGACATCTCCAGTCTTCATAAGGAGAATACAAGGCACACAAGATGATCTGTTAGGATATGGGGAGGAAAGTATAACTTTCATATTTTCGAGTCATTATTTTTATTTTGTATATATTTTATTTTGTGTATATGTTTTATAAGGACATACCATAGTAGTATGTAAATATACTTGGCAATAATTTTCAAAATATTTTTACTGATAAGCATATGTGATCTAAAATTTTTGAAGATAGTCACTCTCACAGCTATTTCATCTTTAAGTGGAAGAAATCAGTGTTTTTTAGACACAGCTTCATGGGATCTTGAAAGTTCATTGAAAGTGGTATCATATAATATCACTGATATGTAGAATCTAAAAAAGATGTAACTGAATGTATTTCTAAAACAGAGACTCACAGACATAGAAAACAAATTTATGGTCACCAAAGGGGAGGGATAAATTAGGAGGTGATGATGAACACATACATACACACTACTATGTATGAAATAATGAAAACAGACCTACCACAGAGCACACAGAACTCTACTCAACATTCTGTAATACCTACAGGGAGAGAGTCTGAAGGAGAACATAGAGATAGATAGATAGATAGACAGATACCTCAACATATCTACATATGTATGAACAGGTTTATCTATCTATCTATATACAGATATATCTGAATTGCTGTGCTGTTTACCTGAAACTAACATGATATTATAAATCAATTATACTTCTATAAAAAAATAAAAAATTTTTAAGAGAAAAAGAAGGTAATAACAGTAAAAAAAGAAATTGAGGATAAAAATTTTCTTCTAATTCTATATGCTATAAATTTCCGATTTAACTGTAAATAAATGCATTTGCTATTACAGATAAGTGCTTAAGCAAAAAAAGGAAGAAAAGAGAAAGTGGTTAGGATGGGGAAGGCCTAAGCTGTGAGAGGTTCAAGGGGACAGAGCTCATTAGACCATACCCAGCCAGCTTCCCTTTGTATTTCTTTTATATTTTATATTTCTGAGCTATATTTCTTTATAAGACCAAGCTTCAGATACTTAAACAAAAATTTGAAGGACACTGGGCTGAATGACATCTGAGGTCTCAACAAGATCTAACCTTTGACCAGCTAGGTCCCAAGCTGTCTTGTGTAATGGAGGTAAAATAGTAACAAGTGTTACACACATGCGTAGCAGATTTTCATATTAGGGACCTTACATTAGATCCCAGGCTTCTGCTCTAACCAACGATGTGAGGCATATGTGTAAGAAGATAACCAAAAATATGTGCAGTCTGAGTGATGGATACAATGTGTAATAGTGAGTAAGCCTAAGAACAGATCTCTTCCAGGTATAATCAAAGTGAAAGGTGTATTTTAAGGGGTCCTTACAATTACCCCATGGGAGGTGCCAGCTTTTAATGAAACTTTTCCTTTAGAACTACCCCAAAATAATTTCATTCTGTAGGTCGTGATTAACTAATACAGCGGACTCTTTTGAAGCTTCGTTTAAAGATTTTAAAAAGTGCAACTGAATCTCAGTAATATCCTTTTAAAGTAGTGAATGTTTAGCCCCTAGATGCATAGACATTCTTAATGGAAATCAGGTGTAGACTCAGTTGCCTCATAAATAAAGATGCCTCATGTCATCTTTAGCTATTTCATATGTTGAATAGTTTATCCTTGTGAAATAAATACAGACTCAATATTTCCTGGATTCTTTCTTCTCCACCTATTTCCTTAGAACCAATCCACGTAGTCTGTAAAATATAAAGGAAAATTAAACCAGTTTGGCAGTTGTACGTCTTGTCAGGATTTTGTGCCACATTTTTGCTATGGGTCATAAACAAACAAAAAAGGGAGAAAATAAACTAATTTATGAGTCATGACTGTTACCAGAGGCAATTCTGAACCATTTCCAATGTGTGTTAATCTGTTTAAGATTACAAAGCCAGGAGGCACATATGTAAACCTTTTCCAGGCAATGCCTTCTCACAAAGATTGTGCTGAGAAAATAAGTGGCAGAGATGGTACTGATGCACTTGGAAAGAGAAATGACTTTCCAGGACAATGAACTTGACTTTGTCCTTTGATACAGGGTTAGGGTGTGTAAAACCCATTTTTGCCTCTCTTCCCCCTCCAAGGAAGCAATGTTCTTTGATAGAGAACCTTCACAACTAACTTTGTCTAGTTTCTTATTTTCCTAAGATACACTTATCTTCCTGGAGCAAAATGATATGCAATTTTCTCCCTCTTCAGTTAGAAATTTGAATACCCCCCCCCAAAAAAGAAAGAAATTTGAATACCAAAATCCAATGGTAATTGTGCCAATTCATATGTATATCATATATAAATATATATACTTCATATATAAATATATACTTCATATATAAATGTATACTTCATATATAAAACATTTGTATACTTCATATATAAAACAACACACCTTTCTTTATAGATAAATACTAATGTATAGATACTTTAGTGCTTTCAATAAGTTTAAATATCTGACTAATTTCTATAAAATTTATTTGCTCTGTAAAAAAGAGAAAATGAAAATATGCATATACTGCTTACAGCTACTAACCTAAAATGCGCAGTTATAGGCAGAGCTTGTGTACCTGTGTGTGTGGAGAGAGAAAACCCATGCCTCAGAAATACCTGACTTTCAGACTTTTGATATTATCATAATATTCAAAGAAATAGAAACATATAGGATTCAAGACACACACTAAAAAATTGGGGGAGAAACTCTCATCTTGTAATTATTATATTTAACACATCACAGAATTTGAACCCTATCAGGGCATTTCCTTGGGCTTCCCTGATAGCTCGATGCAGGAGACCCCCATTTGATTCCTGGTCAGGAAGATCCACTGGAGAAGGAATAGGCTACCCACTCTAGTATTCTGGCCTAGAGAATTTCATGGACCGTATAGTCCATGGGGTTGCAAAGAGATGGACATGATTGAGTGACTTTCATAGGGCATTTCCTTAAGTTTTTACTCTCTGAGGGCCTTGGAACTTATATTGGATGCTGAAGGTTCTAATTATAGGTTTATTTGTTGTACTTAACTTTAATTTAGGGGCAGCATGCTGCACAGAATGTGGGATGTTAACTGACCAGGGATCAAACCTGTGTCCCTGTGTTGGAAACAAGGAGTCTTAACCATTCGGCCACGTCCCTGTTGTATTTTAAATAAGCATGACTAATTTTTACACTTTGACTAGGAAATTATATCCTTCCCATAGTTCATAAACCGACCACAGAAATGTCTATTGTGTTTGTTTTTTAAATTTCCCCCCTAAACGAACCCAATAAAAAGAGATGAAAGACCAAATGGAGAAAGAGAAAAGGAGTTGGGAAGAGTGGTGAAGAGAACTCCATGACGGCCCTCCCTTTCTCTTCTTGAGGGGATACAGTTTCTGCTCATGTACACAATTTATTAGGCTGAGTGCCCATCAAACTGAGTGGAGAAAGCAGTGACCATTCCCCATCTAAGAATCTCCTGACCTCTCCATTTATAGTGAGAATGCTTTCATGGTAGAGTTAAAGTGGCTGCAGACAAAAAGAGAGAGGCAAGAAGTTTTGTGGGTATGAATCAGTCAAGCAGTCACAGTACCCAGGTCAGCGTTGGGACTTATTTAGGGAAAACATACAATTTATCAACCAAACTGGGATGCTTCTGCCTGAGATAAATGCTCAGCTGGACAGAGTACTGAGCTCTTCCTGGCAAACTGGAGATAGGCGCACAATGTTGTGCTTATTTGCTAAGTCAGGTCTGATTCTTTTGAGACCCTGTGGTCTCCAGCCTGCCAGGCTCCTCTCTCCATGGGACTTTCCAGACAAGGAAACTGGACTGGACTTCTTTCTCCAGGAAGAAAGTCCAAGTCACACAGTTCAGTCCAGTTCATTTCAGTCACTCAGGTGTCTGACTCTTTCCCACCCCATGCACTACAGCACGCCAGGCCTCCATGTCCATCACCAACTCCCGGAGTTTACTCAAACTCATGTCCACCGAGTTGGTGATGCAATCCAACCATCTCATCCTCTGTCATCCCCTTCTCCTCCTGCCTTCAATATTTCCCAGCATCAGGGTCTTTTCAAATGAGTCAGTACTTCAAATCAGGTGGCCAAAGTATTGGAGTTTCAGCTTCAACATCAGTCCTTCCAATGAATATTTAGGACTAATCTCTTTTAGGATGGACTGGTTGGATCTCCTTGCAGTCCAAGTTACTCTCTTGACTCTTGAGAGTCCTCTGAAACACCACAGTTCAACAGCATCAATTCTTCGGCACTCAGCTTTCTTCACAGTCCAACTCTCATATCCATACACGACCACTGGCAAAACCATAGCCTTGACTAGATGGACCTTTGTTGGCAAAGTAATGTCTCTGCTTTTTAATATGCTGTCTAGGTTGGTCATAACTTTCCATTCAAGGAGCAAGCATCTTTTAATTTCATGGCTGCAGTCACCATCTGCAGTGATTTTGGAGCCCAAGAAAATAAAGTCTTTCACTGTTTGCACTGTTTCTACATCTATTTGTCATGAAGAGTTGGGACCAGATGCCATGATCTTAGTTTTCTGAATGTTGAGCTTTAAGCCAACTTTTTCACTCTCCTCTTTCACTTTCGTCAAGAGGCTCTTGAGCTCTTCTTCACTTTCTGCCATAAGGGTGGTGTCATCTGCATATGAGGTTATTGATATTTCTCCTGGCAATCTTTCCAGTTTGTGCTTCATCCAGTCCAGCATTTTGCATGATGTACTCTGCATATAAGTTAAATAAGCAGAGTGTCAATATACAGCCTTGACGTACTCCTCTCCTAATTTGAAACTAGTCACACAATAGGTATTCATTAATTACCCAGTAAGTGAACAAATATATGAAAGAGAATATACGCTCCATCACATGCTTGTTCTAGGGCTTCCCTGGTGACTCAGACAGTAAAGAATCTGCCTGCAATGTGGGAGACTCAGGTTCGAGCCCTGGGTCAGGAAGATTCCTGGAGAAAGGAATAAGTTCAGTATTCTTACCTGGAGAATCCCACTGACAGAGGAGCCTGGTGGGCTACAGCCCATGGGTTGCTGAGAATCAGACATGACTGAGCAATTAACACATGCTTGTTCTAGTGATGCCACAAAAAAAGGTCAAGAAGTTAGTTTGGGTAGTTTTCTATGACAATCCAATGGGTAGAATTTATGAGGTGATGGGGTTCAGTTCTTCATACTTGACCTTGAGACTATTTGAAAAAATACTGTGACCGCTTAGGGTCAGACAGTAGCACAGGCTGTCTCCATATGCACAATTCAGTTCAGTCGCTCAGTCATGTCCAACTCTTTGCGACCCCAAGGGCTGCATGCCAAGTCTCCCTATTCATCAACTCCCAGAGTTTACTCAAACTCATGTCTGTTGAGTCAGTGATGCTATCCAAACATCTCATCCTCTGTCACCCCTGTTCCTCCTGCCTTCAGTCTTTCTCAGCATCAGGGTCTTTTCAAATGAGTCAGTACTTCAAATCAGGTGGCCGAAGTATTGGAGTTTCAGCTTCAGAATCAGTCCTTCCAATGAATATTTAGGACTGATTTTCTTTAGGATGGACTGGTTGGATCTCCTTGCAGTCCAAGGGACTCTCAAAAGGGTTCTTCAACATCACAGTTCAAAAGCATCAATTCTTTGGCGCCCAGCTTTCTTTATAGTCCCACTCTCACATCCATACAGGACTATTGGAAAAACCAAAGCTTTCACTAGATGGACCTTTGTTGGCAAAGTAATGTCTTTGCTTTTCAATATGCTGTCTAGGTTGGTCATGGCTTTTCTTCCAAGCAGCAAGCGTCTTTTAATTTCATGGCTGCAGTCACCATCTGTAGTGATTTTGGAGCACAGAAAAATAAAGTCTTTCACCATTTCCATTGTTTCCCCATCTATTTGCCATGGAGTAAAAAGACCCTGATGCTGGGAAAGATTGAAGATGGGAAGAGAAGGGGATGACAGAGGATGAGATGGTTGGATGGCATCACTGACTCAATGGACATGGGCCTTAGTAAATTCTGGGAGTTGGTGATGGATAGGGAGGCCTGGCGTGCTGCAGTCCATGGGGTTGCAAAGAGTCAGGCATGAATGACTGACTGAACTGAACTGATGGGACCAGATGCCATGATCTTAGATTTCTGAATGCTGAGTTTTTAGCCAACTTTTTTGATCTCCTCTTTCACTTTCATTAAGAGGCTCTTTAGTTCTTCTTTGCTTTCTGCCATAAGGATGGTATAATCTGCATATCTGAGGTTATTGATATTTCTCCTGGCAATCACACAGATCCAAATTATTCTCAAAGTATAAACTTTCAAATTATTTTCAAATAATTGTTTATCTTGACTTTTTTATAAGTAAGAAAATAAGACCAAGGGAAAAAAAGGTGCTGTAGAAAAACAGTATTTGGAATGGGAATATAAAGACCTGAGATCTAGCTGTGCATCTTCATTTAAGTTGCTCTGCTAACATATAGAACATTACTTATATTTCTATAATATCTTATCTGTAAAATTAATAAAATAGGCCACCTAATAATCTCTGACTTTTCCAGCCTTGCCTATTTATCAGGGCTGTTTAAAAGAAAGAGTGACCAATTCTAGGTCAAAAATCTTCTTTTCCAAAAACAGAGCAGTGACAGATGAAATTCTTTAAAAAGAGAGAGGAAAAAAATAAATTAAAGACATAGTTGGCTCAGATAAAGATTCAAACACTTTTTCAGATCAGAAACTGATCACAGGTGCAAAATGACAATTGGGACTTTAGCTGGTCTTGCTGGATTTCAGAGTCCTAAAACAAGAAGTGGTGATCAAGAATTGGCTCCTATGGATTAAATGAAACAAGTGCCCCCAGGAAGTAGGTCTGGATCAGGCTTACTGCTTGCGACCAAGGACTTAATGAATTCTCTTAGTTTTAAAGGAGGTTTAAAATGTCTTCCACCAATTTATACTGTATGAGGTCTCGGTTTGGGGGAGCTGTAGACCTAAAGATGCAGAGGGAACAGGCATATTTTAAGGATGTGAGGCAGACTTTCAGCTGCATCAGAGGCTGGATTTGCAAAACCATAATGTTCCTCTTTTCTCTGAAAGGCCTTTAAAAACCTTTGTCTTAGATTGGAGGTCCCTCTGGCTGAGTAAAGGCAAGTGCAAAATCTGTAGGGGCAGGGAGGGGTTAAGCAAAGAGGGAAGCTGATGGAAAGAAACAAATAGAAGAATCCATTCAAATTTAAATTAACCTGAAGAAGCAAATTCCAAAACATGAATAAAAAAATAAAACTGATGCTAACAATGACACAGTGAAAGAAGCAATTGGAAAGGGAATTCACTCTAGACAAGTTTAGATCTATAGAACAATCTCAGAAAAACTTTGGAATAAATGTGCTATGGATTTTCAAAGAAATGAATGCATACATGTCTTTTAAAATCAGTGACAATTTATGAAACGAAACTGTCAAAAGAATAACAGAAGATAAAAATAAGTTTGCATTCTTAAAATAAAAATATAACTATTAAATTTAAAAATAATGTAATAGGTGGGATAAATTTAAGAATGGACATTGTCAGAAAAAAATTTGTAATCTAGAATATGATATGACAGAGAAGTAAAGATATAAACAAGTGATAAGCAGTAGAGAAACATCATGGATTAAATTGAAATGCTCGAATAATGACTTAATAAGTGTTCCAGAAGAACAGATTGGAGGAAATGGCAGAAAGATCAGTATTTGGAGAGGTAATTATTGACAACTTTCCAGAATTAAAATTATACTCCAAATATAAGCAGAGTAGAGCGAAATAAATCTATACCTAGATACACCTCAGATCATTATTACTAACAGATTATCTAAAAACTGCCAGAGAAGAAAAATAATTTTCTTACTAAGGAATGATGTTTAAACTAACAACAGCATTTGTTTGTCAGAATTATATGGCATCAATTCATGCCAGAAGTTAGTTGAGTTCTGTCTCCTGTCATAGAAGAAATATATCTGTAAACACAGAATTCTATTCCTAGCCAAATATGCCTTTAAGAGTAAGAAAAGTGTGATATTTGCAAACATGAAAACAAGTAAAGGTTGTCATTCAAATAATTATTAAGGGTAAAATAATTCAGGTAGAGTAAAAGTAAACACAGATAGAGGTCTATTGAATATAAGTAGTATATATCTAAAAGCAACCACTAAATATTGAATAAATAAAAGTCTATAGTTTCCCAGTCAGTATAGAAAAAATATAAAATATATAGTATATTATATGTATTATTTAATCTATGCAAAGAAAAAATGATAACACGAAATAAAATGGCTGAAATAACTGTCAAAAATCATGTCAAAGTTAAACAGGTAAAACTATATTATTAATGAGATTATCATTAGTAAAGAAAAAATAAAACAAAATCCACTACGATCTGCTTATAAAAGAAAATACTCCTCAAGCAAAACCACACGTGAAGACTGAGTATAAAGTGACGGAAAATGGATACGTCTCATAAATTATTCCACAAAGTAGAATGTTAACATCGATATTGTGTTTAGTCATTTAGTCATGTCTGACTCTTTGTGGCTCCATGGGCTGAGCCCACCAGGATCCTCTGTCCATGGAATTTTCCAAGCAAGTATACTGGAGTGGACTGCCACTTCCTACCCCAGCGGACCTTCCTGACCCAGGGATAGAACCCATACCTCTTGCATGGCCTGCATTGGCAGGCAGATTCTCTACAACTAGCACTCACTGGGAAGCCAATCTCAATATTGCCGTTGTTCAGCCAGCAAGTCATGTCCAACTCTTTGTGACCCAAGAAACTGCAGCTTGCCAGGCTTCCCTGTCCCTCACCACCTCCCAGAGTTTGTCGAGTCCATGTCTATTGAAGCGGTGATGCCATCCAACCATCTTATTCTCTATTGCCCCCTTCTCCTTCTGCCTTCAATCTTTCCTAGCATCAGGGTCTTTTAAAGTGAGTCAGCTGTTGGCATCAGGTGGCCAAAGTATTGGAACTTCAGCATCAGCCCTTCCAAAGAGTGTTCAGGGTTGATTTCCATATTTATTAACATCAATATTAATACCAATCAAATAGAATTTAAATAAAAATGCATTAAGAGAAGTAAAAAATTTAAGTATTGATAAGAGCATAATCATCACAAACTTACATGCATATAAAACATAGCTTTAAAATAGATAAAGCAATAGCAGACAGATGTACAAAAAGAAATGGACTAATTTACACTCACAGTGGATTATTTTAATACACTTAGCAGAAACTGATAGATCAAGTAAATTAGCAAAAATGTGGGAACTCAGAGAGGCGGTTGCCAACATGGTTAATTGTAGTAATCCCTCCAATGCTTTTCCACTCTTGATTCCTTTGAAATAATACTACATTATTTAACCTACTGATTCTTTTTGATAGGTTACGCTATTCAAGAGGTAACATGTTCCTCTGTGTTCTATTTTTTTCTATCACAGTATTCTTAGCAATTAGATTTTCCCTTTCATCTCTAAAATTGCCTTTCAATTTCCAAAAGTTAAACATCTTGCTATAAACTTTGAGAAATGCATTATATTTATAGGTTCATTTGTGGAGAATTGACATTTTCTACAACATTGAGTCACACCCTATTCAGGAAAAATACAGTGTTCGTGTCCTCTGTAACACCTTCAACAAAGTTGCACAATTACTTCTTTCATATCATTATTGTGCTATCTGGAAGAAGAGTATTATATGTAAAAACTGTTAGTAGTTAAAAGTGTGACATAGCAATCTACTTTACAGTGTTACATTGGCTAATAACTTTCTAGTTCACCCAGTCTTTTCACTTAGGTACCCTATAAAATTATCTTTACAACTATTGGCCTTTCCTTCATTGAATCATTCAAGAAATATTTATTTGGGATGTAATTCACATTATGAGTGAGTCCTGGGATGTAAAGGAAAATAAACTGTCTTCTCTACCTTCAAGAGGCTTACAAATATGAGTAAGGAAAGAAAAGAAATCAATAGATCCAAAAAGTGAATAAAAAAATAAAAGAAAAAAAGAAGGAAAGAAAGAGGAATAAAGAAAAGACCTCAGACTGCATACTATGGACCCAAAGATAACTTCCAGATTCATTTCTTAACCTACATCAATGTAATGTAATATATGATTAATTAAGGGTTGATAATATATTTAAATATATAAATAAAATATTTATATTAGCAAGTGCATCCTTAAAAATGCTGTGATAAACAGAAGAACAAAATCTGAAGCTTATTTTTGAACTAAAGGACACTATCGTGTCTTACTTCCATATATGCTTTTATTTAGGTATTTGGATTGCTTTTAGTTCAGCATAGTTTATTGGAGACAGTTTTCTGGCTGATTCGCTGACGTGCCCTTTAAAAATTTAAATATCTGGCAGGCATCAGACTTATTGGGATAATTATAATCCACCCCAAAATGAAACTATTTGTTGACATTTTAAATTGGTTTATTGTTACAATACTGCCAAGGACTTTTAAAAATCAAATTCTGTAAAGAGCAGCTTGAGGTAGATGAACAAAAATAATTCACATTGCTCAAAAAGATATTTTTTATTTAATACCTAGGGCAAACTAATTGAAAATCTAAAATTATACTGCTTTCCTGTAGAGTATGAAAAGGGATTGTAACATGAAAAAAATCTCTTAAATCTGAATACTCCATACCATTTTTACTTACGTGTCCATTGTCGGCTTTTCCTATCAGGTGATATTTAGGTCTGCATTAATGGATTAAGAGTCATTGATCTCAGTTGGAAAATATGAGTCACTCTTGCTGATCACTGTGTGCTATTGCCAAAGCCACCTGCTTTGCTAGCAAAGTATAATTCTATTGAAGTTCGTCCCAAATAATCATCTGTATAAACAATGATATGTGGTTTTAAACTTGAAGCACATTCTCTAACCAGCTGAACTAACTACTCTATTTAACTTTCTCTTAAGAGCAATGCTACATGCTGTGACTTTTTCTAATGAAAAAAAAAAAAGTTGTTTTCAAATGGAATATAGTGGTAGTTTATTTGATCAGATGCTGGCCCTTCATCACAGGAACAGGAATTTTTGCCCAGGATTCACCATCAAGTTCAAAAATTTATCTTAATGGGATCCTTTTGATGTATTTTGGATCAGAGTTTAGATCAGAATCATAATTCAGTCATTAACAAATATTTATCGAACATATATCATGAACAGTGCAATTTAATGTGTTCTTGGGATTAAAATAGAAAAAAAAAATGGCCCCTGTCTTCTGCAGAATGTCTTAGAGGCATATATGCAAAAATAATTACGTCTCAGTGAACTGATCACCAATCTGGTTTAATACAAGTGACTTTTTTAAAGATTAAAATTGGGAGGATATATAGAAACAAGGGGCTTCCGAGCTGGCTCAATGGTGAGGGATTCGACTGCCGACGAGGAGTTGCAGGAGCCGCCAGTGCAATCCCTGGGTCAGGAAGATCCCCTGGAGGAGGGAATGGCAACCTGCTCCAGTGTTCTTGCCCGAGAAAGCCCTTGGACAGAGGAGCCTGGAGGGCTGCAGTCCCCGGGGCTGCAAAGAGTCGGACACTCTGAGCGATTGAGCGACACACACACAGACAGACAGGAAGTGATCGGTGAATGGCCTTTTAAGCTGGTTTTAGAAGGAGTGGGTCAGGCACTGACTTTATAAAGTAGAGATGCTCAGATAGATGAACTGAATGCACCTCTGGGCTTTCTACCTTCCAGCTGTGTGATTTTCGCCGTGCTATTTAAACTATCAGTAAAACCAGATGAATACTCTCTACCATATCAGATAGTGCGAGGATTAAATTAAACAATAAAGGGAAAATGACTGGTACAGTGTCTGGTAAATATCCCACAAGTATTAGCTAAACTAGTAGTGTGGCTGTAGAAATTTCACAAGAACTAGCTAAAACCAGCATTGCTCACTAGAGAGGGAGCATGTATAAGCTTATACAATGACTTGTGGCGCCCTGGGCTATGCCTGAATGCGTGGTGGTGTTGCAGGAAGGGGACCCTGCCAGGGCCCGAAACTGGGCTCTTGTCTAACACTCGGAAATGAAGTGTCCGAGGAGACACATGCTGCCAAAGCAAGAGATTTTATTGGGAAAGGGCGCCCGGGGGGAGAGCAGGAGGTAAGGGAACCCAGGAGAGCCGCTCTGCCGCGTGGCTCACAGTCCCGGGTTTTACGGTGATGGGATGAGTCTCCGGGGGGTCTGTGGCCAATCATTCTAACTCAGAGTCTTTCCTGGTGGCCCACGCATCGCTCAGCCAAGATGGATGCTAGCGAGAGGGATTCTGGGAAGTGGACGGACAGGCGGTGTCTCCTTTTGACCTTTCCCGATCTCTTCCGGTTGGTGGTGGTTACTACTTCCGTGTTCCTTATCAGGATCTCCTGTCCTAAAACAGCTCACGCACATGGTTACTAGGGTGCCTGGCCAGGCTGGGCGGTTTCAGTCAGTGCTTCCCCTAGCAGTGGGAGGTGGAACCAGGCCGGAGGGTAAGCAGCCACATGTGTCAGCATACAAAGCTGCTCGCTGGTAAAATCCACCTTGAAACTTGTTGCTCAGTATCCTCTAATGGTAGGTACTGTACGTGTCATCTGAGCTAATTTCAGATTGTCTTATTACATACAGTTAAAGAACGCCAACAGATTTGCCAGGGCTCGTGACATGTGACGTTTCTCTTCATTGGAAGCAAGAGGCACTGAAGGCATAAACAAGAGTGAGTCCTAGAGTGACCCTGCATAGCCAGGGTATTAGTGAAAAAAGTGAGGTGTTAGTCTCTGACTCATGTCTGACTCTTCTGACTCCACGGACTGCAGCCCACCAGGCTCCTCTGTCCACCAGTTCTCCAGGCAAGAATACTGGAGTGGGTTGCCATTCCCTTCTCCAGGGGATCTTCCTGACCCAGGGATGGAACCCAAGTCTCTTGCATTGCAGGCGGATTCTTTCACGTCTGAGCCACCAGGGAAGCCTCCAGCAGGGTATTACAGGAAGTCAGAGTCCTTCTGCAGGGATGTGTTTTTCTCATCTTTGTTTCCAGGGAATAGAAGTGAAATACTAAACCAGGAGGTGTTGGCTGGTCACACCCAGCACAGAGGTTGGTCGATGAAGCAGATGGGAGTTTTGCCTTGATGGAGTTCCTATCCAGAAGTGCTTTTTGAATGGTGCATGTATCACTGTAATGCAATCAAATGAGAAATGTAATGATCTCTTCCCTAAAGATAAGGAAACAGGTTTGAACAAGTAGTTTGCACAAGTTACACATTTGTTTAATGGTGTTAAGGATGTGAATGTTGTTATGTGTCAGCCACCTCAAGTTTTCTTCCCCTTAAACTCCAGGGCTTTCCTCTAGCTAAAACTTTGTACACCTGATGTTCTAATTCAGGCCATATTGTTGGTGAATACTACATTTTTTATTTAAACTTTTTTTATCTGTGTGTTTTCTGGACAAACAGTAAAAATTATAAGCAAGGTCATATCTAACTTTTACTATGTGTCTGGACACAGACTTTAATGCATTATAAACTGCAAAGACTCACACACTCAGCCAAACAGCATATCCCTGGCAAGTTGTAAAGCATATATTTGATTTATTTTATGGTCTATCCATTAGCTTAGAGAAAAGCCTAAGAGAATAAAAGTAAATGTCACATACTGACACATTTTTAGCGTCTGTTTGAAGGAATTTTAAAAAATACATCTTTTTAAAAGGCTACAAGCAAGTGTGTGTGCGTGTGTGTGTGCACTCAGCCGTGTCTGACTCGTTGGGACCCCACGGACTGTAGCCCACCCAACTCCTCTGTCCAGGCAAGAAGACCAGAGGGTTGTCATTCCCTGCTCCAGGGGATCTTCTCTGTGCAGGCGTCAAACCCTGGCAGATGCATCTCTGTGCCACCTGGGAAACCCTATAAGCAAATATTCGTCATTAAATTAAAAATGTTGCACAAGACCTGTTTTAAATGAGAGCTTTTTAAATATCTACCACAAGACTGAGGATGAATAGATTTTACTGGGGGAGAAGGATGAAGTCTAGGAACTCATTGTAATTTAAAGATTGTTAGACTTCCAAAGATGGAGTCACCATTAACTGCTTCAATTATTCACTCAATACCCAATTACATTTTGACTGATTTTGTCTTTGGCTGTGGATACAGAGAGATGAACCATGCAAACATTGTCACTGGTTATATTAATAATTGGTGCAGAGAACAGAAATCTCTGTGGTATGCAGAAAATGATTTAACAAATGACTTTGATGCTTACAAAATTGTGGGGGAAAGCTGGAGGAGTGGATTCTAATCTAGGTCTCCCAGAACACTGTCAAACAGGGATGAGTACAGTCAGAAAGACGGGGAGCGATGAGGTCATCCCGGAATCACTCGGGGAGCGATGAGGTCATCCCGGAATCACTGACATCTAATTCATCAGTATAGCTGTAAGTTGGAGGCAACCAACCCGTGGCAAATCTGCCGCAACTTTTCTTTGTTTAACTACTTAATTTATTTTAATTGAAGGATCATTACAATATTGTGATGGTTTTCATCATACATAACTGCTTCTGAATGATGGCCAGCATCCTGGCCCCACCTCTGCTGTACCTGCTTCTAAATATACACTAAGCTGAATCCTGGACCCTGGGACAAGCCTGTATAAAACCTATGTCTTCAGTCCCTAGCTTGACAGCAGAAAACAGCCCTAAACAGCAGAAGGATGGGTTCCACCTCAGGTCCAAATTTCACAGGCGTATACTTCAGAGGTGGAGCATGATTCCCATGCAGAAGGCTGGATGTAAAGAAGTCATTTCACTTTCTACCCCTGGAGACAGCTAGAGGTGCAGGCGCAGATGTTCCGTGAGAGCTGCCGCAGCCAGAGGACTCCCTTCTCACCAGGCTTTATCTTACTCAAGAGGCCACATGCATATGTGCTTGCTTGCGTGCTAAGTCGCTTCAGTCATGTCTGACTCTTCGTAACCCTATGGACTGTAGCCCATCAGGCTCCTTTGTCCGTGGGATTCTTCAGACAAGAATCCTGGAGTGGATTGCCAGGCTCTCCTCCAGAGAATCTTCCCGACCCAGGGGTCAAACCCATTTATCCTGGGGCTTCTGCTTTGGCCGGCAGGTTCTTCACCACTAGCACCACCTGGGAATCCCTCAATACGTAATTACAAATAGGTCTTCCCAAGTGGCTCAGTGATAAAGAATCCACTTGCTAATGCAGAAGACGCAGGAGACACAGGTTCCATCCCTGGGTCGGGAAGATCCCCTGGAGAAGCAAATGGAAACCCACTCCAGTATTCTTACCTGGAGAATCCCATGGATGGAGGAGAATGGCAGGCTACACTCCATAGGGTCACAAAAGATCAGACACGACTGAAGTGGTTTGACACACACAGGCATGCTGAAGTCAGGTCTTCTTGAAAACTGCCTGTGATTGGGTTTGAAGTCTTGTGTAACTACTGCTGCATGCACGGAAATTTGTTGTTATTAACTATGTATCGCTTTTAGTGGGTCAATATTGGCCTGTGGCGGCTGCTTCTAAGTCGCTTCAGTCGTGTCCGACTCTCTGCGACCAGCCCCGCAGACGGCAGCCCACCAGGCTCCCCCGTCCCTGGGATTCTCCAGGCAAGAACACTGGAGTGGGTTGCCATTTCCTTCTCCAAGGCATGAAAGTAAAAGTGAAAGTGAAGTCCCTCAGTTGTGTCTGACTCAACCACCCCATGGACTGCAGCCCACCAGGCTCCTCCGTCCATGGGATTTTCCAGGCAAGAGTACTGGAGTGGGGCGCCATTGCCTTCTCCCAGTATTGGCCTGCATATTGCAAAACTTTATTTGTGTGGATGGATTGTGACTTTTCCATGACTGATAGAAAAAGTGCATGAAGTATGATTTGGGGATGTAAATTAATTTTGTCTATATCAGGTTCCTGATTTTGTGAAGTTTCAAGAAATGGAAGGATCAGGGTAATATAAACCCAGGCTTTGGGCTTACTTGAAAGATGAACTAATTACATAGATCCATGTTGTGGTTTTTCACTGTTCCACCAATAAAATAGCTATTATCTAACATGTACAAGCTTGAGTTTTGCTTTCTGTGTGGCATAAAGCTCCAGATAGAGCAAGAGTTTAATGCAAAATAAAATTCTGAGCAGAAACTGAGTTCTAACCTTACAACGTAACTGGTCCAAACTTTAGTTAGCTAATATCTTTTTTTTTTCATAACTTGGCTCTTTTTTCAATCTTGCTAACTCCAGCCTCACAGGTGCTTTTTAAAGTCTATAGTCCATTTTACAATGTTCTTTACATAAAAGGGGTGAAAAGCTTTCTTGCTTTCTCGGCTCATCCTATCTACTCTGAGCATTGTAAGACCTTCCTCCCCAGAGGACAGACTTCTAAATTCCTCCCAATGTAGGTCAGGCCAGATCCATTATTCTCTGTCTGCCTACTGGCATTTCTTTTTCTCTGCAAAAACAGGGTTACACATTCTCTGACTGTGTTATGTTTATTGTTCGCTGTTAAACTAAATTTGTTGAAACAACATTGAGCAGGTAATGGCCTGCTCTCACCACAGAATGGAATCTAAGACAGTGTCTGCAGCGGTCCTTCTCGGTATTCTGCCCAGATACCCCAGTCACCTTCTCTGTACACACTCACGGCTTCTTCCTGTGAAGGCCCGTAACTCTCCCCAGGGGGTCTCTGGTGGCAGGAGCATGCGCGGCTCTGAATGGGGCAGGCAGAGCCCTGGGGGTTAACAGCCCCTAGCAGCAGCAGTGTGTGAGTCACTCAGTCATGTCTGAATCTCTGCAATCCCATGGACTGTAGCCCACCAGGCTCCTCTGTCCACGGACTTCTCCAAGCAGAATACTGGAGTGGGTAGCCAGTAAAGAATCTGCCTGAATGTGGGAGACCCAGGTTTGATCCTTGGGTCAAGAAGATTCCCTGGAAAAGGAAATTGCCCCCCACTCCAGCGTTCTTGCCTGGAGAATTTCGTGGACAGAGGAACCTGGTGGGCTACAGTTCACAGGATTGCCCAGAGCCAGACACGACTGAGCAACTAACACTTCCCACTCTCATAAGTGCGGCAGTCAGCAGTGAGGTTTGCTTGCATGCGTGCTCAGTTATTTCAGTCGTGATGTGTGACCGTACAGATTATAGCCCACCAGGCTCCTCTGTCCATGGAATTCTCCAGGCGAGATTACAGGCGTGGGTTGCCATGCCGTCTTCCAGGGAATCTTCTCTACCCGGAGACTGAAGTCACCTCTCTCGCATCTTCCACGTTGCAGGCGGATTCTTTGCCGCTGAGCCGCCAGGGAAGCCCTGATGATGGGGTTTAGGAGTTGCAAATAAATGGCCCAGTTTTTCACCATTCTGCTGGGCCAACTCTGGAGTAGGCTTATTCTTTTTCCTGGAGTTTGCGCAGAGACTGCAGTAGCCGTGCATTCATTAATTAAAGTGCCTGTGTGGCCACCTCCTTTTACTGTGTGTGCATGTGTGATCCCATGGACTGTAGCCTGACAGGCTCCTCTGTCCATGGAATTTTCTAGGCAAGAATACTGGAGTGTGTTGCCATTTTCCTACTCCAGGGATCTTCCTGACCCAGGGATCAAACCTGTGTCTCCTGTGTCCCTGCCTTGGTAGGCAGATTCTTTATCACTATGCCACCTGGGAAGCCTCTGTTACCTCCATATACCTCTACAAATATGTTCTCTGGAATCACATTCCAAATAAACTAATTGCACTCAAATCTTTGTCATAAGGTGAGCATCGGGAGGAAACCATACAAAACAGTGCCTAAATTTTTTAAAAAGGAAAAAGTAGGATAAAAAGGCAGAAAGAAGGAAGAAAGGAAGGAAGGAAAGGAAAGAGGAAAGTTAAAATTTAATAAATCAAGTCAATTAATCACTTAAAGAAAAGCATTCAGCTTGACAGAATGAATAACCTAATTCTTACCATACACATATTCTGGACAAAAGTTTGAAAATAGACACTGCTTTCCAAAATAGCACATATGAAGAGAATTGCTGTAATCTTTTGGCCTTTCTGTCTCTTAGGGATGGAACATAATGAAGAAAGTGCACTGGCTTTGGAATCAAGCCCACCTCTGCCTCCTTCACCAGCTGTGTGAACTAGAGCCTTTCCACTCCCTAAATGGGGACAGTGTGAAAAAAGATAAGTGTTGAGAGCCATAATCATCAGTTGCTTTCCCTTGAGCTTAATTTGTTATATTTGAGTTCTGGTCTGGTTTCCTTTTTAGAAGTTGATGGTTCCAAAGAAAAAGTAGATAAACAGCTAGACCATCAGGCCTTCGGAGATGACAGCTGATGTAGCATATTCTCAGAGAGACTAGAATTGCATCATTGTTTCTTATAATTTTCTCCTTGCTTTTCTTATAGTTTCTGGGTATGGGATATTCATTATTGTCAGAAGTAGTAATTTTTCAAATGCAGCCCTCAACTTAATTTGAAAGAGTAGATCATAAAATATATTGTTTTTCCAGGACCATTTGCTGAGAGGAAAAGCAAACTCTTAGTATCTAATTGTAATAAAAAAAATCTTACCTCTATTCCCGCTTAAGTAAGGAAGTAAGCATACTAAAATCACACGCTCTTAAAAATTATTATAGAATCAACAAATACTGATTGATTGCATCTTAGGAATGAGAGATGGTACTGAGTCCATGGGGTACTACCAATCTTTCTAGTACTGGGCTGGTTATACCACAGCTTGTGCTATTGCACGAATCGTGGTTCCACTTGCACACACACGGCAAAGCCACCCAGCTGACCCCTGGCTGTGGGGAAAGTGCAGTGTTTGCTGTGGGGCTCCAGGCAAGGAATCCAGGGCAGTTAGTGCTCAAAACACCTGAGCCCCCAGATGTGTTTCAACAAAGCCTTTTTAAAGGCCAAGTGCGGAAGGGGAGCGCGTGTGTGATGAGTTCACGCACAGTTCTCTAGCTGAGGGTGAGGTGCCGGGATGGCCTCCCATTGTCCATCCTTAGGCTCCAGGTGGTCCGGAGGCTCTGCGCTCACGGCCCTCAGGAAGCGAACTCTTCCATCTGAGGGGAGTTTCAGCATCTGCAAAAGCACTCAGGAGACGAGCGTCAGATCCTCCTGTGTGTGAGCGCGGCGGTGCAGCCGTGGCCAGCTCTTTGCCACCCCCTGGACCGTAGCCCACCAGGCCCCTCCGTCTGTGAGACTTTCCAGGCAAGGGTACTGGAGCGGGGTGCCGTCAGATCCTCTCATCTGGGTACTTCAAAGAGGATCTAAAGCCGAGGATGTGAAGGAGGAATGAAGGAGGTATGAAGGACCCCCTTGGGGTCCTCCCCAGTTACAGTTGTCCCGAGAGAGGCGTGGGAGACAGAAAGGTCCTATTGCTCCTTGTTGTACAGACGAGGTCAGTCACACTCCGAGAGGGTAAATGAATTTGCCAGGAGCCCAAAGCTAAACAGCGGTCCAGGCAGGAACTTGAATCTCAACCTAACACGGTTTCCCGACCTGCCAGGCTGTAAGTTTCCATCTTGGTGTACGGAAGTATGCTTACGAAAGGAGAAAATATACTCCCTTTCATAACCTAGCACATTTCTCTATGGACTGTTCTTATTGAAATGAAGTAAAAAATCAAAATACAGTCAGCCGGCGTCCGTGTCTGATGACAACAGCCAGTTTTCTTTCATGGGTATTAAACACACTCAGTTGAGGATGCAAAGTCGGGAGGCGGGAGTCCAGGGGCGCGGGGATGGGCCTCACAGGCAGCTCTGGCCCCACCGTCCTGGGTTCTACACTCCTGACGTCTGGAGCCTGATTCGCTTTTGCCCAGAGTAAGATTCCTTATCTCATTGGCTTTGTCTGGGAAAACTCTGCCCTTTGAAAATTAACAACAATTTTCCAATGACCGTGAACGACTCCAGTGTTTTTAGGAGTTGCCTATGTGGTCTCCCATCACATCTCCAAAAACTGAATCCAAATACTGACCTTTTTTCCCCCCTGACATTCTACATTGAATAATCTGAGTTTCAGCACATTCACTGTTGAATCCTTTGTAGGTTCTTTCGCGATGCTTCACCCAAAGGGGAAGGGAACAAGTTAAGGCAGAGTGAACTGAACAGGTATCATTGTGAAGGGGACGAAGACGTGGAGCCTGGCCATGGGCACTCGATTCAGGCTACAACGTGCGCAAAGCCAGGACACACACGAGCCTTTTTTAGCCAGAGATCTGTCTGGTGCACATCAGGCGGCGTTACGTGATCACAGTGGGATAAAAATTCACACCCAGGGCAAATCTGTAAACACCAGCTTCATCTGCATGGGAAGAGCCACTGTCGTCTCTTCTGACAGAATAAGCCTCCAGGGTACATCCCAGCAGTGACAGTCACCTCGGCGTCTTAAAACCCTGTCGAATTTATTACAGAGCTATACCGAACGCTAAAAAGCTGCATTGGGGGAAGATAATAAGTGTGTTTTCTTGGAATTTTATTTCCTTATAGATAAACAAAGTCTTTATTTTACATTGTGATTAAAAGAAAATTGTTTATTATGCTAGGACCTGCATTGTTTCCAACACTGTTACAGACACCATCTTTTTCGTATACTATTACACTTCAAGTAAACTGACTGTTATTATCTTAGCACATTCATCCAATAGAATAGGTTAAAGATGATCATCCCCAAATTTAACTTAGCTTCTTAATTAAAATGTGTCAGTGCAAAGAGAAACAAAACACAACAAATGACATAAAATATTTTGGGGTAATTTTTAGGGAAAGACAGGAGCAGACTTATAAGCTACCTGGAAAAGAATTCTCAGTTGTTGTAAAAATTGAACTGGTTTAAGTAATGAAATACAGTTAATCTACAAAATACAATTTTCTCCAAGTCCAAGAAAGGTTTCATGTGAATCTTCATAATACTAAATTTAATGAAAGACAAATAACCACCCAATCCTCCTCCCCCACACAGAGAAATCTAGAGAATCCTGATTTTTGAAGTCTTATTTCTTTGTAAACTGAGAATTCTAACCATCAGAGGTGGTGGGAGTGGAACAGTCAAGAACACTTTCTGGGAATTTGATGGATGCTCTCAATTTTCTTTCAGAGGAAAAAAAAATCACATACAGAAAACTTGGTGCACAGCTTCTGGGAATTTACCAGTGCCCTGAAATTCTACTGTCTTGTGTTAAGAACCCCTAACGTACACATTCAAGTGAATGATCTGTTCTGAATATCGCCTGAGTACTAAGGAAGGATGGGCGATTCCCAGAGTCGTTCTGAGTTGTCCTCACAGTTGGAACAAGTGGACTTTAAATTTCTTCTTAATGCCCTGCCTGAGTTCACCTGAGAATTGCTTGACTTTCTGCTTCACTTTCATTTAATTCAACATCCTGGCTAATTCTTGAGCAAACATACGTTTGACTATACATATATGGAGAGAAACACATCGAAACCATTAAGTGTAAAAAAAAATGGTCAACATTAGTTACTTCCGTATATGTTCATTTGAATAAGGTGAAACATCAAAAAAACTAGTTACCAGGAGCCTTGTTTATCCAAGATGAATACCTGGAGATATTCCTTGGTGTTAGTGTCAGCGTTTGCAAGAAAAAAATTATCCCATTAAAATAGCCCTCATGAATAATTCAGAGAGTTCAATTTAATGGAGGAAGGAGGAGACAGAAACAGGTTATCAAATTTGTTGGAAACCCATGTTGCTGCACGGCACTTTTTTTCATGAGCAGTCATAATGTAGGTTATTCTTTGTTCTGTATCTACATGAAGAAGTACATCTCAACATTTAATTTGTTTATCTTCAGTGTTCTGCATTATAGCATTCATAAAGGCATTTTTCAAATAATATTTTCTGAAAAAAAAAACGTGTTCTCAACTATGGATTCCAGATTATGATGATGATGACTGTTCTTTTTTGCCACTGTTCATAAGAAATGTCTGTCAATGTTGAGCTAGTAACAGACAAAGGAGGTATAGATGGGATGGCAGCATTTCTGTATGGTAAAGAAAGGTCATTAAGTGACTGGGGTGGACGCAACACTTCAGCATTGGCCAGGGTAGAGTCAAAAAACAGAAGCCACTCTAGGAATCCCTTGAATGAAGGGTTGAGTGCAGAGAATGTCGCTAAATCCTTAGCATTTGGGAGGGCTGGCGGTGGGCAAGAGGGAAGAACACAAATTAATTCAAGGACAGCAACAGGATTGAGTGGTTCACCAAGCATGAGAGCTTCTCTTCTTTACAAACTCTCAGGGTCTACTATTCTTCATGTGGGGAAGCTTGATATATGTAAGACATATCAAAGTTTTTTGAGTTTTCACTATTAATCAAAACTATCTTTCCTATTGTGTAGGGAGAGTAATGCTATTCACTATGCAGAAAACATTGTGTTCCCTGCTTTTCTGAGTTTTGGGTGCCTGCTCTGTATCATATTAATCATGCACGTATTTTATAAAGACAAAGTTGCAAATGTTAACATGGACCAAATAAACACTAAGTTGTATAATGCTGATTTTAATCACCAGCTCTTTTTCCTTATCATCATTGTCACCATCACATAAGAGACACGACTTCAGGATGAGAAGAAATTGCGTAAACCTTTGTGGACCCTTCACTCAACCCTTATAGAGAGTTTTTCTGGAGGTTATTATAAGGACAGTGAAAGTGCGGTTTTAAGGAGGGCAGAAATGAGAAGGGTTGTGAGTTGGATTCCCTTGGAAGCAGAAGCTGAGAAGGAGATTTTCCTTAGGATTCTTTGGATCACCGAGAGAAGAGAAGGGAAGGAAGAAGCAAGAGAGGGCAGAAGGAGAAGGCAGGCTGACAGGGAACTGGTTAGTCTCACTAGGGGCCATCTGAGGTATCCTGAAGAGGGAGCCACCCATCACAGCCATCCCAAGTTGGGCCTGAGAGGACAGGCCCTTCACAACCCCACGTTCAGCACTGAGGGTGGGCTGACCTAGGAGGAGGCATGGCTTTGGGCAAGTTTTCTCCTTTCACCTACGGCCAACCCCGAAAAAGGCGGAGGAAGATCTAGGGGCTACCTGCAGTAGCACTCACAGCATCTGGAAGAATAAGTCTTAGATTCCCAAAGGAACAGGAGGAAAGAAGGGCGGTCGAGTATTGATACATTTCAGATAGAAAGAACAGTACATGAGGACAGATTCAAACCCATGACGGGATAATCCCATGAAAGAAAAACCTGAATGAAACAAGGTCTTTGTAGGTATAGTTAGGGCAAGTGTAGCTGGGCCAAGCTATGAAAGGCACTAAAAGTCAGGCCAAATAATGTAGTAATGCACAGGAGATTCTTCTATTTGGCTTTGAAAGGAAAAGTCATGCATAAAGAGTAAGACTGCCAATGTGTAACAGATATATCAGAAGGAGAAAGTCTTCAGTCAAGCAGGTTGTGGAAGAAACTGGTGGTTACTGCTTTAATACCTAGTCCCTCTCATTTTTTTAGTAACTTGTTCTCTTAATAAATAGAGATTTTCCATGAAGAGAGAAGTAATCAATGTGATCAATGAGATGTAAACATAAGTCAGGCAGGGCTTTAGGGAAAGCACTTTGAAAGCAAGGTAACTCCTTGCTCCCCCCACCTTCTTCCTGCTTGGAGTTCAGGCATGATGGTCAGAACTCCAGAACCCTTCCTGGATCGGAAGGGAGAGGCCAGAAAGGACTGCAGAGGCCTGGCTTCCCTGGTGGCTCAGTGGCAGAGTCTGAGGTGAGCCTGCCTGCCGATGCAGGAGACACGAGTTGGATTCCTGGGTGGGGAGGATGCCTTGGACGAGGAAATGGCACCCCGCTCCAGTACTCTTGCCTGGGAAATCTGATGGACAGAGGAGACTGGGGGGCTATAGTCCACGTGGCCCCAAAAGAACTGGACATGGCTTAGCGACTAAACAACAGCAACCGAACACTTGAGCCACTGAACCAACACCAGCTGCTTTGTCCTTCGAGACTTTTAATTACACGAAAAAATAATTATAAGCCTCTATGTTTAAGTCACTATGGTTGGCTCTCTGATACCTGCAGCCAAATTTATTTCCAACTGAAACAATTGCTGGTTTGACAATAGATAAGACTTTTGATGAATCTCTGCTATTGAAAGAGAGTAAAGAAAGCATTTTTTCCCTCAAAGGGGCTACTGTTGAATTAGGAAGATAAGACTTCTACCTTGAATTAATAATAACTGGTGTAATATATAATTAAGTGAGTATTTAATTTCTTACTGCAAAAGATATATCATGTAGTTGAAAGAAGGGGGAAATTAATGAAGACCTGGTCATCAGAGAAGGTGTCACTATGAAGGGTAGATACAAGCTAAACCATGAGTAATGGGTCTGTTTGCAGAGGAAAAGGAGATGGCAGGGGATTTGGGGAAAGCAAAATGATCAAGCTGGGGGTAAAGATGACATGCTTTGTGGACTAGAGTCTGATTGACCAAAAAGGGCCAGAAATGTGTCTGGGTAGCTAAGGTATTCACAGAGAATGGTGGTGGGAGGCGGGGGAGGGCCGGCAAGTTGCGAAGGGAAGGATAGATTTAGTGTCAGGAAAAAGCAGAGAGCCACAGCAAGTGGAGGCAGAGCAGCCACTCTGATAACCTTGGCTGTCGCGTGGACGAAAGTCGAGAGATGCGTGGACAGAACTCAACATTCAAAAAACTAAGATCACAGCATCCAGTCCCATCACTTCACGGCAGATAGATGTGGAAACAATGGAAACAGGGACAGACTTTATTTCTGGGCTCCAAAGTCACTGCAGATGGTGACTGCAGCCATGAAATTAAAAGACGCTTGCTCCTTGGAAGAAAAGCTATGACCAACCTAGACAGCATGTTAATAATTTGCTGACAAAGGTCTGCCTATTCAGAGCTAAGGTTTTTACAGCAGTCGTGTGTGGATGTGAGAGTGGGACTACAAAGAAAGCTGAGGACTGAAGAATTGATGCTTTTGAACTGTGGTGTTGGAGAAGACTCTTTGAGAGTCCCTTGGACTGTAAGGAGGAGAGCCAACCAGTCCATCCTAAAGAAAATCAGTCCTGAATATGCATTGGAAGGACTGATGCTGAAGCTGAAATTCCAAATCTTTGGCCACCTGATGTAAAGAACTGACTTATTCGAAAAGTCCCTGATGCTGGGAAAGATTGAACATGGGAGGAGAAGGGGACGACAGAGGATGAGATGGTTGTATCACTGACACGATGGACGTGAGTTTGAGTAGGGTCCAGGAGTTGGTGATGGACAGGGAAGCCTGGCGTGCTGCAGTCTATGGGGTCGCAAAGAGTCAGACACGACTGAGTGACTGAACTGGACTGAACTGAACTGAACTGGACTGAAGCGGACAGAGAGAGATCAGCTGAGAGACCACAGTAGTAAGCCTGAGGGGAGGTGGTGAGAGGGTGCATCATACTGTGCAGCGAGAAAGGATGAGGAAGCAGATTCGTGAGGTGGATCCGTATTTCAGCTCATGGCCGATTTTCACCTGTGTGCGTCAGAAACAGACAGACGACAGCAAACAAAGAGCCGATCATGGCCAACATCCCAGCATGAACTCGATCGCTGTGCTAGGTAAGAGACAGACACAGCCCCCCTATGAGCCTTAAGGATAGAATGAGCCTTCACTGAGAGCCCTCCCAAGAAGATGGTGTTTCTAACAGCTTAAATTTTCTTTAGCCTTTTAAAAGATTTTAGAGCTTTATTGATATAAAAGTATGATTTTCTTGTTACATACATTGTTAGTTTTTGTTCTTATTTTTTAAATCACACTGTGGTACAAAGGGGGTTCCAGGTTGGACCGCCTGAGTTTTTGAGTAACTACATTTTCCAAGTCCCAGTCTACGTACGACCTTCCAAGTTCCAAATCCTTGTACTTGCATGTTTGTTTCCTAGTATGCAAATGAGAATGGGCTTCATAGGAGGCCCAGTGGGTAACGAATCTGCCTGTAATGCAGGAGACAGGAGACGTGGGTTCCATCCCTGGGTCAGGAAGATCCCCTGGAGGAGGGCACGGCAACCCACTCCAGTATTCTTGCCTGGAGAAGCTAATGGACCGAGGAGCCTGGTGGACTACCGTTCATAGGGTCTCGAGGAGTCAGACACGACTGAAGCGACTAAATATGCATGCACAAGTGCAAATGAGAACATCACTTTTTTCACTGCCGTGTTAATGCACACGGAACTGAGAACGCCCTCGGATACAAGTGCTCAATAAATGCTAGGATTATTATTACTTTGAAGTTAGCTAATTTTTACCTAGTTCAGTGGAGAAATAATGTGTTAGTTAATAAATAATGCTAATATGACATGCTCTCCTATCTTGAAGAAGTAACTACTTCTAATAAGAAAAAGAGAAAGAAAGAAACCTTTCCTCCACATCTTTAATAAAACTGCCTTCTCCATAAATTCAATTTTTGCACATTTCTAGGCCTCGGGTCACCACCTAAAAACCATTAGGGTAATTCATTATCACCACTGGTCAGTGGGTCAAGGTTTTCACATTGAAACATAGAAACATTGAGAGGTAGGCCTCTCCTAACGGTCTCTCAATCTGCTTTCAAGTCATTTATCCTTTGTCAATCTTGATTTCCCCTTCTGTAATGTGTGAGCTGAAATATATGCTGAATCAATCCCTCTTATTATCAAGCAGTTCAGAGAAACAGATATATTTAAGAGGAGTTTTTAATGGACTTTATTTTCATCACCAACATTATATTGTCCATTGTCTTCACATCCAGTCGAATTTACTTACAGAAAAGTCAGTTCCATTTAAGGAGTTTGTCTAATAAATCCAACCTTGGTGAAAGTGGGAAGTAAGCTGGAAAACCTTCACACACGTTGTTTGCTCCCCAAGGCCACTTCTCGGTGGCCTGGCTCCATCATTCCACGCTTGCCGCTTCTCTGGCATCACTGGCCTTCTAAGAATCAGACCCAAAGGAGAACTTCCCATTTCATTTTCAGAGAAGTTAAATCCTTCCCTCACCTCACTGGACGTTGGTTTCTAGAGATTCTGAAATGCCTTGTGCTAATATTCTATTTTGAGCTGGATCAAAGACTGCCGGACAGAACAAAGCCTCTGGCCTCACTAGGTCTCCGAACATGCCTGGGGTCTTCTCGCTGGTTTTCTCATCAGGAAGCCCGTTAGTTTCATGGCGTGTTGATGCCTGTCGTGTTTAGCCCTCTGTCTTTCCAGAAAACTTTCTCAACACATGCTGCTGTGTGCTCCTGGACCTGAGAGCCTCCTTCTCTGAGCCCTGTGAAGCCCCACACCCACTCTGAAAGCCTCTCAAGTTCCCAAGAAGCCCCCTTCCCTGCCAACCTCACGTCAAAGCTGCCTTTGGAGTCTATTGCACCGGCTTCCCTTGTGAGTGGACAACGGGGGATGTCTTACTTCCATCTGTGGATACACTTCTTTTTTTAATTAAAAAACTTTTTTCAGTTGGAGTATAGTTGCTTTACAACATTGTGGTAACGTCTGCGGTGCAGTGCGGTGAATCAGGGACACATATATCCTCTCTTTTTCAGATTTTATTCCCCATTTACATCACCACAGAGCACTGAATGGGCTTCCCTGCACTTCATGTTCTCTGTATTCATCATTCTGTATAGTCGCACAGATATAAATAGACATCAACCCCAATCTCCCAATTTATGGATGTGCTTCTACTGGTCTCATTTATATGGAAAATGGAACACATTACAGGGTTCTTCCACTATTATTTTTGCTTGTAGGAACATGGTGGTAGCTTTTTTTAAAATACTTTTCTGATACATAAACCAGTATTTAATCATTTCACTAGGCAAGATGAAAAAAATAATAATGATAAGAATATGGGAAAGAGAAAAATATCGTAGTTTTAAGTTTCCAGGCCAAATGTCTACAAAAAAATTAGTATACTATAAAGTACTATATGCATAGATAAAGTCTTTCCTCGTATGTTATCTCATTAAGAAAGTTAAAATCTGAGGCGGGATGGCAGTTCTTAATTATTGCTGGAAGCAATAAGTGACTCCAAGTGGCAAGTGATGTGCCTGGACTTCCTCAGCGCGAACAACTCCCTGTTAGCGGCTGCCTGATGCTTATTCAATGCCTCTCTCCACAGCTACAGGATTTCCCAGTTAATAACTTTAATTGTGATCATTTCTATGTCATATGAATATGGGACTTTTAAAAATGCATGTAATTCTATCATATTATTAATTCATTATTTGTATTCTAAGAATATGGCCTGATACTGACTCTCTCTCTCACTTTACACTTAAATAAATAAAATGACCCTTTAAGAATGGTTTTCTGAGCAGCAGAGCTTTCTGGGCTGTCAAGCTCAGAGGCTCGTTTCCCATTTAATGGAGAGGGCTTGCATGGGTGAAATGGTTTTATCTGAACCTAAACCCTTGCCATCAATAAGTGACTGGCCTGAAGGCGCAAAGTGACAGAGTAATACTTCCACAATTAATTTCCTTAACTGCCGCTGCTGGTCTTTGGAGACTGGTCTCCTCTATGGGATATTGCTTCAGAAGCAAAAGTGAACATTTTTCAGGATACAATTGTCGCTAGGTTTCTTTAATCCCATGGGCTGAAGTAAATCCGTGTCAGCTTTGCAGTTTTGTGGCTGATTCTACACAGCCTCAGAGAAGCCTTCACTGCATCTAAAGAAATAAAATTTTCTTATCAGGAGAAAGCATGACTGAAGGAACGCACCTTTTTTGAGGGCTTGCGTACAATAGTCCATCTTAATCTTCATGGTAGTCCTTTGAAGCTGGCTATTATTCTGCTCACATTTTAGATTAAAAAACTTAAACTTGGGTGAATTGGGAGAGTTGAGTTGACATTTGTACACTGCCCCGTGTAGTAGATGGCCAACGGGAAGTTGCCATCTAACAGGGAGCTCAGCTCAGGGCCCCGTGAGGGCCTAAGGAGCGGGATGGGTGGAGTGGGAGAGAAGCTCAAGAGAGAAGATAATGTGGACGTGTGGCTAACTCACTCTTGTACAGCAGAAACCTACACAACATTGTACAGTGATTATACTCCAATTAAAAAAGAAGTTGAAGCTCAAGAATGAAGTGACTTGCTGAACAAGGCTATAGAAATGAAAAATGACAGAATTCTGTTAAATTCTGAAAGCCAGTTTTCCCCCACTTTGCTACATAGTCTCATAAAAATTCTATGTTAGGAGAGCTTCTCCAGAGCCATCATATACTCAGTGATCCTAAGTACTATGCAACAAATCCAAGTTCCTCATGTTAAACAGTTTTACAATTGAAAATGTTATTACAGACCACTCATCCTTCCCTGGTGGATCACATGGAGAAGAATCTACCTGCAATGCGGGAGACTTGGGTTCAGTCCCTGGGTCAGGAAGATCCTCTGGAGAAGGGAATGGCTCCCTACTCAAGTTTTGTTGCCTGGAGAATCCCATAGACAGAGGAACCTGGCAGGCTATAGTCCGTGGGTTTGAGAGAGTCAGACATGACTGAGTGACTAACACTTTCATTGCTTTCCATGGGCACTAAAAGGCTGATCAATGAGCAGTATGCCCTTTTCTTTCTTTTTGCCTATCTTTTTTAGAAGGTACTCTATTAATATAAACAAGACTCATCTAGAAAAGAAAGTCTACCTTGAATTTGTACTTGGTACCAATTTATCTTGTAACATTACTGACAGTGTCACTTAATTCGCCTAGCTGCCTATGGTCTAAATGTAGGTAATTTACAAACCTTTAACAATTTTCAGCTTTGCTAAATGGTACAGAGAACTGCAATTACATTTAAAATTCACTGGCACTCTATATGTCAGTAAAAAGCACCTACAAAGACATAATTACAATGTAATTGCCCACAAGTTCACGAAGTAAACATACATTATTAGAAGCACTCGTCTGTTCAATTTAAGTAACATTACAGCTAACATATTGCATAAATAGGGAGCCATTTTGTGACTAGTTACTGTAATAACAGGAGTTTAAATTAAAATGTAGTGTGTAAGTATATGTATTCTTAAGATCACTTTAGATATGTTATTCAATCTCCAGTGGCTTGATTTCAGTCTTTAAAAATTGCATTTTAAATATTATATTTATTTTAAGGAAATATTTACAATCAAAGTATGGTGTCAGATCTGATTGAAAAGTGTTGTTATGAAAAAAGCTCTGCAAAAATTTTAACTAAGGAAGAGATACAGATTCATAATTTGCACACATTTTAAAATAAAATACACATCTAGTCGGATGGTCAGTTGAGATCTATGCTGTATATAATGTATCTGTAGCTTGAAATCATTAAAACGTTTTTACACTATGTATGCATGTATGTATGTATTACTACACATCTCAGCAGGTAGAGAATCTGCCTGCAATGCAGGAGACCCCAGTTCAGTTCCTAGGTGGGGAAATCCCCTGGAGAGGGGATAGGCTGCCCACTCTAGTATTCATGGGCTTCCCTGGTGGCTCAGCTGGTAAAGGATTCATCTGCAGTGCGGGAGACCTGGGTTCAATCCCTGGGTCAGGAAGGTCCCCTGCAGGAGGGCATGGAACCCACTCCAGTATTCTTGCCTGGAGAATTCCCATGGACATAGGAGCCTGGAGGGCTATAGCCCATGGGGTCACAAAGATTTGGACACGACTGAGTGACTGAGCAGAGCACAGCTACACACATATCATTCCAGCTTCATATTTTCCTCTGTCATCAAATGTGCAATGCTCATGTCAAAGGATTTGAGTTACACAGTTTGGAGGAAAGAGATAGCAGGAAGAGAGGTCCTAGAAATCAATTTTGGCTCAAAATCTTTCTTGGCTCCCCTAAAATAACTGGCTCTTCTTTGTTTGAAATACTGTAAAAGAACTAAGTGGAATATATATATATATATATATATATATATATATATATATATGTCTGTGTGTATATATATATATATATATATACCATATCTTCTTTATACATTCATCTGTTGATTGACATTTAGGTTGCTTCCAGCTCTTGGCTATTGTGTTTTAAATAATGCTGCAATAAACACTGGGTACATGTACCTTTCTCCAGGTATTTATTCAAGTGTGGGATTGCAGGATCAAATGGTAACCCTGTTTTTCATATTTTAAGGAACTAAATATATATACATTTATATGCATACATTGCATATGTATGCATACAATGGAGTATTACCTAGCCATATAAAAGAATTAAATAATGCCATTTGAAGCACCATGAATGAACATAGGGATTATCACACAAAGTGAAAAAGGAAGACAAATATCATATGACATTACTTATATATGGCAACTGAAATAAAGGGATACAAATGAATTTATTTACAAAGCAGAAACAGCCATAGAAGACAAACTTATGCTCACCGAAGGAGAAGAGGGGGTAGGGGTGAATCAGGAGGATGCGCTTAACATATACACACAACTATATAAAATAGGTGACCAACAGGAGCCTACCATATAGCACAGGGACAGATAGTATTTTGTAAAAACCTATGATGTGAAAGAATCTGAAAACCTCTCTCTCTGTACATACATATATAGTATATACATATACTTCCCTGTATGCATGAAACGAGCACAACATTGTAAATCAAACTTACTCCAATAAAAAAGAAGAATATTTATTTTGTTTTTTACTCAACGTAACTATTTGATATTGATATATAATAAATTTATTACATTTTAAAAAGTTATAGAGGTAGAAGGAAAAAGAGGGTGACCATAACCTGAAGCTTATTAAATATCGGCATAATTATTTAATAACAATTATATTTATAATATGGTATCTTTTATCCTGAAGTTTCCCAAAGCACTTAGCAAACTCTGTCTCAATAGCATTTTGGGCACACATCCAGCCCTGAGTTGAGGAACAACAACAAAACAGATAAGAAAACAAGATGCCTTATCCAGTCTTGTAGAGAGCCAGATTTTAGCCAGAAGTAAAAAAAGAAAGAAAAGAGAAGAGAAGGAAAGAAATAGTTAGCAAGATGTTAACGTAAAAATCTTTCCTACTTATATCTCTCCATTTTTATTTTCCCCAAAGATGGAGTCAATTCCTACAAAATAGCTCTAGTCATTACAAGAATTCAGTTAGTTAGGCTAGTTAGACAATAATAAGTAAATACTTCTATGTAGACACAATTTTTCTGCAATTACTCTGCAATTTCTCTATCTATTTGTTTTGATTGATATATTGAGGATTTCAGTACAATAGTTGAGTTGTATTAATATAGGAGTTTGAATAGGATTGGCACCTTACCAATTACCAATAATTTATACCAACCTATAGATTTACACTAATACCTTGTGGGTTTAGCATAGGGCAAAAGCCCTCCTCATTTTCAATCATATTTGATAAAAGTAAATTTGAATCAGTAGAAATGGAATGGAGCTTTAAAAAATTAATCCTTACAAATAATGCAATAAATTAGTCTTTTTAAAATTTTTTGTGAAGAAATTATTAAACTTGTCTCCACATCCAAAAGTAACAATGGGAAGTTTTAGAGCTTTGTCTCCAATAATAGGAATACATTTTAAAAAATTTATTTTACTGAAGTATAGTTAATTTACAATTTTCTGTTAATTTCTACTGTACAGCATAAATTCAATTATATGTAAATGTATATACGTTCTTTTTCATATTATTTTCCATGGTTTATCCCAAGAAATTGGACATAGTTCTCCATGCCATATAGCAGGATCTTGTTGTTTATCTGCTCTATATATAATAGTTTGCATTTGTTAAACTCAAACTACCAATTCATCCCTCCCACAATGCTCTCCTACCCTGGCAGACACAGTCTGTTCTCTTTGTTTACAAGTCTATTTCTGTAATCTTCCATTTCCTTCCACATTTTACCAGTACTCTCTTTCTCAATTGCATTCCTCCACCTGAAGCCAACCCTCTTTAAAGACTCATTTCCAGCTGCGACATCCTATATTTGTAAGTGAGGAAGAACAGTAAATAGACCATGAGACCCCCATCTAGATTAAGTCCTCTATGATTTTTTTGACTTCTGATGAGTCACCTGGATCCCAGTCAGAGTCATGATCAATACCCACCAAAGGCTCTCAATATGCCTTCCATCTTGTTCTAGGCTGTTTGGGTAGTTCAAGTTATAGGCAAATGAATCGGTTCAGTTCAGTCACTCAGTCATGTCCCACTCTTTTCAACCCCGGGACTGCAGCACACCAGGCTTCCCTGTCCATCACCAACTCCCAGAGTTTACTCAAACCCATGCCCATTGAGTCGGTGATGCCATCCAACCATCTCATCCTCTGTCATCCCCTTCTCCCCCCACCTTCAATCTTTTCCAGTATCAGGGTTTTTTCCAATGAGTCAGTTCTTAGCATCAGGTGACCAAAGTACTGGAGTTTCAGCTTCAGCATCAGTCCTTCCTATGAATATTCAGTACTGATTTTCTTTAGGATGGACTTGGTTGGATCTCCTTGCAGTCCAAGGGACTCTCAAAAGGGTTCTTCAACATCACAGTTCAAAAGCATCAGTTCTTCAGCCCTCAGATTTCTTTTTATGGTCCAACTCTCACAACCATACATGACCACTGGAAAAACCATAGCTTTGACTACACAGACCTTTGTTGGCAAAGTAATGTCTCTGCTTTTTAATATGCTACCTAGGTTGGTCATAATTTTTCTTCCAAGGAGCAAGCATCTTTTAATTTCATGGCTGCAGTCACCATCTGCAGTGATTTTGGAGTTCAAGAAAATAAAGTCTGTCAGTGTTTCCATTGTTGCCCCATCTATTTGCCATGAAGTGATGGGACGGGATGCCATGATCTTAGCTTTCTGAATGTTGAGTTTTAAGCCAACTTTTTCACTCTCTTCTTTCACTTTCATCAAGAGGCTCTTTAGTTCTTCTTTGCTTTCTGCCATAAGGGCAGTATCATCTGCATATCTGAGGTTATTGATATTTCTCCTGGCAATCTTGATTCCAGCTTATGCTTCATCCAGCCCAGCATTTCTCATGATGTACTCTGCATATAAGTTAAGTAATCAGGATGACAATATAGCCTGACTGTTTCCTATTTGGAAATGGTCTGTTGTTCCACGTCCAGTTCTAACTGTTGCTTCCTGACCTGCATACAGATTTCTCAGGTCAGGTGGTCTGGTATTCCCATCTCTTGAAGAATTTTCCACAGTTTGTTGTGATCCACACAGTCAAAGTCTTTGGCCTAGTCAACAAGGCAGAACTAGATGTTTTCTAGAACTCTCTTGCTATTTTGATGATCCAGCAGATGTTGATAATTTGATCTCTGGTTCCTCTGCCTTTTCTAAATACAGCTAAATGTCTGGAAGTTCACGGTTCACACACTGTTGAAGCCTGGCTTGGAGACTTTTGATCATTATTTTGCTAGCCTGTGAGATGAGTGTAATTGTGCGGTAAATTGAGCATTCATTGGTATTGGCTTTCTTTGGGACTGGACTGAAAAGTGAACTTTTCAGTCCTGTGGCCACTGCTGAGATTCACAAATTTGCTGGCATATTGAGTGAAGCACTTTCACAGCATCATCTTTAAGGATTTGAAATAGCTCAACTGGAATTCCATCACCTCCACTAGCTTTGTGAGTAATGATGCTTCCTAAGGCCCACTTGACTTCACATTCCAGGGTGTCTGGCTCTAATCACACCATTGTGATTTTCTAGATCGTGAATATATTTTTGTCCAGTTCTTCTCAGTATTCTTGCCATCTCTTCTTAATATCCTAGGCTTCTGTTAGGTCCATACCATTTCTGTCCTTATTGTGCACATCTTTGCATGAAATGTTCCCTTGGTATCTCTTATTTCTTTGAAGAGATCTCTGGTCTTTCCTATTCTATTGTTTTCCTCTGTTTCCTTGCATTGATCACCAAGGAAGGCTTTCTTATCTCTCCTTGCTCTTCTTTGGAGAAGGCAATGGCAACCCACTCCAGTATTCTTGCCTAGAGAATCCTGTGGACAGAGGAGCTTCATGGGCTGCTGTCCATGAAGGTCGCATGGGGTCGCATAGAGTCAGTCACGACTGAAGTGACTTAGCAGCAGCAGCAGCTTGCTATTCTTTGGAACTCTGCATTCAAGTGGGTATATCTTTCCTTTTCTCCTTTGCTCTTTGGGTCTCTTCTTTTCACAGCTATATGTAAGGCCTTCTCAGATAACCATTTTGCCTTTTTGCATCTCTTCTTCTTGGGAATAGTCTTGACCCCTGCCTCCTGTACAATGTCACGAATATCTGTCCACAGTTCTTCAGGCTCTCTGTGTATCAAATCTAATCCCTTGAATCTATTTCTCAGTTCCACTGTATAATCACAAGGGACTGATTGAGGTCATACCTCAATGGTCTAGTGGTTTTCCCTATTTTCTTCAATTTAAGTCTGAATTTAGCAATAAGGAGTTTATGATCTGAGCCACATTCAGCTCTTGGTCTTCTTTTGTTGACCAAATAGATCTTCTCCATCTTTGACTGCAAAGAATATAATCTGATTTTGGTGTTGACCATCTGGTGATGTCCATGCATAGTCTTCTCTTGTGTTGTTGGAAGAGGGTGCGTTCTCTCGGCAAAACTCTGTTAGCCTTTGCCCTGCTTCATTCTGTGCTCCAAGGCCAAATTTGCCTGTTACTCCAGGTATGTCTTGACTTCCTACTTTTGCATTCCAGTCCCCTATAATGAAAAGGACATCTTTTTTGGGTGTTAATTCTAGAAGTTCTTGTAGGTCTTCATAGAACTGTTCAACGTCAGCTTCTTCAGCATTACTGGTTGGGGCATAGGCTTGGATTACCGTGATATTGAATGGTTTGCCTTGGAATTGAACAGAGAACATTCTGTCATTTTTGTGATTGCACCTAAGTACTGCATTTTTGACTCTTTTGTTGACTATGATGGCTACTCCATTTCTTCTAAGGGATTCCTGCCCACAGTAGTAGATATAAGGGTCATCTGGGTTAAATTCAGCCATTCCAGTCCATTTTAGTTCACTGATTCCTAAAATGTCGATATTCACTTTTGCCATCTCCTGTTTGATTACTTCCAATTTGCTTTGATTCATGGACCTAACATTCCAGGTTCCTATGCAATATTGCTCTTTACAGCATGCTTCCATCACCAGTCACATCCACAACTGGGTATTGTTTTTGCTTTGGCTCTGTCTCTTCATTCTTTCCAGTGTTATTTCTCCACTGACAAATGAATACGTGTGTCTTTATTATAACCCCATTAGGCAGAAAGCACAACTTTTGCTTGGAAGGCCATGGGGTCATAAAAGATTGGACACAACTGAGCAACTAAACAACAGCAGCAAATCAATGCAAACTTCCCTATTTTTCTAGTTTGAATAGTTTTGGAATAAACAATATAGCTAAAGCTTATGTCAACTGCCTTTGTGGAATGGTTTACAAGATTCTGGAAAGAATTTTTGCTCTCTGAACACTCTGCCTGTGGGCATGTATAAAATGCTCACTCTTACCTAGTAAGACCTGATATTCTATAGCCAGAAATTATTTTGAATGTCTTAAGGAGTTAGACAATTAGGAAAGCAGTACAACAAAGGTGTACGAAGTCTTCTGTTTATTTAACTTGCATGCAGAGTACCTTATGCAAAATGCCAGGCTGGATGAAACACAAGCTGGAATCAAGATTGCCGGGAGAAATATCAATAACCACAGATATGCAGATCACACCGCCCTTATGTCAGAAAGCAAAGAAGAACTAAAAAGACTCTTGATGAAAGTGAAAGTGGAAAGTGAAAAAACTGGCTTAAAACTCAGCATTCAAAAAACTAAGGTCATGGCATCCAGTCCCATCAATCATGGCAAATAGATGGGGAAACAATGGAAACAGTGACAGACTTTATTTTCCTGGGTGCCAAAATCACTGCAGATGGTGACCAGTCATGAAATTAAAAGATGCTTGCTCCTTGGAAGAAAGCTGTGACCAACCTAGATAGAATATTAAAAACCAGAGACATTACTTTGCTGACAAAGGTCTGTCTAGTCAAAGCTATTTTTTTTTTTTCCAGTAGTCATGTACGGATGTGAGAGTTGGACCATAAAGAAAGCTGAGTGCTGAAGAATTGATGCTTTTGAACTGTGATGTTGAAGAACCCTTTTGAGAGTCCCTTGGACTGCATAGAGATCAAACCAGTCAATCCTAGTGGAAATCAGTCCTGAATATTCATTGGAAGAACTTGATGCTGAAGCTGAAGCTCCAATACTTTGGCCACCTGATTTGAAATACTGACTGACTGGAAAATATCCTGATGCTGGGAAAGATTGAAGGCAGGAGGAGCAGGGGATGATAGAGGTTCAAATGGTTGGGTGGCATCACCAAGTCAATGGACATGAGTTTGAGCAAGCCCTGGGAGTTTCAAAGATTCGGACATGACTGAGTGACTGAACTGAACTCAGTTGGAGTGATTGCTTTAAAGACAATAATCATGACAGATGTTAAGACTTCAAGCCTAATTAGCATCATAGGGTTCAAAATGGAAGTTTTAACTCGAAAACCGATATGACAGACTAGATTCTAAACTGTGTGAGAGAAACATGCCTATTTGAAGATTTCACAAGAGAATATTTGCCTTTTAGATGCAAGGAATGCATAAGAAAATTTCTTACTCCAAGTGGACTACCTGGAGAGATATATGGTACTGTTTTGGGTCCTGCTCAGAAGGGGAACCTCAGGGTTGCACCTGAAAGACACATTTGCATAGTAGAGCTTGCAGAATGAATCACAGCTGACCACTCAGTAAAGAGTAGTGTGCACCAGGGATCAGAGGGGCTTCACAACGATGTTCTCATTGGCCGAAATCTCTACAGGACCCTTCATCCCCCGAAGGGTGGCTTTTACCACATGTCGGACACAGAAAGTAGAAAGCCACTCAGCCTAACGCGTGCCTCTTACCTTTCCTCCTCCTCTTCTTGAACCTGAAATGGCCTAACATAGCAGCTACCAAGTGAAGACGAGAACATAAGTAGGAAAAAAGGGAGAAAATTGAATCGGGATCATTTCATGATGATGGTGCAGGCAACCTCTAACCAGCTTACAGAAAACGAATAAAAATTTAATCTGGGAAGAAAATCAAAGTATTGATTATCTCTACCAGACACTTACTAATTGCTGAGCTAAGACTCTATCTAAGAGTGAGCACAAAATTCATGATTTCTTTCCAAGTTTCTATCCAGGGATAGAAATGTCAGTCTCAAGTAACAGATTTTAAACTGATGCTGAGATACAAAGAAACGTTGCACATTGATTATATTATAGATTGTGTTTATTCAACATATGTATTATAACAACTATTTATCTCTTTGCAACAGTGGGTTTTCTCCAAACATCCTCAAGGTGGGCGGTTGTAAGGTTAGTGACGAGTAGGATGTGGAAGTGGGGGGTAAGTTGGAGAAAGTTGGGGAAAACAAATTAAGCAGACAGAGAACAGTAAAGACCATCTGATGGGACAGGGTCAGTAAAAATCAGTGAAAGAATATGGGAGCACTGGAAAAGCAATCTTTCCTGTGAGTTTATTGAGAAAAGAAAGTATGAATGAGAAAAATAAGTGACATGAATAAGTAATTTGCAGTTCTTCGAGCTTTCTAGATAACATAGATAAACCATAAGATTAATAAAATATTGCCTCTCCCTGGACTTTTAAAAGTCATTCCTTGATTTAAACAAATGACGATGTCATATTTGATTCCCTAGTAAATTCCCAACTGTCTAATTTTTATACCTGCTGTGAAATTCATAGGAGATAAACCGTGCCAAACTTTACCTGCTGGAGAAAGGCCAGAAGCTGCCTCAGGGCATTGTTTCATAGATACCATGTTGATACAAGTTTATCTTCTTAGAAGACCAACCACATTTTCATTAAGAACATAAGAGGTTTTGGCAGTCTAGGTACATGAGAAAATTAAAAGGGAACTTTATTTGTCAAACTGACAACTGCCTTTATTTCTCCTTAAAATAATTCCATAGTATCTAACTTGAATATTTTATCTCAAAAATCTTTGTAGAGCCATGTAATGTCTCCCCCCAAAATTCAAGATTGAAAGCTCCTTGAGAGAAAAGACTTCATTTTTAAACAGTCTTATTGTAGTATAATAGACATATAGTAAACTGCGTATTTTAAAATCATCCTTTTTTTTTACATTATTTTACATGTATACACCCATGAAATTGGCACCACAATCAAGATAATGAATGTACCCATCATCCCCCATATTTTCTCTTGCTCTTTATAATTCCTGTTTTCTGCCCTTACATGCTTACCCCCAGACGGCCAGCCACTGATTTCCCTGTTACTGTAGATTAGTTTTCATTTTCTAGAGTTTTATATAAATGGAATTATCTTGTATGTCTTCTTTTAATTCTTTCTAGATTCATCCATGTAGTTGTGTGTACCAGTAATTCCACTTTTTACTACTGAGTAATATTTCACCACATGCATAATCCATAAATTGTTTATCGATTTACCTGGTGATGAACATTTGGTTTGTTTCCAGTTTGAGGCTACTTCAGTTAAAACTGATGCACACATACTCATACACGTGTTTTTGTATGGACATGTACTTCCATTTTTCTTAAGTAAATATCTAGGAATGGAATGGTTGAATCAAATGGTAGGTATGTAATGTCTAAGAAATTTCAAGTTGTTCTCCAAAGTGGTGGTGCTATTTTATGTTCATACTATCAATGATGAAAGTTCTA
The DNA here is from genome assembly GCA_020226075.1 of Hydropotes inermis. Classification (NCBI taxonomy): domain Eukaryota; kingdom Metazoa; phylum Chordata; class Mammalia; order Artiodactyla; family Cervidae; genus Hydropotes; species Hydropotes inermis. Next base: position 1,614,569 of record CM035274.1, on the reverse strand, counting down.
GTTGCTCCACATTCCCACCAATACTTGATGTGATTATGTGAGTTTTTCTTAATTTTAGCCATTCTGGTGGGTGTGTAATGTTATTTCATTATGGTTTTAGTAAAAACTTCCTTAATAGATAATGATGATTAGCATCTTTTCATTTGTATATCTTGTTTAGTGTAATGTCTGTTAAAATATATCGAGCACTTTAATAACTGGATTGTTTGTTCTTATTAATAAGTTCGAGATTTCTCAATATACACATCCTAGATAAAAGTCCATTACTGAACACATGATTTACAAATGTGTTCTCTCAGTATTAGTTTTTTTTTCCTCTTAGCCGCATATTTTGAAGCACTGTGCTGTGCCAATTCGCTTCAGTCATGTCCAACTCTTTGCAACCCTGTGGATCGTAGCCCACCAGGCTTCTCTGTCCATGAGAAATATTGGAGTGAGCTGGGGTGACGCTCTGCAGGGGATCTTCCCCACCCAGGGATCGGAACCACCTCTCTTAAGTCTGCTGCATTGGCAGGCGAATTCTTTACCACTAGCACCACCTGGGAAGCATAGATGTTCTTAATTTCGATAAACCTAATTTTTAAATATTTGCCCTATAGATCATGATTTTTATGTTTTAGCTAAGAATTTCTTTTATCCTATATTTTTTTCCAAAGGGGTTTATGATTTCAGGTTGTATATTAAGATTTATTGTTTCGTTGAGTTAAATGTCTTCAGTTCAGTTGCTCAGTCATGTCCGGCTGCTTGTGACCCCAAGGACTGTGGCAAGCCAGGCTTCACAGTCCATCACCAGCTCCCAGAGCTTGCTCAAACCCATGTCCCGTGAGTCGGTGATGCCATCCAACCATCTCATCCCCTGCTTTCCCCTTCTCCTTCTGCCTTCAGTCTTTCCCAGCATCAAGGTCTTTTCCAATGAGTCAGTTCTTTGCATCAGGTGGCCAAAATATTGGAGCTTGAGCTTCAGGATCAGTCCTTCCAATGAATATTAAGGACTGATTTCATTTACAATTGAATGGTTTTATCTTCATGCAGTCCAAGAGACTCACAAAAGTCTTCTCCAACACCACAGTTCAAAGCATCAGTGCTTTGGCGCTCAGCTTTCCTTATGGTCCAACTCTCACATCCATACATAACCACTGGAAAAACCATAGCTTTGACTAGATAGACCTTTGTTGGCAAAATAATGTCTCTGCTTTTTAATATTCTATCTAGGTTGGTCTCAGCTTTTTTCCAAGGAACAAGCATCTTTTAATTTCATGGCTGCATTCACCACCTACAGTGATTTTGGAGCCCCCCAAAATAAAGCCTGTCACTGTTTCCATTGTTGCCCCATCTATTTGCCATGAAGTGATGGGACCAGATGCCATGATCTTCGTTTTTTGAATGTTGAGTTTTAAGCCAACTTTTTCACTCTCCTCTTTCACCTTCATCAAGAGGCTCTTTAGTTCCTCTTCACTTTCTGCCATTAGAGTGGTGTGATCTGCATATCTGTGGTTATTGATATTTCCCCTGGAAATCTTGATTCCATCTTGAGCTTTATCCAGCCCAGCATTTTGGATATATATATATATATATCCACATATAATGAACATAACTCCACATATAATTAAATCTAAAGATTGATATGGACAGAACTGACATGTTAATAACTATTGAACACAGTAGATATTTTCACTTACTTATGCCTTTTTTAATTACCTTCAGCAATATTTTATAGTTTTCAATGAACACAGGTCTTGTGCATCATTTATCAGATCCATTCCTTAGTATGTTATATTCTGTTACTATTATAAATAGAATTATTCTTTCAATTTTATAGTACATGGAAAAACAATTTACTATTTATATTGATTTTATTTTTTTCATCTTGCTAAAGTCACCCACTACTTCTAGTAGCTTTTATTTTAGATTTTGTCAGATTTTCTATGTATACAATCATGTAATATGTGAATAAAGACTTCTGTTTTTTCCTTTTCAATTCAGATGCCTGTTATTTCTTTTTCTTGATTTACTGCCTTGGGCCCAATATCCAGTACAATGATGAAGAAAATGGGTAAAAATGGACATCCTTTTGACTTTCCATAAAGTTCTTGCCTTTGGGGGAAAAGCATTTAGTGTTTCACCGTTAAGTGTGATGTTAACCATAGGGTCTGTAGATAACCTTTATCAAGTCGTGAAAGCTTCCTTTCAGTACTAGCTTGGTAAAATTTTATTTCTTAATCAAAGTTGGATATTGGATTATGTTAAATACTTTTGCATCTATTGAAATGGTCATATATTTTCTTATTTTATCTGTTACTATGGGGAAATACATAGATTGAGTTTTGAATGTTAAACCTTATTACTTGGCTAAATCCCACTTGGTCATGATGTAGTAAACTTTATACATAGTGGAGCTCCATTTGCTAAAATTTTGTTGAGATTTTTGAAGTCTATATTCATGGAGGAATTTGGTATACAGTTCTGGTATTCATGGAGGATATTGGTATACTGGGATGTAGTTTTCTTTGCTTATAATGTCTTTTCCTAGATTTAGTGTAAGAGTTATGTTGTCCTCATGTTGGGACATTATCTCTTTCACGGAATGTATGCATTTAATTCAAATCATCAAATTACTTGACAAAGTTATTCATACATTTTCTAATTATCACTTAAATTCTTTCTGATGTTAATTTGTGTGTTCCTATTTTGTCTGATACAGAGAAGGCAATGGCACCCCACTCCGGTACTCTTGCCTGGAAAATCCCATGGACGGAGGAGCCTGGTGGGCTGCAGTCCATGGGGTCATGAAGAGTCGGACACGACTGAGCGACTTCACTTTCACTTTTCACTTTCCTGCATTGGAGAAGGAAATGGCGACCCTCTCCAGTGCTCTTGCCCGGAGCATCCCAGGGACGGGGGAGCCTGGTGGGCTGTCTGTGGGGTCGCCTAGAGTCGATCACAACTTGGACAGGACTGAAGCGGCTTAGCAGCAGCAGCGACATTTTATCTGATCAGTGTGATTGGAAGTTTATAGATTATATTGCTCTCAGAGAACAGGTTTTGGCTCTGCTTATTTTCTCTATTGATTTCTCGTTATCTCTGGCATTGATTTCCTCTCTGAACTATGTATTTCTTTTGTTCTGCTTTCTGTAAGTTTCATTTGCTCTTCCTTTTTCTACTTTGTAAGGTATTAAATGAGGTAGCTGATTTGGGACCTTTCTTATTTTCTAACATAGGTGTTAGCACTATACATTTCTATTTATTTCACTTCATCCCAGAGATTTTGGTGTGTTCTGTTTTGTTTTCATTCAATTCTAATTTCCTTTTCTGATCTATGGTTTATTTCGAAGTATGTGATTTAGTTTCCAAATATCAGGATTTTCTAGATATAATTCCATTATTGATTTATTCTGTAGTTCCCTTGTGATCAGAGAATAACTTTGTATAACTTAAATTCTTTTAAATTTATTGAGACTTGTTTTTTTTGCCCGTTATATTATCTATGTTTGGAAATGTTTTATTTGCATTTGGAAAGCATATCAATCTGTTGAGTGTTCAAATGTAGAAGCTTTAGGGTTGGTAGTATATATCTTTAAATCATTAGAATGTATTTTCAAGTGATATAATAAAACTTCAAGCATAATATGAGAGCCGCATAATTTCTCCATTTCTTGCTCCCAGGTTTTGTGTTACTGTTGTCTTAAACATTGCTTTACATATGTTATAAGCCCAATTATACTTTAAAATGTTTTGCTTTAAACAGTGGTTTTAATTAATTGTAAAATATTTACATTGTAGCTGACCATTTTGGCATCTGTTTAGACTGACTTTCCTCTGGTATCATTTTTCTTCTGCCTGAAGGACTTTCTGTAATATTTCCTATATTGCAGGTTTTCTCATGATGGGTTCTTTCAGCTTTTATATGTCCTAGAAAGTCTTTATCTCATCTTTGCGGTGTTTTTATGTTTTTTCTTTTGTGTTATGTTTTACTTGCCAAGCAGCACTTTAAACACTTTAAAAATTTTCTTTTAATTTATTAAAGTTCTAAGAATTTTTATTGTGATAATGCACACAAAATTTGCCTTTTAATGACTTTTTAAGATAAATGGTTAACATTGTTGCACAACTGTGCTGCTATGTATTTCCAAACTTTTCATCGACCCAAACAGAAACTTTGCGCCCATTAAGCGGTAATTCCTCCCTCTCCTTCCTCCCAGCCTCTGGTAACCTCCAATCTAATTCTGTCTCCATGGGTTTCCCTATTCTAGATATTTCATATGAGTGGAATCAGATGACATTGGTCCTTTGGTGTCTGGCTTATTTTATTATTTACCATAATGTTTTCAAGCTTCACCAGTGTCATGGCATATTTCAGAACTTCATTTTTTTGTGACTAAATAATATTTTATGTATATGTGCATATCACATTTTGTTTACCCATTCATTTGTTTATAGTTGCTTGAGTTGTTTCCACATTTTAGCAGTTGTGAATATTATTGCTGTGAACATTGGTGAACAAGTATCCATATGAGTGTGCGTATGAGTGTGCGTGCTCAGTCACGTCTGACTCTGTGACCCCGTGGACTGTAGCCCACCAGGCTCCTCCGTCCATGGGATTCTCCAGGCAAGAACACTGGAGTGGGTTGCCATTTCCTTCTCCTTCTTCTTCCTGACCCAGGGATTGAACTCAGGTCTCCTACGTGGCAGGAAGATTGTTTACCACTGAAGCACCGGAGAAGCCTTCTTAGTCTGTGTTCAATTATTTGGTATCTAGCTAGCAGTGGAATTTCTAGTCTTCAGTCATTCCATTTAATTTCTTGAGGAACCACCAAAGTTACCTTTTATTTTAAAAGATATGTTAACTAGTCAAAAATTTAACGTTAATATTTTTGTTTGCTTTATTTTTTCCTTTCACTACTTCAAAGATGTTGCTTCACTATCTTCTGTCTTGTATTCTTTCTAAGTTGTAATGATGTCACATTTATTTTTGTTCCTTGAGATATACTGTGTCTTTTTATGCTCTCTGATCTTAAGATTTTTCTCCTTATTACTAGTTTTAAACACTTTGGTATAGTGCACTTTGGTGTGTTTTTTAAACTGTATTTAGATATTTTGGGTTTTATGAATCTGCACACTTATAGTTTTCATCAAATTTGGAAAATTTTTCTGCCACCAATTTTAAAACATTTTTGCTCTCTCTGTGCTTTTGTTCGCCGCTCCAATCACACACGCACAGCACACATTAGACCTCTTGAAGCTCTTTGGTTAGACTGACACACGGGTTTGTTTGCTGGTTTATATTTTCCTCTCTGCGCCTCATTTTGAGTAGAGTTGCTATATCTTCAAGTCCATGTTGAAGAAAAACATGAGATGAGACCCAAAAGGGAGAGAGAAGTCAAATAAAAAGACCTTGACTATCATTCTAAAGATACCAAGCCTTAATTATGGAGGCAAAGGAAAATGAAAGCTGCTTAGTAGATGTGTGTTATGATCAAAATTTCACATTACATTAACTCCTCCGGAAGAAGTACCAGAATGATTAGCAGCAGTCAAAATGGTAGCCCGTGGGCCAGATCCAGCCCATTAGTTGCTTGTGAATAAAGGCTTATCTGAATATAGTCACACTTACTTGTTTACATGTCGTGCTACAAGGGCAGAGTTGAGTAGTTACAACAGAAGCAATATGTCCCACAAAGCTGAAAGTATTCACCATGAAGACTTTATGGGAAAGGTTTGCCAACCCGTGGATTAGAGGGAGTCAAGAATGATCTCAGAAACTAATTAGAAAAGGTTCTAGCAATAATTCTAATGAGGCACTATCAGAGCCTGACATTTAACAGGGTTTCTCAAACGTTTAGCATCATTGGACCACAGTTTTCACCATTTCCTTCAGCACTAAATCAAAATCAGGAGGCATTTTTTTAACCACCAACTGGTATCTACGAATAAAGCAGTATGTGGGCAGAGCACTGTGTGGATGGCATTACTGTTATTCACTCCGCAGTGACTTTCTTGATGCACACGTTTCTTGTGCTCCCCCAGAAACAAGCCTGAAGCGCCTTCCCCAATCTACGTCAAGGCTCATAAAATAAGATTTCTTTTTCTCCTATAGCTTGGTGTTTGAAAATGAATGTCATAGTTAGTTATTGAGTGTATGTCTTTTCCTGCACATATATTAAGAACGGATTCCCATTTTGTAGGTTTCATCCAGCTAGAAGTCAAAAAACTCTTCACACTCTCCCAATGTAGTGTTTCTTTTCCCAGTAGTATGTTTGTTGATATACAAAGCCAAATGGTGTCATGTGATAAAGCAGCTTGCCAACAGCTTGCCCCACTTTCTTCTGAGCATAATATTTGTAACTTTGCAGATGGTTTTGTATGCTTCCTGGCAATGTGTGACTTGCAAATGGTGTTGCTATAAAGAAAACAGTAAATTTTGGTTATTTTCTATTTTAGTAGAAAAATTCATCAATTTTTACTAAAATGCATGAGCTTGTGATTGTTCTGGAGATATTTGCCAATGAGGTCATTTTGTTTGAAAAAGTATATAAAAGTCTCCACAGCTTTATGTCACTACTTAATCATGCCTTATCATAGACAATATCCTGAAGATTAAGATGATCTCTAATTATTTGAATAAAAGGCAATTTTTAGATATTAAGTGTCACATTTTGTCCCAGTTTTATTTATCATTTTCTTCAGAAACATCATGATATATACTCTCATTCCTGGACATACAGCTTTACATTTTATAAGTTCACTGGAGTATTATTAAATATTTAACTATGGTATTTTTCTGAACAGTGCTATTTGATTTTTAAGACTTTTGTTTTTCAAAGACCAACTTTTGAGCCATTTACAATACAAAAAATTAGGGACCTAACATAACCTATTAGCTAAAATAAAAATATATACTTGAAATTTAGAATGATATGAAAAATTAACCAAGTGAGCTGTCTCCTAAAAAATGAATGCACTGAGATAAACTGATAATTACATCCTTTCAGTACCTTCACAATCTTTGATACAGTAAAGATTACTAAGTGGGAAGCTAGGGTTTTTATGATAAGCTTAATCAGCTTTCTTGTTCAAATATTCTTTCCAAACTGCTTAAACCCCTGTGAAACTCCCTGATTGATCAAATGACAATTCTTTGAGAACCACAACTATAAATTGTGGGTTAGTATGTCAGCAACATATAAAAATATGTAGAAAGCTTATTCACCTCTTTAGCTAAACTGCCATATATTTTAAATTTCAATGAGAAAATGTATATAAATTGCACTTGGTGAAATATAATAATAATAATAAAGAACAAGAGTAAATAAAATTAAATAAGCTCATAGAGTTATAAATAATCTTTAGTACTATTTATATATTTGTTTCCTGTTCCATTTTACAGAAGGATTTAAAGAAGGTTACACAGATACTAGTGATTATAAAAGGATAATATTAATAGCCAAAAAAATATGATTGAAAGGAAAATGTGATTAAGAAAAAAGTCCATGAGAAAGATTAGCTTGCAAAAATGCATAGTATATGTTCCTATATAGTTAAGAGTACTGGGTCATGAATTTGGCTCAAATCTCTTGGTAGCCAAAGCAAAACCATAGTGTCATTTATCTGAAAGAATTGTTACTGAATTATATGATATCCAAAAGAGAATGCTAAAAGTCTATTCCAATCATGAAAATCCCTTTGACAAAGAGCTCCTCTTAATTCAATATGCTATTAATCTGCTATCATTCTCTGCTGGCTTAGTCAACTTTTAAATTTATTACTCAAGTTTTAAAAGATTTTAAGACAAGTCATACAAAACACATATCTAATATGTGATACTCTTGATAAAAATTACATCTTTGTGGTAGACAAGTAAGAAAGTTACTGTGAGGAGGCCGGACTTTTCTTCTTGAATCACGTCTCATTATAACTAAGACTAGAGATATTTCTCTTCACATATATGAATATGTGATATTTCCATAGTCTCCCAAATATGCTTTAGCACTTTTTCATTAGGAGTAAATAATAGGAAAATGAAATTCTGAGGAAGATATGGTTGTTAAAATCCTTCTTAACTCAGTTGTATTAAAAGAATCTCAATAAAAAAGGCTGATTAATTCAAGTAATAATTTTATGCGGACCTCCAGAATTACCTGCTTTTTTGAGCATTTCTACTTTGCCGTCACTTTTAAATACAACATTCAGAAAAACACTCAGAAAGCGTACCATGTGGTGCAGCGGTGCGGGAAAAAGCAGGTGTAAGAAGTATTTACTGACATCCTGTAGCTAATCATTTGGTCGATCAGATAATATGTAGATATTTAGATTCATTAAATAAAGCAGAAATAATTGAGTGGATTTGATAGTCATTTAAACTCTAAATTAGTGGTTCTACTGATTGGTCATATCACAAACTAAAACCAATGGGTGCGATAAAATGTTTCATCTCCCATTTAAAAAACTCACGTTATAAAAGACATGCTGAAACTTCGAAAGTGAAGGGACATGCCTCTTAGCATAGGAAAGTCTCCAGAGCCGGAGAATTTTATAGAATTATGATATTTAGAAGTTCTAGTGCTGAATCTTACACCAGTAGTGCTGAAAGCATCTCTGCCTGTATAGCTGTCAGCTCTATATATAACCTATAACTTTGAGAAGAGGCATTAAGACGTTAGTGATTGAACAAGTATAACATTAAATTCAGAATGTATGTTAATAAATCTTATTAGGTGTTTTTTAATATTAAGAATAAGAAGCAGTGTACTAATAATTAAATAAATATTATAGCAAGTAGAGCTTATACTTGAAGCTTATGCCTCCCCAGGGAGGAGATATTTAATTTGTGGTTATGATAAAAACAACCTAATGAATTTCACATCTTTCAGAAGAGCTTTATAAACTTCAAAGAAGACAAAACAAGAATGTATGAGTGAAAGTACATCCTCAGCTTTTCATCAGGCAAAATGAGCATGAGCCCTGGCCCAGCATGGCTTCCAAGGTTAGCACTCCCAGCTACAAAGCACATGTATGCAGAGAAATGCACAACAAAAGACATAGCTTTTAAAGCTCCAGTTGAGTTTCCACAAATGTTGCTTACAAAAGACACCATTCTCTGTGCTAACAAAAAGTTGTGGCTCCGTTCGTCCCTAAATCCTCTTTCCTTGCATAATCCACCTTGTGCGCTGTAGCTCGAGTGCGTTTTATCCGATCTAATCCTGGGCTCATTCACTCTCAGAGAGAAGCAACAGGGTTATTTCACACTTAACCGCGGTCCAGTCTCTCTGTGATCCCCAAAAGGACACCTGGCTGACACAGAATTTAAGCAAAAGATTAACCAGGTGCTCAAAGCACATAGTGATTTCAAATATAATAACAGTTTATGATAAAAAGAATTACTGTCAGACCATATCAAAGATGCATTCGAAAATCCACATATTAAGGTCTATACAAGGCTATTTATAGATATTTTATGCATGTAATGTTTACACACCTAAGGGTATTCATTTCAAGAAGAGTCTAAGTTCTACTGGGAATTTTATGACTCAAAAGAAAGTGTTCACATTTTCATTCAAGTCTTCCTTTCATATTCAACACATCCACAGATTAAAATGGGTTGAGAAGGACTAGGCTTTGTGGCTTAGCAAAATAGTGTCTGATTTTTTTTTCTTTTAATGCAGCAGATGAGAAATTTCAATAGAAAATAATCTAAGCCCCGGTGATGCTAGAAAACATGGATTAACATGAAGAAAGTCTAGCTTCCACAGCTTGGCTCCACAAAACCATTACATTTATACATACACACAAACACATGCACTATATATATGTATATATATATATATATGTGTGTGATATGTATATGTGTATATATGTGTGTGTGCATATGTTGTGAACATGCATATTTTACATTTGTTGAGTGTGTGCACATATATGTTTCCTATGGGTCTTAGATGCTAGCTTATAATTACCAATGTGTTGAAGACTCAGATTCACTTAAATATAGTTTTCTGATTCCAGCGTCTACAAGTCTACAATATAAAAACATTTAATTATATTTAAGGGGGTAAGATCAGAAAGGGAAGGACTGGGAGTTTGGGATTAGCAGATGCATACTATTACATACAGAATGGAGAAAAAACTGTCCCAATGTATAACACAGAGAACTATATTCATATCCTGTGATAAACCATAGTGGAAATGAATGTGAAAAGAGGACTATATTCAATATCTTATGATAAATTATAATGGAAAAGAACATGAAATTAGAAACCATAATGGAGAAGAATATGAAAAATGGAAAATAATATGAAAATATAAATATATTTAAGTATTTCACTTTTTAGCAGAAATGAAACACAATCATAGTAAATCAGTTATATTTCAGTGAATTTAAAAAAAATTAAAGCCAAGCAAAGCTATAGAAATACTCACTTGACCATAAAATCTATACAATTTCTATATATATGTGTGTGTGTGTGTGTGTGTGTGTGTATTCCCCTTTGAAATTTATATAGTTTTTTTTAAAAGGAATAAAGTGTCATAGACACTTTGGAAAAATAGAGGATAATAGAGACACTGATATACATCCTGGCAAGTACCTCTTGATTTTTACTCTGCATCAGAGAAATGGAATGTGAATCATATGTGGGAAAGAGTGGAAAGCACAATGGCAACAATGTTTTGTTGGATATTTTAATGATCAAAAACTTTTAAATAAAATTAAAAATTTAAAAGTTACATAATCAAAAACATATAAATAAAATTAAAAATTTTATTTTCCCGGATTTCCAGAAAAAATCCATTTTCCTGGGTTCTGTGTGTGTGTTAGTCACTCTGGTGTCTGACTCTCTGCAACCCCATGGATTGTAGCCTGCCAGGCCACTCTGTCCATGGGATCTCCCGGGCAAGAACACTGGAGTGGGTAGCCTTTCCTTTCTCAAGAGGCTCTTCCCAACCCAGGACATGAACCCGGGTCTCCTGCATTGGGCAGATTCTTTACCATCTGAATCACCAGGCAGCTCAGGAATCCTGGAGTGGGTAGCCATTCCCTTCACCAGGGGATCTTCCCAACCCAGAGGTCAAACCCAGGTCTCCTGCACTGCAGGCAGATTCTTTACCCTCTGAGCCATGTTAATAAACATGTTAATAAACATTGTTTTCCTCTTTCTGACTTCCTTCACTTTGTAAGCTCTCGGTTCATCCACCTCACTAGTACTGACTCAAGTGTGTTCCTTCTTATGGCTGAGTAATATTCCATTGTATAGATGTACCATGGCTTCTTTATGCATTCATCTGCCAGTGGATATTTAGGTTTCTAGGACATATTCCATGTCCTCGAGACTGCAAACAGTGTCACTATGAACACTGGGGTATGTGCCTGTTTCAATTATGGTTTTCTCATAATGCCTAGGAGTGGGATTGCTAGGGCATATGGTAGTTTAACTGCAGGGTAAAAATAGAGATGCAGACATAGAGAACAGGCTTTGGACACAGTGGAGGAAGGAGAAGATGGGATGAACTGAAGAGTAGGACCGACACGGTGGTCGTGTGTAAAATGGACGGCCAGTGGGAAGTTGCTGCAAGGATCCAGCCGGGCTGGATCCAGCCCGGGCTCTGTGACAACCTGGAGGGGCAGGATGGAGCGGGGACCCGGGTGGCTCAGGGGGCAGGGATGTATCTCCCCTTGTGGCTGAGTCGCATTGTTGCATGGCAGACGCCAACAACAGTGTAAGGAAAATTATCCTACAATTAAAATGTTTTTAAAAATTGACCGTCTAAATGACTGAGAAGCCAGTGGAAATAATGTAGGTCGAAATACTTTCTCTTTGGGATTTCCCTAGAGATTCAGAGACTTTGCCTTCCAGTGCAGGGAGTGTGGGACTGATCCCTGGACAGGGAGCCAAGATGCCACATGCCTCGAGGCCAAAAAACCAAAGCTTGAAACATTACTGTAACAAATTTCTTAAAGACTTTAAAATGGTCCACGTCAAAAAAAGCTTTCTCTTTGAATGCTATTTACCGAAAGTCATATCTCGAATAATGAAAACTTCATCTCCCTGAAGCTCGGTTTCTTTACCTGCAGAATGAGGTAAATGAGTTGGGCCAAATCTTAGTTTTCTTTTTATTCTGATGTTACTCTCAAATAGATAAAGATTCTTATATTTTATTGATGGAAATATACATTCCAGATAGTTCTATTTCTAGCATTTTAGAGCATACATCAAATAAAGAATCTCCTAGTAACAAATAAATGTGATAGCAGAATTAACAGTGCTACTAATACAACTTAATGAATTATGAAGAGCCACATGTATGTGATCATTCCGTGCCATAGTTGGATTTCCACCAAGCTGTGTGTGTGTGATGTGCAGAACATAAATAATGACAATCACCTTTTCAAGAAAAATGGTCAGATGTAGTTATTTTAACAGATTATAAAATAAGGTTACATTGTGGAATTTTAAGTGCACATATATTACTTATATTAAATTTAATTTTCAAAACTAATTTAGAAAAATTTCTCTAATAGAGAAAATGAAAACTAAAATGTAAGTGCATCATTTTTTGCCAGGCTCCTCTGTCCATGGAATTCTCCAGACAAGAACACTGGAGTGGGTAGCCATTTCCTTCTCCAGGGTGTCTTCCTGACCCAGGTATTGAACTCAGGTCTCCTGCATTGCTCTCTGAGCCACGGGGAAGCCTCAGAGTTCATCATGACAATACTTAATCAACTTAACCACTCTTGTTTAAAAAAAAAAATCACTAATCTTTTTCTTAAGCAATATATTAGTAAAATAATAGAATTATTTTACTTTTTAAATAATTATATTGACACAACAAAGGTATATATCAAAAATAGGATAAATGTTTACAGAATTATTTGTCTCAAAGTAAGTGATGGTCGCATTCTCATTAAAGGTAGCCACTTATCATTGACATTAGTTGGATCAGGCCTCTTCTTTTTTTATTAATCAATATACTAGAAAATATATCTCTTAAATAAAATTAAAATTCAGGTATATAGCTGATTGCAATGGAAGAAATCCTTGGCATAGATTTAGATTTTCATTGGTGAAATGAGGGTGAATAAAAATGAAGTTTAGACATACAGAAAGTAGCACTAAAATATAAAATGAACTTAGAATGAAATTTGTAAAAAACATATGCAGAGACTGGGGAAGAGGCATTGCCTATATTGTCTAAACACACATCCATTAAATTTAATTGATTAGAATGCAAAGTCAGAGAAAATCAGTGCCTTCAACATAGAAGACACTCACTGGAGAACACGGATGCTGGGGAAGACTGAAGGCAAACAGAGAGGGTGTGGCAGAGGATGAGATGGTTGGATGGCGTGATAATGGAGCCGAATCCGAGCAAACTCTGGCAGGTCATGAAGCGCAGGGAGGCCTGGCGCGCTGCAGCCCGCAGAGTCAGGCGTGACTTAGCGACCCCACTGCGGCAACACACACACACAGGCAACTCTGTCACTGTCTGTCGGTAGATGTCCTGATGAGAAGGGTTAAACCTTTGCTCACTGATTACTACTTGCTCAACACTAGTTCCGACGCCTTCTGCAGCTTACCTTCTTAATTCCCAGGCCTCCTTGTTGACAAATTACAGTTTTTCTCCCTGTTTTACAGATGAGGGAACTAAGAGTGAACAAGGCTAAATATCATTCCTCATGGTAAATGCAGCCTTCCTCACACTTCCTTCATTGGACTGTGCATCAGGTCAGCCAACACTTCGTTACATTGTTTCTTGCAGGCCAGGAAGCTCCCTTCCATTCTACATAAAGTGACTTGAGCCCATAAAAAGTTACTTTTGCAAAAATACTGCCAGTTTGCCTGAAGCAGTGGGAGAATGTTGCCAGCATTTAGGTCATTACTTAAACTAATCATCAACATCCTTCTCTGATTTTGTTACCCTTTTGGGTTTTTTTTTTTTTTTAATTATTTTATTAAGCACATAACAAGACAAAGTAAAACAAAAATATTAAAAAAAGGCTTATGTTTTATTACAACTGCTGGGTAAAATATAGGATGTTCAGTTAAATTTCAATTCCAGAAAAACAAACAAACAAACAAAACTAGATGTTCTATTTATTTGCAAAATATAGAAAACTTAGTTTTTATGTTTAGTACTATATTAGTTTCCCTTGCTACTGTAAAACATTATCCTAAATGTTCAGTTCAGTTCACTCGCTCAGTCGTGTCCGACTCTGCGACCCCATGAATCGCAGCACACCAGGCCTCCCTGTCCTTCACCAACTCCTGGAGCTTGCTCAAACTCATGCCCATCGAGTCGGTGATGCCATCCAGCCATCTCATCCTCTGTCGGCCCCTTCTCCTCCTGCCCCCAATCCCTCCCAGCATCAGGGTCTTTTCCAATGAGTCAACTCTGCATGAGGTGGCCAAAGTACTGGAGTTTCAGTCCCAGGACTGATCTCCTTTAGGATGGCCTGGCTGGATCTCCTTGCAGTCCAAGGGACTCTCAAGAGTCTTCTCCAACACCACAGTTCAAAAGCATCAATTCTTCAGTGCTCAGCTTTCTTCACAGTCCAACTCTCACATCCATACGTGACCACTGGAATATCCTAAATGTAGTGCCTTAAAAAAACACAAATTTACTCTGCCATAGTTCTGGAGGTCAGAAATCTAAAATGAAGGTATTGGGACTTCCCTGGTGGTCCTGTGGTTGAGAATCTGTCTGCCAAAGCAGGGGACACTGGTTCAAGACTTGGTCTGGGAAGATCCCACACGCCTGAGAGCAGCTAAGCCTACAGTCCACAACAAGAGAAGCCACCGCAAGGAGAAGCCCGCTTACCACAGCGAAGACAGCCCCCACTCCCCACAACTGGAGAAAGCCCGTGAGAAGCAGTGAAGATCCAGTGCCACCAAAAATAAATAAGTAAATACTTTTCAAAATAAATATGAATATAACCATGGATTGGCAGGGATGCATTGCTACTGGAGGCTTTGGGGACCTTTTGTTTCCTTGCCTTTTCTAGATTCTGAAGGTTGCCTACTTTTCCTGGCTCGTGGCTCCTTCCTTCATCTTCAAAGGCCACCGCAAGGTATCTTCTCTCCTCTCTGAACCTCTGCCTCCCTCTTATAAGGACTGTTGTGAAAACATTGAGCTTACCCACATAATCCAAAGGTGGCAGGGTAAATCTCCCATTGTAAGATCATCAATTTAAATCACATTGTAATATTGCATTTGAATGTAAGGGGACCTTTTTCACAGGTCCTGGGGATTATGAAGTAGATATTTAGGGGGGCATTATGTTGGGGGGACACTTGTTTAATTAAATTTGCTAAAATACTTCATCTATTTCTATGCTAACTGCTGTTTCTTGTATCCCACCCTGAGTTTTCTTTATCTCTTGCTGAATTGGAAATTTTACTAGTTCTTTCAGTAAGGTCCTTTGGTTTGTAGGGTCTCTTTGTCCACATGTATAATAAGAAAATGTGTTATCATTGCGACCTATTCACTCATACATTGTGTTTGACCATACTATGATTTTACTCTGGGGAGCTAAGTTCTACCCCAACCACTCTTGGGATGAGATGTGAGTCAGATCTAACCAATGATACTATTGTATTTTCCAGATTATACAGATGTTTCATCAGGATTAAAAGTTGCACTGATTCTTTTCATGGGGTTGTTGAAAGAGATCCATCCCAGGAGATTTGAACCAAAGATGACATCTTGAAGAGAGGAACTATCTGATAATGGTCACTATCTCCAGAGAGCAGAGGTCAAAGATGGAAAGAAGCATTGTTCATGTTTCTAGATCAAGCTGCCTGTGGAACCACATCTTCCCCCAGACTTTTTAGTTGGTAGTGGTGGTTTTACCTAAGTTTCTGAGCACATGACCTTCATTTTCTGAATGTTTTTTTAAGCCAACTTTTTCACTCTCCTCTTTCACTTTCATCAAGAGGCTCTAGTTCTTCTTCACTTTCTGCCATAAGGGTGGTGTCATCTGCGTATCTGAGGTTATTGATATTTCTCCCAGCAATCTGGATTCCAGCTTGTGCTTCATCTGGCCCAGTGTTTCTCGTGATGTACTCTGCATATAAGTTAAATAAGCTGGGTGACAATATACAGCCTTGACACACTCCTTTTCCTATTTGGACCAGTCTGTTGTTCCATGTCCAGTTCTAACTGTTGCTTCCTGACCTGCATACAGGTTTCTCAAGAGGCAGGTCAGGTGGCTTAAAACTCAACACTCAGAAAACTAAGATCATGGCATCTGGTCCCATCATTTCTTGACAAATAGATGAAGAAACAATGGAAATAGTGATAGACTTTATTATTTGGGGCTCCCAAATCACTGCAGATGATGACTGCAGCCATGAAATTAAAAGACACTTGCTCCTTGGAAGAAAAGCTATGACCAACCTAGACAGCATATTGAAAAGCAGAGACTTTACTCTGTCAACAAAGATCTATCTAGTCGAAGCTATTCTTTTTCCATTAGCCATGTATGGATGTGAGAGTTGGACTATAAAGAAAGCTGAGTGCCGAAGAATTGACGCTTTTGAACTGTGGTGTTGGAGAAGACTCTTGAGAATCCCTTGGACTGCAAGGAGGTCCAACCAGTCCATCCTAAAGGAAATCAGTCCTGAATTTTCATTGGAAAGACTGATCCTGAAGCTGAGGCTCCAATACTTTGGCCACCTGATGCAAAGAACTGACTCATTGGAAAAGACCCTGATGCTGGGAAAGATTGAAGGTGGGAGAAGAAGGGGACAACAGAGGATGAGATGGTTGGATGGCATCACTGATGCAATGGACATGAGTTTGAGTAGGCTCCAGGAGTTGGTGATGGACAGGGAGGCCTGGCGTGCTGCAGTCCATGGGGTCACAAAGAGTCAGACACAACTGAGAGACTGCACTGAACTGAGCACATGACATGAAAAGAAACCTATAAACATTTTAAAATCAAACTTGCATGCTCATGTATTATAACACTTTATAGTAAGCATAGGTTAATTTTAAGTGAGGGAAAAAGTTAAACTTTATGGCTAACATATCTATTGGTATTACTTCTAAGGCCCATAACATTGATTTCTCTCCTGGTATGCCACAGTTTTAACCAGCTTAAAATACAAACAAAAGAAAATTTGGGGGGGAAAAAAATGAAAAGGGTCAAGTTTCCCTCAAGCAATAGCTCATAGCTCACCATGACCTTTTATGCCAATTTGGCCTCCATTTGCACCCAAGAATCATTTTATTGAACACAACCTACTCCTTTGAGGTTCTTCAATCTCATTCAAGAAAAAGAATGTGTGAGAGTAAGGAAATGTTTTCCAATTTTTGTGTGATTATGTACTAGCTGTGTAACACTGGAAACATTATGAATTTTCTGATCTTTCTTCTGCTCCATTTTTACAGAGTTCTTTTTGATGTCTGAAAACAGTTTCTGAATAAATATGAGGAGAAAGGCTGAGCATCCATTCTGTTTGTTTATCCTTTGATGGAATGTGAAAATCATTCAAGACACATGTTTTTCACTGTTAAAAGTACTCTTAACTTCTTAGAAAGTGTATCAGATTTGTACTGTAAACAAAACATTATGAGAAGATTCAAAATTTATCTGGGACATGCAAGTGCTTATTCTGATTAAACAGATGATCACAGTGCCTCTAATAGGTCAGAGGTCGTGGTGCACTGATTGTTAAATGCGCCCCATGTCACACTGGAGTGGGGGCAAGTAACCACATGGACCTCGGCTTTCAGAAGGTTATTTGTTGCTGTTTGGTCCTTAACTCATGCCTGACTGTTTGCGACCCCATGGACTGCAGCCTGCCAGCTTTCCCATCCTTCACTGTCTCCTGGGGTTTGCTCAAACTCTTGTCCATTGAGTCGGTAATAACATCCAATCATCTCATCCTCTGTCACCCCCTTCTCCTGCCCTCAACCTTGCCCAGCATCAGGGTCTTTTCCAGTGAGTTGTCTCTTCACGTCAGGTGGCCAAAGTATTAAAGTGCTGCATTCAATATGCCAGCAAATTTGGAAAACTTGGCAATGGCTACAGGATTGGGAAAGGTTATTTCTCAGACAATAACTAAATAGTATTCTGTTATGATCATACAAACGGCTCTCTCAGTATGACTAACACATTTAATTAGGATTCAGTGAGGCTTTAGAAACACAAGGAAAGAAAAAGAAAATATTGGGAAGTTAAAGTGTATACACACACACACACACACACACACACACACATATATATATACACATTCACATACATTCAAAAAATAAAAATGTTGGAATTCCCCAACGGCTCAGAAGTAAAAAATCTGCCTGCAATGCTAGAGGTGCAGGAGATGCAGGTTCGAATCCTGGGTTAGGAAGGTCCCCTGGAGGAGAAAATGATAACCTATTCCAGTATCCTTGCCTGGGAAAAAAATCCCATGGATAGAGGAGTCTGGCAGGCTACAGTCCATGGGGTCACAAACAGTTGGATATGTTATATTATCATATTATAAATGTATACATTTTATATACAAACGTCCACATATAAACATATATAGGCATTTACATGTATTTTTGCCTCATATTCTAAAGGAAATGATTGCTTTCACAGAAGACAAAAATAAACACAAATATAAGCCTAGAGAAATTGAAAATAAATTTGCAAAGACGCTGCAATGCACATATTTTAGCACTAACAACATGTAGTATAGGAAAGCAGAACTCTGTATTTTGTCTGCACACAGAGCCCAGTACACCCAAGAGAGTCTTAATTAAGAAGCCTCTAAACTGCAAGTTTATTAAACAAACATACTGAAGAGCTAATTCCTTTACTTTTAAACACAATTTAGGAATCCTGTCCTGCTGTTACATACAGTTATGATTGTTTGTTTATCAGGAACCTACAATTTACAGTTGCTACTTATCGATTAGATGGTATTGTACTTTCAATGTGTTAAAGTTTTTCTTCTGAGCCAGAAATGTTCCACTGGCATTTACTTATTAAGCACCAGCATATAGATTTGTAAACATCATTTCTCTTACATAGTTCACAATTTTTTTAAGTTCTTTGCTAAAACTCTAAGTATACTAATCTTAAAATGTAAACATAATCTTACTAGCCAGAGAGAATAACAATGATAACATTTGCATATTATCACTGTTTCATATAGATGCATACACATATCGATTTATGTACTATGGTTATTTGTATGTATGTATGGACTGATGCTGAAGCTGAAACTCCAATAGTTTGGCCACCTCATGCAAAGAGTTGACTCACTGGAAAAGACCCTGATGCTGGGAGGGATTGGGGGCAGGAGGAGAAGGGGACAACAGAGAATGAGATGGCTGGATGGCATCACTGACTCAATGGACATGAGTTTGAGTAAGCTCCAGGAATTGGTGATGGACAGGGAGGCCTGGCGTGGTGTGGTTCATGGGGTCGCAGAGTCGGACACGACTGAGCAACTGGACTGAACTGAACTGAACTGATGTATGTATTATACACAGACATTTACTATTTTGAAAGGTACCAACATTTTTGTTCTTTAAATTTGAGAGGGGACAGAGATTTTATCTTTAGGAACATACAAATCTCTTGTTTGGCAAAACTCTCAATAAACTCTTCCTAAGCAAAGATAAGGGCTTTCCTGGTAAAGAATCTGCCTGCCAATGTAGAAAACACAGGTTCAGTCTCTGGGTCACGAGGATTCCCTCTGGAGAAGGAAATGGAAACCCATTCCAATATACTTGCCTGGGAAATCCCATGAACAGAGGAACCTGACAGGCTACAGTACACTGGGTCTCAAAAGAGTTAGACACGACTAAGCAACTTAAAACAACAAGCAGAAACAATGCAACAAAGACAAAGAACTTACCCAGGTGTGGAAAGTTTTGACTATAAAGAATGAGAGCTTTCTGCATGATGCCATAAAAATCCCTCTTCTATTGTGTCTCAGATTAAATAATGAAGAGCTGGACCAAGGACTTGAGCTGAAGATGAACCATTTTCATTTTATCCTCTCTTTGGCAGAGACTTCTTGATGACTCTGAACACCCATCCTCCCCCTGCTCAGTAACAGAACTCCAAATTTATTCAAGGAAACACATAGCCCTGTGGTTAGTGGGCCATTTAAATGAGTTCTGATCAATGAGATGTAATCAGACATGTTGTGTAGCCCAATCAAAGAAAATCTTCACTGTGGGAAATGAGCGGGCCCTTTTCCCCCTTTCCTTCTGAGTGAAATACAAAGTGACCCATGGAATTCAAACATCCCTGCTGGAAACCTGTAGGATATTCTGTATGGCAGAAAAGCAAAATATGGTCTTGATCCCTCATTTCTGGTCCTGGACCACTGCCTCTTGAATTGTTTTACATTTTTATTTAGGGTTTACTATTAGAGCAAGATTCATTTCCTGACTGATATGTTCTCTTTGGGGTAGTGGAAATTAGAGAGAAGGTCTTTAGGGGCAAAGGCAGTTTGGTTAAACAGAGGTAGCCTGACTGCTGACAAATGGCATAAAATTGAGGAGACCTATGATTTTTCAAGCAAGGTTTCAGTGTCATTGTCCAGAAGTTGTGGTTCCCGGTAGAGAATATAAAGTTATTATTTTCCACATTATAAGTCTCTTTTTTTTTTTACCACCAAGACCTCAGTGAATCTTATGGAAATTGTTATATTCTGATATTAGCTACATGTAAGGAAATAAGGAATTTTATACTTAGAAGCTGGAGAAGAAATTGTAAAGAGATAAGTTATCTACAGTAATCCATAGTTAGTGACCCACAATGAGTTGGCAGGCTGACTTGATCAGGCACAACCAGGATGGATTTATGGAACATTTAAACATTCCTCTGGTATTCTCATAAATATTACTGAAGGAGCCTAAATAAAAATGTGGACTTCATAACACGAGATGACTTATTTTTCCAGTGGAATGATGATAAAGAATGACAGTCGTGAAGAGTGGAAATGTAGAGTTTCAATGCATGCCCAAATAAGCCATAGTATTACCTTTGAAAACCTTTTATCATTATTATTATTTTAGTTTTAAATGTTTAGATTTATTTGAAGAAGAGGTATAATTTCCACTGAAAACTTATTTCACAATATAAACATCTAAATGCCTCATCCATTTTTCAGGAAATAAGTTGATTTTTTTTTCAGCTGTGGATCATTATATTGAAATAGGAAAATCTCACAATTTCTAGACTAGTAGGGAATAAACATAGTGGATATGCAAGGGCATAGCCAAGAATGCTGGCAATCCCATAGTGGCTTTCAAATGCAATAAGCAATAATTAACGGTTTCCTGGGCGGGTCAGCAGTAAAGAATCTATCTGCCAATGCAGAAGACCAGTGTTACATCCCTGGGTCTGGAAGATCCCAGGGAGGAGCAAATGGCAACCCACTCCAGTACTCTTGCCTGGGAAATTCCATGGGCCCCTCTGTCCATGGGGTCACAAAAAGTCAGGCATGGCATAGCAACTAAGCAACAACAAGAATTAGCTTGTGATGCCTGAAAATGGGGATTGATTGACACCTAAAAGAATCTGAGAAGACATAAACTGCTGAGTGAAAAAGAAAATAAAAACCTAACATATATAATTGATCACTTGAGAAGCCAGAAAAACCATTTCCATTCTTCAAAGAAAGACCTTAGAACAAAACAATACTTTTTTTGCAAAGTACAAAACCAGAATTTGATAAAGTTAAACCACAATCTCTTTTTTATTGTATCAACACTACTTTAATCATACAAAGCTTTCCTTTTACCAAACAATTTATTCCAGATATTATCTGTGTCTTTATATAACTGAATATTATTTATATCATTTTTAGCACTTTAATCTTGGGGCTTAACATTTCAAACATTTTAAGCTAAACAAAAAATTGCCAATTTTTGGAAGAGCTTCCTAATGTATTGATTTTTTTAAGACAGCTATCATTTTTAAATGGTTATCTAAAGTTAAACGAAGAAAAGGTAATCTGTTTCTTTAGAATCTAAGCTATTTAAACATTGTCAAATTTTCTCTGTGGTAGAAAGAAAGGAAAAGAAAAAGGGAAGGAACACATTAAAGAAAGAGAGAGGAAGAGAAGGGGAGGAAACTGATATTTTTCCAAAGCTTATTAATAAGAACAAACACCAAGAAGAAAAATGATTTGCTCTTTCAATACCAATACCTGAGGCATAATAATGCTTGTCTCTACTAGGCGAGTCATTTGCTATTGTTTCTAGGCTTTCTTAGAATAGAGGAGAGGATATTTACATTACAGATTCACCTTTTTGAAAATAAGATGCCTTGAGAGTTTCAGGCTAATTCAGGACCAGAAAGCTATTACTTCATCTCTTCTATATAATGGCAGTATCGCCTGTCTTCCACACTAGGAGTTCTAGCTAACAATGACACTAGATAAACAGAATTCAAATACTCTATATCCATTTGCTTTATACAACCTTATATTACTTTATACATGTAACAGTCTCAGAATAACAATACAGGTCCACCACAATAAAACATGATTATTGAACAGCTAAAGCAAATTTTGCACACATCACTCCCATTCTACACCTGCTTTTTAGGTTTGTAATATAACTCCATAGTCAGATTGTTACCAAAAGAACAGTTGCGTGGTTTCAGCTGCTCCCCATTCAAAAGCCCATAAACAGGTCAGATTGGTGGAAAGGAAAGTTACTTTATTTCAGATGCGGGCAATTGGGGTGGTAGGGGAGGGAGAGGGTGGCGGACATCTATCCAAAGGCAGACTCCCCTCGTCACCCCAGTGTGCAAGGGGTGAGAGCTTTTATAGACAGCGTGTGATTACATGCAGAAACAGCATTGTCACCTCTAACAGTCGTCTTCAAATTGGTCACCGGTGGTCTAACCTGTTTTAGGAACAGTTAATCTTTAGTTCCAGTGGGTTTCCCTGCTGGCTCAAATGATGAAGAATCTGCTTGTAATCCTGGAGACCTGGGTCCTGTCCCTGCTTTGGGAAGATCCCCTGGAGATGAAAATGGCAACTCACTCTGGTATTCTTACCTGGAGAATTCCATGGACAGAGGAGCCTGGCTGGTTACAGTCCACAGACTCACAAAGAGTTGGACACCACTGAGCGACTAACACCTTCAGGGTCCATTTGTTCCCATTTCTTTGTGGTCAGTCCTCAGAATTGTGGCATCTCATGTCCCGGTACAGTCCGGTCTTCATGGAGTTACTTCTCCACTTGGTGTTTTGGTATCTATGCGACAGCTCACAGGATATGGCTCAGAATATTGTCTACAGCCCTTGAGAAAGAACTAAAGGCTTTTGACTATGCTTAGAGACTCAGTTCAATTCAGTCCCTCAGTCATGTCTGACTCTTTGCGACCTGATGGACTGCAGCCGGCCAAGCCTCCCTGTCCATCACCAACTCCCGGGGCTTGCTCAAACTCATGTCCATCAAGTCAGTGATGCCACCAGCCATCTCATCCTCTGTCATTGCCTTCTCCTCCCACCTTCAATCATTCCCAGCACCAGGATCTTTTTGAATGAGTCAGCTCTTCGCATCAGGTGGCCAGAGTATTCGAGTTTCAGCTTCAACATCAGTCCTTCCAATGAATATTCAGGACTGATTTCCTTTAGGATGGACTGGGTGGATCTCCGAGCATTCTAAGGGACTCTCAAGAGTTTTCTCCAACACCACAGTTCAAAAGCATCAATTCTTCAGCACTCAGCTTGCTTTATAGTCCAACTCTCACATTCACACATGACCACTGGAAAAACCATAGCCTTGACTAGACGGACCTTTGTTGACAAAGTAATGTCTCTCTGCTTTTTAACATGCTGTCTAAGTTGGTCATAACTTTTCTTCCAAGGAGCAAGTGTCTTTTAATTTCATGGCTGCAGTCACCATCTACAGTGATTTTGGAGCCCCCCAAAATAAAGCCTGTCACTGTTTCCATTATTTCCCCATCTATTTGCCATGAAGTGATGGGACCAGATGCCATGACCTTCATTTTCTGAATGTTGAGCTTTAAGCCAACTTTTTCACTCTCCTCTTTCACTTTCATCAGAGACTCTTTAGTTCCTCTTTGCTTTCTGTCATAATGGTGGTGCCATCTGCATATCTGAGGTTATTGATATTTCTCCTGGTAATCTTGATTCCAGCTGTGCTTTATCCATCCCAGCATTTTGCACAATGTACTCTGTATACGAGTTAAATAAGCAGGGTGACAATATACAGCCTTGATGTACTTCTCTCCCGATTTGGAACTAGTCCATTGTTCCATGTCTGGTTCTAACTCTTGCTTCCTGACCTGCATACAGGTTTCTCAGGAGTCAGGTCAGGTGGTCTGGTATTTCCATCTCTCTAAGAATTTTCCACATTTGTGATCCACACAGCCAAAGACTTTGGCATTGTCAATGAACCAGGAATAGATGTTTTTCTGGAACACTCTTGCTTTTTTGATGCTCCAACAGATTTGGCAATTTGAAATCTGGTTCCTCTGCCTTTTCTAAATCCAGCTTGAACATCTGGAAGTTCACGGTTCATATACTGTTGAAGCCTGGCTTAGAGAATTTTGAGCATTATTTTGCTAGCGTGTGAGATGAGTGCAATTGTGTGGTCGCCTTTCGTTGGGACTGGAATGAAAACTGACCTTTTCCAGTCCTGTGGCCACTGCTGAGCTTTCCAATTTTGGCATATTGAGTGCAGCACTTTCACAGCATTGTCTTTTAGGGTTTGAAATAAGTCAACTGGAATTCTATCACCTCCACTAGTTTTGTTTGTAGCGATGCTTCCTAAGGCCCACTTGACTTCACATTCCAGGATGTCTGGCTCTAGGTGAGTGATCACACCATTGTGATTATCTGGGTCATGAAGATCTTTTTTGTATAGTTCTGTGTATAGAAGAACTTTAGTTCTTTTGCTTAGTGATTGCATTATTATTATTATTTAGTCTCCTTTGTTTTCCTTTGCTTCAGCATTTCTCACTTCATCTGATTAAACTTATTTTTTGACTAAAGTTTTCCACAGGCATAAGGCAGGTAGAGGGCGTGGTGAGAGGGCAGGGACCATAACGTCTTGCTCCATTTCAAGATCACGCTGACATTGCATATTACAACCTCTCTCCATCCTCTTATAATTCTAGTTCTCTGGGAAACTATATAATGCTCAGCACCAGTTCCCATGTAGGTGTCTCTTTCATGATTTTGTTTGCCTAAAGTTGATCCTGTAGTTAAGGTCTTAGTAACAATATTCCCTGGGGTCTGACATTTTGATAACCATTTGCTTTTGCCCTCTATACTTAGAGATACGTCTTGCTACATTACAGCAAAGTTTTTGGTTTACATTTGGTTTTCTTTAACCTCTTAAACACAGTGCTCCATTTACTTTGGAGACTAAAGAGTTGCTGACAAAAGTTTCTAATGACAATCTCATTTTATATGGCCTGTAAGTCACAGAATTGCTTACTTAAATACATACGGGATATTTTTGTTCCTTTGAAGTCCAGAAATTTTACAATTTTCTTTGTGGTTGGTCTTTGTGGATTGAGATTCTCAGGTACAAAGTGCACTCTCTCTCAATATGTGATTTCAAATCTGTGTGTTTTGTTTCTTAAAAAATATATATTGAGTTATAGTTCTTAATATTGCTTCTGTTCCCTTGCTAGGATTTGTTCTTCAGGGACTCCAATATCCACATTAGTTTATTTTGCCTGCCTTCATGACTTCCCTCTTTCTTTCAGAATTGCTTTAATCTCTTTCTTCATTTGCTCTAGAGTCACTGAGTCCAACTCTTTCCAATCCCATGGACTGTAGCCAGCCAGGCTCCTCTATCCATGGGATTTTCCTGGTAAGAATACTGGGGAGGGTCGCTATTTCTTTCACCAGAGGATCTTCTCAGTCCAAGGATCGAGCCTGCATCTTCTGCACGTGTCTCCCGCATTACAGGTGAATTCTTTAATTCTGAGCCACCAGGACAGCTGGTTTTCCTTCTTTGAAATTTTTAATTGTCTGGAAGCATGATATTGTTTCAGCTATCTTTTTATCTCACCCAGCTTATTCTTCATTTCTAAAATAACTTTTTCCTTATATTTAAATTTTTCCTTAACTCTGTCGATGATTTCTGAGTTTCCTAATCCAGGTTTATGTTGTCCTTTCATGTCTTAAATCATTTTTTAATGCTTTTTAGTTTATTTTGATATATAATGTGTCATAGTTTAATTTTTGTTAAGTATGCCAATGTAGTGTGTTTTCCTTGTGTTTAGGAATGTATACTATTCCTCTTCATTCTTTTATTGTTACTTTGTATTAATATGATATTTTACCTTCATATACTTCTGTTGCCACTTATATTCTGTATTTTCAAATGAGGCTTGGTAACTTCAGAGAGTCCTTTCTCCATTTATGTAAACTAAGACTCATGCACATAAATAGAAATACTTAAAAGAATTCGTAAACAAAGCAGTGCATCTTAAATACAGGAGGGTAGATGCTTATAGACGGAGGAGAATGTAAAGTGGTGAAGAGAATAAGAACAAACACATACAGGAGACAAAGGCATGGGCTCATGCAGACAAAAGATAATATTTTGTTAGTTGAGGAGTATCATTTCCATCTTTTGCACCTGAGGTTCTCTCCATGACAAAAGATTTATGGAAATAATATTTGTTCATGGTACCAAAAAAATAGAAAATCTAAAAAATACAAAAAAATTAAATCATCTGTAATTCTACCACTTAGAGATAACCACTGGGAACATTTTGAAATATTTTGAGAAACATTTTGTCCTGTGTGTGTGTGCCTGCGTGTTCTGCAGTGTTTATAGTTTGGGCTCTTTAATCACACGAGAACTTACAATTTTAATCACATACATTCTAATGCCCATGCATTCTCACTTGATATTACCATATTTCTGAGTTTTCTAATTCATGCTTATGCTGTTTTTTTGAGTCCTGAATAATTTTCTTAATGACTTTTAACTTACTTTGAAGATATAATAGTTTCAATCACACATATGGTTATAGTGTGCTTTCTTTGTCTTTCAGAATATTATGCTACTCCTTTTCATTTTTTCTTATTGTAACTTTTTATGGTTATTTGACCTGGATACATTTTGGTTGCTTATTTTTATGTGAATTTACTTTGTATTTTAGAATAAAGCTTGGTGCACATATCTTGCTAACTTCAAAGAACTCTCCATTGATATAACTAAAAATGCCTTTTGAAGTATGCCTTCAAAACCATGATTAATAATAACTGTATAGACACTTATTGAATGTTGGTGTAATAATTTATTCATTTGTTATTTAAAATTTATATCATGAAAATTCATGATTGACCCCAATTTTGCTATTATACATAAGGTTGTGATTGACATTTTTGTACATTCACATATGTGCAAATAATTAATTAATGCTTCAGATTTCATTCCTAGAAGTTGAAGTATAGTTTATAGACCATATTTCCATATTGCTAATAGGAAGGTTGAAAGTTTATTTTAAAAAAATTAGAAGAGCCTCAAACTGTTCATTTCATCACCATTATCAATATTGGTCAATTTGATAGGCCAAAATTATATCTTTTTTAATACAGATTTATTTGATGAAAAGTTGAATGTAATCATATTTTATTGGTGTTTTCAGTGTCTTCTATTTGAGATTTTTGTGGTTTCTTTTGTAAGTTATTTTCCACTCCCACAACACCCCGAATCTTCTCAGTCTTCCTGTCTCACTAAATGACACTTCCACTCATCCACATCCTATTTGGTGAACCATGACTCTTCTTGTTTCTCATGTTTGTTATCATTTACATTCAATCATTTCCCAATTTCTGTAGATTACAGCTCAAAAATAAAATCTCCTAGACTAAAATCTGCCCACCTTTTCATCTCCACTGTCACCATTCTAGCCTAGCTTGCCTGGTCTCAGAGCTTCTATGCCCCGTCTTCCCATCCTCCACACGGCAGCCATGGTGATATTCAAGTATGGTTCTCTCTAATTCTCTTCTAAAAATATTTATTATTTGGCTGTGATGGGTCTTAGTTCTGGCATGAATGATCTTCGTTCGCCACATGTGAACTCCTAGTTGCAACACCTGGGGTCTAGTAACCTGACCAGCAGTTGAAACCAGGTTCCCTGCCTTGGAAGGATGGAGTCTAAACCTCTGGACCACCAGGGAAGTCCCCTCTCTAGTCCTTGATGCAGAGAAGGCTCTCCCAAAATCAAGATATTTGGGACTAACTTTTTTAAGACTGTCTTAACTGTATTCTAATATAGTATGTTTTCATTATTATTCTTTTCCAGAAATATGGACATTTTGGTTTGCATTTTTCCTTTGATATGAGTTAATTTCTTTCAAATTTCCTGGTGAAAGAGTCCTTTTATGTTATTATTTTAACTAATTGAGGATTTATTGCCATGTGGTCTAATAAAGCTTCCATTACTGCTTTTTAACTTATTTGTAAACTAATATTAACTAATTTAATACATGTTTATGTATACTTGGAAACAGGTATATTTTGTATTATCAGGATAAATATTTAAGATATATCTGTGTATTTTATACTATGGTTTTTGGGTTTTCTATGTTCTTCCTAACATTTTGTCCTCTTGATCTATCTAGATCTGAACAGGGTGTACAAAAGTTTCCTATTTTTAATATGTGTCTGTTTCTCTTTCATCTCCTATCGTTTCTGCTCTATGAAAGCTGTACTGGTATTTGGTGAATAGATATTAATATCTTCATTGTGAATGGCAGCCTTTAGCATTGCAGAGTGTCCTACTTTGTAATGCTGAATTCTTCTCAGCCTGAGTCCTACCTTGTTTTAGATCAAGATCACGGCCCCTGCTTTCTTCTTACTTGCCTTTATTTGGCGTATTTTTGCTCATACTTTTATCTTTACTGCTTTCAGTTCACTTTATTTTAGTTATGTCTTTTGCATACAGCATAAAGTTGAATTTTGCTTCCTTAGTCAATCTGAAAATCTTTTTCTTATATTATGTAAGTTAAGCTCACTAATATGCATTGATATAACTAATATGGTTGGTTACAGTTCTGTAACAGAGTATTAAGTTTTATAAGTGTGTAAGTGTGAATACATTCCTTTATATTAGCAGCTTGCTTTGCTATCTTTTCTCTGCTTATTTCCATTGCTATTTGAGAAGATTTGGACTCTTTTTCCTAATGGTTAGTTTTACCCAAATACCTTTCTATAACCACACTTTTGTTCTGAAACTATTAGCTTCTTCCTGTTCTTTATGTTAATGTCAGAAGGTACCTGCTTCTTTTCCTCCTTCTTTAGTATAATCTTAGTGCTAATGCCTGTTGAGCAAAATATACTTAAAATTCAAGTTCTTCATTTATCAGATTTAAATATATCTTGTTATGCTAACACAGTGGGTCAATCAACAAGCTCACTCTACTCACCTTTAACTCCAGCCTTCCTCCTTTCATTTTTTAATTGGTCACATTATTTCTCCAACATCAGAACCTGCAATATGCACAGTGTTTTGTCATTTTTATCTTCTTCTTTTAGACTTTAAATGCTTACTGCCGTAACCCCATACTTTACAAAGAAGCTTCTCCAGAGAGTATGTTTTACTGAAACTCTTTTCATAGGAAAGGTTTATTGAAATAAATTATTTCACATATTGCATGCTTGTAACTCTTTACAGACCCTGAACTAAGAGGATACTTGTCTGGGTATAAAACTATTGGTTCATATTTTAATTTTTGAGTACTTTAACTGCATTATTCTATTGTTTTATAGCTTAAGATATTGCTGCTGAGAAATCTGAAGCTATTCTCATTTTCTTTCCTTTATTTGTTACTTGATCTGTATGTGTGGCCAAGAGAAGGAGGTGGAGTTGGGGGGTGTATGTCCAGATTTCCAAAGGCAATTCTTCCTTATCTTTAAAACCTAATTGGTTTGCTTTGCTATGTCTTAGTATTATTTTCATCATTTAAAAAATACTTTTAAAGCTGTATTTCCCACCAACAGCCTATTTAATTTCCTGAAACTTTTCCATGAAACACCTTGAAACAATGGCATATATCTGCAGCTTACAAGTCCTTTGCTTCTGTTCCCCTTTAGCCCTTTCCAATTATCTTCTTACAAAAAAAAAGAAAGAAAGAAAAACATTAAATGACAGTGAACAGGAAGAAGTTCATCCAAGATACTTATTACTGGAATTTTTGCTAAGGTCTCTCTAGATGAACTTTTAATCTATCAATATGCTTGTACAGTACCAAACTGTGTACAGAATGGCCCAAAGGTATTGCATAATCTTTATCTCCAGAAAATATTTGTACAGTATTTACTGAAAAGAAGATATGAAATGTATATTATGTATATTTTATAAAGCTTTCAACCAATGAGCACTGAAGCCAACATCATTTTCAGGATAATTTTTAAACAGCCAGAAAGCTTTATGAACTCGATATCTTTCTCAGAACTATTATACTTCTTTTGTTTTCAACTAAAGCTATAGCAAATATTTTCTGCCTTGAAACTGGATGCAGTATGTCTACAGGCATACTCTTCTGTACCTTCTTAGAAATCCTGGTACCATAGTCTACAAGAGTTCCGCTGGATACAAAGACAAACAGACTGTTTTTCCTTGTATAACTTAGTCTCACTTATTGGGTTCTACTCAGCAAATACCAATGCATTCTGGTCTTAAACTCAGAGCCTATATATCTTCTCAGGTGTACATTTTTTTTAGGTTGGAAACTTTTCACGTTGAATTCAATGAATTTCATGAATTCAGTCATAAATATTTCTAGCTTTAAAAACTAATCGGGAATGTTTTGAACAAGAAGCAGAGACAGGACACTTTTCTTTCTCTTCTCTCAAAAATATACCAAAATGAATAAAAAGAACTGAAAATAGAGCATACTTAATTGTTAATAAAAGCTGAAAACAGCAGTAATCACACACACATACACATAGGTGCACACAGCCTAAAAATGTGTGCCTGATTAAAAATCTTTGAAGCAAATGCAAAGAGGGCATAGAGTTACAGTATGCTGCCTTTTCTCTTTTTAATCTCTAGAGGATGGTAAATGAGGCAATTCTAAGTGGCACTGTAACAGACTCTGGTTAAACAGATGAGGACTGGCAAAGGGGCAGACGTGAGCCATGAGAAAAGTCTGGAAACGCTGCGGGGCTTCACCCCCAGAACCGCCCTTCAGTAACGAGCAGTACGGACTCAGAAGGAGGGATTCCTGCCCTGGGCTCAACAATCCAGAGAAGTCCTCACAGCTTTTCCATCAGGCCCCACAGGTGCACACTCCTGTATCTAAAACGGGTAACCAACAAGGACCTACCATATAGCACAGGGAACTCTGCTCAATGTTATGTAAGCAATCAAAATGGGAAAAGAATTTTAAAAAGGATAGATGCATGTGTATGTATAACTGAGTCTCTTTGCTGTACCCCTGAAACTATCGCAACATTTTTAGTCAACGATACAAAAAAAAAAAGAAATGCACAAAAGTAAATTCATTAGCATGCATGTAACTCTGACACCAAGAATTCAGTGCTCAGCAGTGGCCCCACTCTACTAAACATCCGATCTGCTGACTCTGGGAGACACTCTTGTGGAAAGCATCTCAACACCCTGGAATAAAAGATGGCGCTGCTTCCCAGTGCGAGGAAGATATCGGTAGCCAAAGCACCTAGGGAAGGGAGAAAGACTAGTTAACTCAAAAAGTCTTCCATCTCAGATATTGTGAATATAATATTTCTTACTCAATGAAGATCTGTTTTCCAACAGTGCCAATCATCTAATTTCTCACATTTCTTCACTTTCCTCTTTGCTCAAAAAGTACTCACAAACTCATTGCATGGGCTAAGGAATGTTTTACAATGCTGGACAATTCACATTCTTTTTATAGTTCTATAAACGTAGGTCTGGATGTAACACGGGCAAGCGTGCTTGATCACTTATCCTGTCCAACTCTTTTGTGACCCTATGGAACATACCCTGCCAGGCTCCTCTGTCCATGGGATCCTCTAGGCAGAATACCAGAGTGGGTTGCCATACCCTGCTCAAGGGGATCTTCCCAACCCAGGGATTGAATCCTGGTCTTTTACATCTCCTGCATTAGCAGGCAGATTCTTTACCACTAGCGCCACCTGGGAAGCATATGCTTGAATCTAAATACAGATCCCTGGCCTAGAAATTGAACACTGAAATTGTGAGTAGTTTTATTTTAATAAAATATTTACAAAGATTTACTTTCTGTAAAAAGTGGTTGCTGGCCACAGTAGCTCAAAGTTTCATCTCATTTAAAAAGGGCTTGGAAAGAAGTGAGCAATGTATGCTATTTTTGAGCTGCTTTAGTCGGGGAATGAGATTTTCCTCTCTTCAGTTGGAGTAAATTTTGGGCTTTCCAAGTGGCTTAGTGGTGAAGAATCCATCTGCCAAGCTGGAGACACAGGACGTGCAAGTTTGATCCTTGGGTCAGGAAGATCCCGTGGAGAAGGAAATGGCAATCCCCTTCAGTACTCTTGCCTCGGAAATCCCATGGACAGAGAAGCCTAGTGGGCTACAGTCCACAGGGTCTCAAAGAATACGACATGACTTAGCGAATAAACAGCAACAGCAAAATATTCCAGCATTGAAAGGTTTCAAAGAACTGTATGATTTTAGATTCTAAGAGACAATGAAAGCATATCTCAGAAGAGCACTTTGGAGAAAATATAAAATATTTGTTTTTACCAATAAAATGAGTTATATGTTCACCCATCAGAAGTTTGCTGGGGGCTGCCCTAACATGCCACAAAGCAGGGGCTGAACCAGCAGAAACCTGTCCACGGCTCTGCAGCCTGGAAGTCTAAGATTCAGGTGTTGGCACGATTGGTCCCTTCTGACAGCTGTAAGGTCCTAGCTCCTGGTGGTTCGCTGGCAATCTTTGTCCTTCCTCGTCTGGAAGATGCACCACCCTGATGTGTGCCCTCATCTTCACGGTATTCTGTGTCTGTGTGAGTGTGTCTGTGTTCAAATTTCCCCTGTTTTATGAGGACACCAGTCATATTGGATAAGGTTCCACCCTACTGCAGTAGGACCATATCTTAATTAAATACATTGGCAATGATCCTTTTTCCAAGCAAGGTCACAAAAATTTGAGGTACTGGGGATGTTCCGTTCAGTTGCTCAGTCGTGTCTGACTCTTGGTGACCCCATGGACTGCAGCATGCCAGGCTTCCCTGTCCATCACCAACTCCCAGAGCTTACTCACTCATGTCCATTGAGTAGGTGATGCCATCTAACCATCTCGTCCTCTGTCATCTCCTTCTCCTCCTGCCTTCAATCTTTCCCAGCATCAGGGTCTTTTCAAATGAGTCAGCTCTTCACATCAGGTGGCCAAAGTATTGGAGCTTCAGCTTCAGCATCAGTCCTTCCAATGAATACCCAGGACCGATTTCCCTTAGGATGGACTGGTTGGATCTCCTTGCAGTCCAAGGGACTCTCAAGAGTCTTCTCCAACACCACAGTTCAAAAGTGCCAATTCTCCTGTGCTCAGCCCTCTTTATATTCCAACTCTCACATCCATACATGACCAATGGAAAAACCATGGCCTTGACTAGATGGACCTTGGTTGACAAAGCAATGTCTCTGCTTTGTAATATGCTGTCTAGGTTGGTCATAACTTTCCTTCCAAGGAGTAATTGTCTTTTAATTTCATGGCTGCAATCACCATCTGCAGTGATTTTGAAGCCCAAAAAAATGAAGTCTGATACTGCTTCCATGGTTTTCCCATCTATTTGCCATGAAGTGATGGGACCGGATGCCATGATCTTAATTTTCTGAGTGTGGAGCTTTAAGCCAACTTTTTCACTCTCCTCTTTGACTTTCATCAAGAGGCTCTTTAGTTCTTCTTCACTTTCTGCTATGAGGGTGGTGTCATCTGCATATCAGAGGTTGTTGATATTTCTTCCGGCAATCTTGATTCTGCCTTGTGCTTCCCCCAGCTCAGTGCTTCTCATGATGTACTCTGCATATAAGTTATATAGCAGGGTGACAATATACAGCCTTGATATACTCCTTTTCCTATTTGGAACCAGTCTGTTGTTCCATGTCCAGTTCTAATTGTTGCTTCCTGACTTGCATACCAGTTTCTCTAGAGGCAGGTCAGGTGGTCTGGTATTCCCATCTCTTCCAGAATTCTCCAGTTTATTGTGATCCACATTGTCAAAGGCTTTGGCATAGTCAATGAAGCAGAAAGAGATGTTTTTCTGGAACTCTCTTGCTTTTTTGATGATCCAGCGGATGTTGGCAATTTGATCTCTGGTTCCTCTGCCTTTTCTAAAATGAGCTTGAACATCTGGAAGTTCTCGGTTCATGTATTGCTGAAGCCTGGCTTGGAGAATTTTGAGCATTACTTTACTAGTGTGTGAGGTGAGTACAAATGTGTGGTAGTTTGAGCATTCTTTCGGACTACCTATCTTTGGGATTGGGATGAAAACTCACCTTTTCCAGTCCTGTGGCCACTGCTGAGTTTTCCAAATTTGCTGGCATATTGAGTGCAGCACTTTCACAGCATCATCTTTTAGGATTTGAAATAGCTCAGCTGGAATTCCATCACCTCCACTAGCTTTGTTCGTAGTGATGCTCCCTAAGGCCCACTAGACTTCACATTCCAGGATGTCTGGCTCTAGGTGAGTGATCACACCATTGTGATTATCTAGGTCGTGAAGATCTTTTTTGTACAGTTCTTCTGTGTATTCTTGCCAGCTCTTCTTAATATCTTCTGCTTCTGTTAGGTTCATACCATTTCTGTCCTTTATGGAGCCCATGTTTGCATGAAATATTCCCTTAGTATCTCTAATATTCTTGAAGAGATCTCTAGTCTTTCCCATTCTGTTGTTTTCCTCTGTTTCTTTGCAGTGATTGCTGAGGAAGGCTTTCTTATCTCTCCTTGCTATTCTTTGGAACTCTGCATTCAAATGGGAATATATTTCCTTTTCTTCTTTGCTTTTTGCTTCTCTTCTTTTCACAGCTATTTGTAAGGCCTCCTCAGAGAGCCATTTTGCTTTTTTGCATTTCTTTTTCTTGGCGATGGGCTTGATCCCTGTCTCCTGTACAATGTCACAAACCTCCGTCCATAGTTCATCAGGCGCTCTCTCTATCAGATATAGTCCCTTAAATTTATTTCTCACTTCATCTGTATAATCATAAGGGATTTGATTTAGGTCATACCTGAATGGTCTAGTGGTTTTCCCCAGTTTTTTCAATTTAAGTCTGAGTACTGGGGTTGGGCGTAAATAGATTTTGGGAAGACATGATTCAGTATGAAACACATTTATAAAATTTAGCAGTTATTTTATTTCTCTAAAATAAACTGAAAATTTAGTATTCAGTTTACAACACATTTATAAACATTTATAAAATTTAAAAATTTTATAACACTTATAAAGTTTTCAAAATGAAAATAATGATAAATAGGCACTTGTACCATTACATAATATACAACACATATTATGCAAAATCTCAATTATGTGTTTATTGCTTTGCTAAAACAGAGGCAATACAAATAAATTTCATGAATATATATAGATACATAAGAATTTATTAACTATGTGTGGCTTTATTGTATTACTCATATAAACATTGCTAAACCATCATCAGAACACCCAGATATGCACAATAAATCCAATTATTCTTTGGAATTTTGGTGATTTTTCAGTCACATGAAAACAATCGCTTTGCACGTATTTTTCTAAATTTTGCTTTTATGAAAGTACTGTTAAGAAGTATTCAATGCGTCTTGCTAAAGATGACAAGGAAGACTTTAATCAGGGCTATCACAAAGGTACAGAGGCCACTGCAAGGGGATTTCATAGAGAGGGAGAGACTGGGCTCAATTCCAAACAGGCAGGTGGAGACACAGCCTGGAACAGGGTGAGGTGGGGTGATTGATGGAAAATTACTAAGGGGGAAGCATCAAGCATGAGGGAGATTGTAGCTAAATTGACTAACAGGATCCATACTGAAGACAGGTATCAGCGATCTTAATACTCCAACCGAACTTAAGAAAAAATTTATACTAAAATTAATCAAAATAAATAACTGTGGGGGACGAGTCAAGATGGCAGAGGAATAGGACGGGGAGATCACTTTCTCTTCTACAAATGCATCGAAAGAACAACTGAACGGTGAACAAAGTTCACAAAACAACTTCTGATCGCTAGCAGAGGACATCAGGCGCCCAGAAAAGCAGCCCATTGTCTTCGAAGGGAGGTAGGACAAAAATATTAAAGATTAAAAAGGGACACAAGAGAGCTGGGGACGGAGACCCGTCCCGGGAAGGGAGTCCCAGTAGAGGAAGTTTCCAACCACCAGGAAACCCTCGCACTGGCGGGTCTGAGGGAAGTTTTTCCTCCTAACTGGGAGGAGAAATTAAATAAGGCCCACAGATTACGTGCCTAAAAGCAACTCCCAGCAGAAAAGTACCCCCAGACGCCCGCACCCGCCACCAGCAAGAGGGGGCGGAGCGGAGAGGAGCCGGCGGCATTCCTTAGGGTGGGGACCGGCCAGAAGGCCCTGAGAGCAGTCGGAGGGAGCTTTTTTAAATTGTGGGAGAGCGAGAGAAAAACTGACCGGCCGGAACACACCGCCGGCGGTTCGCAAAACAAGGGACTGAGAAACTCCAGAGAAGAGCCGGCCCATCCCCGCTGGAGGTAGGAGGCGGGGGGAGGGGAAAGGGGCAAACTCAGCCCCAGAGAAGCCACCCCCTCCCACCCGGCAAACCGGCCCCGGGTCCTGTCTGAAGACTTCCTGAGACCCGACCGGCGGCGCGCGCTGGGGCCGCGGAGGGAGGGGGCGCGGCGTGCCCGTGGAGAGGGCGCCAAGCCTCTGGCTGCCCGGGCCGCTCAGGCGGGGAAGACACAACACGCAGGCACAACCGAACCCGCGCTGTTGCGGAGGACCCGAAAACTGGACCCGCACTCAGCGCAGGGCCCGCTCCGTATAGAGCAGCCGGGAGCCCGAGCAGTGCAGACGGGAAAGCACAGACACCCCTGAGCGGGGCAAACCCAGTGAGGCCGGAACACGGGGAGAGCTCCCCACACACAGCGGTGTCTGCCTGCAGCCCCGGCCTCCCCGCAGCGGGACTGAACTGAACCAGCGAACCTAAATA
>CM035274.1:1466256-1567479 GCA_020226075.1 Hydropotes inermis | reverse complement strand
CAAGAATCCAGAGTGCAGTCATTCTGACTGGCGTGTAATGGGAATCCCCTTACACTGTTGGTGGGAATGCAAACTAGTACAGCCACTATGGAGAACAGTGTGGGGATTCCTTGAAAAACTGGAAATAGAACTGCCATATGACCCAAAAATCCCACTTCTGGGCATACACACCAAGGAAACCAGATCTGAAAGAGACATGTGCACCTCAATGTTCATTGCAGCACTGTTTATCATAGCCAGGACATGGAAGCAACCTAGATGCCCATCAGCAGACAAATGGATAAGGAAGCTGTGGTACATATACACCATGGAATATTACTCAGCCATTAAAAAGAATTCATTTGAATCAGTTCTAATGAGATGGATGAAACTGGAGCCCATTTTACAGAGTGAAGTAAGCCAGAAAGATAAAGACCATTACAATATACTAACACATATATATAGAATTTAGAAAGATGTTAATGATAACCCTATATGCAGAACAGAAAAAGAGACACAGATGTATAAAACAGTCTTTTAGACACAGATGTATAAAACAGTCTTTTAGACTCTGTGGGAGAAGGTGAGGGTGGGATGTTTCAAGAGAACAGCATCGAAACATGTATATTATCTAGGGTGAAACAGATCACCAGACCAGGTTGGATACATGAGACAAGTGCTCGGACCTGGTGCACTGGGAAGACCTAGAGGGATCGGGTGGAGAGGGAGGTGGGAGGGGGGATCAGGATGGGGAATACATGTAAACCCATGGCTAAATTGACAAAATCCACTACAATAAAAATGCCAGCAAATTGTTAAAAATAAATAAATAAATAACTGTGTATTACCGGAAAGCAACTTAAAAATAAAAAACGAGAAGGATTTTCTCTACCAGGTATTAGAAATTTATTATAAAAAATCTAATCAATTAAACTGTTTCTGAGAGAAGAATAGGGGAAAAGAAATCAATGGAATACATTAAAGATTCCAGAAACAGACAAGTAAGGATTTACTGAATATATACTATGTAGTAAAACTAGCATTTTTCTATCAGTGAGGGGGAAAGGATGGTTTTAAGAATGAGTAATACTGGAACAATTTGATTTTGACTCAAAAATATTATATTCTTATACCAAAAATCTCAAATAAATTAATAATTTAATTGGAAGAAAATAGTAAAACATAAAGAATATTTAGGAAGCTATTTTTATCATTTTTAAGGTGGGGAACAGCTTTCCAAGGAAAAGCTTAACAGATTGGATTACATAAAAATTATAATACACAATAAGACAAATATGTTAATGAGCATGACCATGTGTGAAAGAATATGTAAATGTTCAAAAAACACTTTTAAATGTTGTTTAGGTTGATTTTTTAGCTATGAAATTGGTTAGGCCTTATGGATGAACATTTTCAGTGACAGTATGAGAGCAAATTATACACTGATTTTTTATACATCAATTTGATCATATAATTTGAGGTTAATAATTTAGATAGCTATCTAAGAAAATAATTAGATGAGTGTGTGAAAGTATGCATACTAGGGTGCTTATTGCAATTTTGTTTGTATTTTATTTAATTGTCAGAACTTAATGTCTGATACTAGGTGGTTGACAACCATTTTAAATGGTTAACATTAAAAAAGTGTACATGTTACATTAATAAGAGAAAAAGAGCAGGTTATGCAAAGCACTTAAGGCAGGTAACTTCTAAGACTATTTTTGCATGGATGCATAGCCAAATTATCAGTAGAAGTCCTCTCTAGATAGAGGGGAAAATCTGTATATTTATTTTCTTCTTCATGATTTTCTGAAAAAGTTTGTAGTGAGCATGAATTTTTTTAGAAAAGATGACATGGTTATTTTCCTTAAAATAATTTAATGAAATAAATAATAAATGAGCTAATCCTTTTATGTGTTGAATCACATATACTGTTTATTTTGCTATTTATTTATTTCCATGGACACCTTCCAAGCCACTTCTAGTGGCTTGATCATTTTTTGCACTTGTAATTCTCCAAAAAATTGACTTTGCACTCTTTTTTGATAATTGTATTTCAAACCATATGCATCACTTGGGAGCTGTTAAAATATTTAAATAAATGATTGAAATTCAAAAACAGCACACGCAGTTGCCATAATTGCGATATTTTTAATTTCCCCGCTTTATCCTTAATGAACATCATGCCTTTTTTGCTTTCTGTGATCCAGCATACCAGTGATCTCCTATGAACCAGGGATATGGGAAATTCCCTTCCCACACAGAGCTAAGTAAAGTACATGTGCATTGGCCTCTCATCGTATTATAATTAGCTTGCTAAACTTACACAGGATATTAATCTACCCTTTTATAGTTCATTAAGTACATTATTAGGTTTGTTCATATTTTACATTCACAGCACTCCTGAAAACAATTTTATTAGTTATTTTTCATATAGTTATTAAATCCAAACAACCAAACAAAACACTCAAAAATAAAGTTGTCTCTAGTTCAAACTCCAGAGAGAATTTAATATAATAGGTGAAGCCATGGGAGGTCCAGTTTCCAATCAGAACTGTTTCCTCAAGTTCTAAGTCAATTTCATAAAACCTGGGATAGTCAGAAAGTAACTGATTTTACCTTTTAATTTTGCCACACTATATCTGAATTTTCAAAATGGTATTACCAAAACTGGTTTTGGTTTAGTTGATGTTGCAGGTATACCTTAGAATTTACCAAGTGAACTAGATTTCTTGTTACCGTCTAAAGCAAGTTCACTTATTGATTTCCTTTTTGCTGTCAGTATGGTATGTCTCTCTGCATTCATACATTCACAGCAAACATTCATAAAGAACATGAATTGGCTATGTACTGTGTCCTTTCGCTGGTTTTGCTTAGTCACTGAGTGGTATTCAGCAACCTTGCAATTCCATGGACTAGAGCTGGCCAGGCTCCTCAGTCCACGGGATTTCCCAGTAAAGCCCATTTTCTTCCGGGGATCTTCCCGACCCGGGGATCGAGTCCGCGTCTCCGCATCGGCAGGCCTATTCTTTACCCCTGAGCCACCAGGGAAGCCCCCATTCCCTTCAGTTACGTGGAAAATAGAAAGGCGGGCGCTGCTGTTGCGGTTCTGAGCGAACGCATACGCGCGGAAGGCCCCTTCTTTCTTGACACAGCTCTCTAGGCTGAGTCTTCCTTTCAAACTGCACGTAGGGCTGCTGTCTCCTCATTGCTGCTCCTCCCGCCCCCCGTTTTCCAGGGCCTCCACGTTGGCCGTCCATTCTCCCGCCCTCCGTGCAACCTGCTCCATGCCCGTCTTTGGACGTCGGTGTTGGAGCGTGCCCGGGCTCTTCTCCGGCCCGGCGAGGGTCCACGCCTTGGCCCACACCCCACCGTCCTCATGAGCGAGCGGCTTCTGTTCACCTTCGGCCCCTTCGCCCACCGTCCA
This sequence comes from Hydropotes inermis, assembly GCA_020226075.1. NCBI lineage: Eukaryota > Metazoa > Chordata > Mammalia > Artiodactyla > Cervidae > Hydropotes > Hydropotes inermis. The sequence continues at coordinate 1,564,073 of CM035274.1, read as the reverse complement.
GCTCACGCCTGTGGCTCTGCAGACCGGTGCCCCTCCCTGGGATGCCCCCTGTCACAGCGCTGCCGATCTTCCTAATGACAGCTTGTCTGCTGCTTAAACTTCCAAAGACCTAGGGGTTCCAAGCACCATCTGAGAGGTTTGCTCACCGTGCCCCCAGCCCTGAGATCCTGAGAACCTCAGCGCTTCTGATACAGATAATGGGCACCGCACGGATGATTTTCAAGCCGCACATTAGAACGACTCCTCCTGGAGAAGGCTGGGGAAACACTCACACGATATTTGGACAATGGGGCAATTTAAGTACTTGCCCGGTGATTTTCCTCCTAATACTCAGAAAGAAGTGAGAACAGCTGCACTAAACTTTGAGAAATGTGTTTTAAAACCTGTGTTCGGGCAACAACTCTTTTGTGAAGAATTCCTTGATCCTTGAGACAGAATACATCAGTCTCCCACAGGACTGACCCCCTTCTAGAATAAAGTCCCTAAAAACAGCTCCACTTGGTCTGCTCTTGCGATCTCAAACACCTACCTAGATCCGTGGAGACGTTCTCTCCCTCTGCCTTTCTGTCTCTCTTTGTCTCTTTCTCCGTCTCTCTGCCTTTCTCTGCTTCTGTTTCTTTCCTCTCTCTCTCTTGCTTTCTCTTGTTCATGAAACTTTTGCAAAAATCCTTTGGAGTTAAAGGTATATTAACATTCTTTGCCAGATGAGCTAACCGGTCAGAAGCCATCCTATCAAAACATCAATTAATAACAACAGTTTTCTTGAGCACTTAATTCTGGTAGATCAGAATATACAAATGGGTAGAGAAAATATAACTACCTTTAGAGAGTATGAATATCCTTTTTAACTAAAAGATAACCTTCCCAATATTTATCACGTCCCACTTGAGCTGGGGAGACACTATGGAGGAGCAGACGGCGCCCCACTGCAGCATTCTTGCCTGAGCAATCCCCCGGACAGAGGAGCCTGGCGGGCTGCAGTCCATGGGGTCACCTGGGCGGCAGAGCTCACACGGGCCAGCTCCTAAGGGCAGCATTAGTCGCAGTTACCTTTCAGCCCTACGCTTTTCTCGAATGTCTGAGTATGAGAGTGAACACATTCTGTTTGGTGAAGGTCTCTGACATTTCTTTGCTCTGAAGACTCTTTTAAATATCCATGGTGTTCTTCCCTTTTTTCTTTAATATTACTGATGATAGCCTAAAATTCTGGATCAAAAGGCTAGTCTCTTAATGACCTTCAGAGTTAAATGTCCCAGCCCAAGAAGAAAACATCCCATCGCCCCAGCATTTTCTGGATGCCACCTTTGCCCCCTGACGTCCACTGAGGGGCTGGCCGTGGTGCCAGCCCACTTGAGCTTAGGTGGGAGGAGAGCGTACCCAGAAGTACTGGCCAGGTTGACTAAGCGGGGCATGAGGAAGCAGAGCCAAAGCAGGAAGGAGAGGCCCCGCAGGAGAAGCCGGGCAGGAGCAGCCGCGAAGAGTAAGGCCAACCTAGATGGTAGCCCACTCCAGTGCTCCTGCCTGGCAAACGCCGTGGACGCGGGGACCTGGCGGGCCACAGAGGCGGGCAGGACTGAGCGACTGCACCCCCTCTGGAGGGGCAGGCTGTGGTGGGCCGGAGGGAGGCTCCCGGGGAGGCGCCACGCCTAGGCTGATGCATGGGAGAGACCAAGGCCACCCTTCAGTCAAGTGTGGGTAAAGAATACCGTGTTTGCAGGTGCTTAAGGCCACAAGGAACGGGGAAAAGGGGAGTCTGGCCTGACGTGGAGAAAATAGGTCCAACACAGGAAAAACTGCTTGGGAGGAAGGTAGCATCAGCCTAGATACTATTTGGGAAACGTAAGTTGTGAAAAGAATACTGGGATAGCCGTAAAGTCACATAGGCCTTTCTCACACAGATACAGTCACGGGCATGGAAACGGAAAACATCAAGAGAAGTGTTTGCCAATGCTGCTAATCGTTCTCATTAAGCAATGATGTGCTTGCCTGAACTTTGGGCACATGCTGCCATTTGTATGAAATGTTCACCACACACACTCGGTCCAGGCCCTCAGATATTTCATCGAAATGTTTTCATGCTCTGGGAAGCTCAAGTGTGGATGATAATTTTCCTTTGTCAAATGTGAAAACAAACTTTACTTTAGATTCAGATCCCTGTATTCTTATATTATTATTTACATGGTGTTTATTTGTATCTATTTATATATATTATATTTTTTCATATAATTCTTATATCCTTCTTATATTATATTCTTAATATATTATAGTATATTATATTATTATTAATTCTTCAAGAACCATATGTAAGATGCTTCCTAGGTTTAGAGAAAATATCCAGCTAGCTGTTATCTAAAAAATTAAGACTATGTTTATGAGGAGGTCATTCTAACATAGTCAGGCCAACATATGATTTCTGTAAAGGACCATTTCAAAGTAAATTGGTAATTCTGGCAGTCCAAACATCATGTAAACTGAAACCTTTGGATTTTTTTTTTTTTTTTTGGCTGCATGGTATGACTTGTGGAATTTTAGCTCCCCGATCAGGCATTGAACCCGGGCTCTTGCAGTGAAAACACAGAGTCTTTCTGGATGGTCAAAGATTCTGCTTTAGGATTTCTTTTGGCTTGATCCAGACTTTATGGCCTAACCATTCATTAGAAACCAAGAGATATAATTTATGTTAAAATGGTCCTGAACTGATAAATTAAGTTTCCCATATTGAAACAGAATTTGATGCCATATCAAAGAAATTGAAGATACTTACCAAGTTAGATAATTCAGTACAACGTAGCTAACTCTGACTTCTTTATTGTATCACTTCAATGCTGGACAGCCACTAACTGATTGATTTTTTTTTTTTTTTTTAATAACAGAAATTGACTTTCTCACAGTCCTGCTGACTGGAAGCCCAAGATCAAGGTGGGAGCAGGTTCGGTTTCTTCTGGATGCTCTCTCTTTGGCTTGCAAATGGCCATCTTTTTGCCGTGTCCTCCCACGGCCTCTCTCTGTGTGCTGCGCGTCCTAATTCTTATTCCAGCTCCCAGACTCCAAATTGAAATCACAATAATAGTAAAACTAGTATAAAGTAAGCACTTTAATATTGAGAGTTTTGGCTTAATGAAGAGTTCATAGAATAGGTGTCTGTCATTTGTAGTTGTCTCCAAGCTACAATGAACCTCATTTTCATGTTTTTGTAGTCCTGGAATTGTAAACGTTTCCAAGTTAGAATCTGAAAATTTTATGTAGTCATTCTTTTGTAAGGTGCCATTTCTACTAACATGATGCATTTGTATGAGATTTAATCCAGAATCATGTAGTAAGGAGTCAGGTCTGGAGTGACAGAGATGGAGAGTTCGTATCTGAGATTGACAGCACATATGGCAGTTTTCTTGTCATGGAATCAAGTGTGGTTCTGGACTTGGCAATAGAAAAAGCCTGAAGTCAGAAAAAATACTGTGGTTCTGATGAGAGCAGTTCTTCAGTGTGATGCTTGGAATTATTACCATAAGTTCAACCTAGAATCTATTCCCTCAGTCTTTTCAAATGTTTTGTTACATTTCTAATATTTCTTAATAATCCACTACTAGTTTAACCAACTAGAGTAGATTCTGTTATCTCCAACCCAGTTTCTATGTTGGACTGGAGAACTGTAATTTAACAGTAGTACATCTAGTGGCTATTGTTTCATTCTCCAGAAAACAAAAATATTGTAGGCTCCTCCTTCCCTATGTTAACATTTTACCATGGACTACAATACTACTTGTCTGCTCGTTCTTAAGCAGGACTGCATTATATGTTAGGAATAAGTGTTAAAATAATTGGACAAGTCATTCCCCTCCTGTAGCATATACATCTTGAAGTAATTTAAGTAATGAATTGTTTTAAAGTAAGCTGATTTGTTGCAAATAAGGAAATTGGAAGAAAATGTTGTCATTTGTTGCAAGTGCCCCTTAAAAGAAAGAGAATTTTATCACTTAACTTTCCATATTCTTACTCTATAAAACATTCTTCACAGTTTTCTTCCCTTACTAAACCTCTGAACACAACCTCTAATGATTCAATGAAGGATTCATAGAGAACCTGAAGAAAGAACTGTCAAGTGATCAGAAAAATTAAAAAGATGGACTAGGATAGTAATTTCTGTTTTAAAGAACCTGAAAACACTTGGAGAACCACAAGAATTGAGATGTCAGTCTTCACTCTCAGATGAAAAGTTTGGTGGTCGTGTGTGTTTCTTTAAAAAGCAAAAAAACAGCATTCATAGAACCCTAAAATTTCATAGAACTAAGAAATCTACATAACCTAATTCAAACCACGTTTACAGGTAACTGATTCTCTTATATTGTGCAGAGAGGGTTAAAATATATATTTATGTATTCCCTTGTGCCTGTGTGTCCCTGCCCCTCCTCAAATACACATGGACAAATGCCACTCACAACTAAGCCTTAACACTGCCCACTTTTCTATATCCAGTAAGCATGCCCCCACATGCATAAGTGTATGTGTGTATATATAACTTTGAAAAATACACCTCATATTTTTCTTTCTATGGCATATATCACATTATACAATTAGTGGTTTCCAGAGTCATTAAACTTTGCTTCCAGAACAATATACATAAATCTGTTTATTTATACACAGAAACATATTTAGTTGTGGTGGGTATAATGAAATGATATAAAGCCTTAATGGTCTTTTACTTAGAATTAACCTGTATCTGGAGATGATTTATGGTGAATACAGAGAATAGAATGCTATGTAGATGTTAATTGTATAGTACAATTGTGAAGGTACATATATAGGAAACTACTCTTTCTACTCCAAAATATAACACTCCATTCTTATTTCCTCCTCCATAATACAAAATTATCTTGGGAGAACAGGAAAAGAACTCACAGAAATGCAGCAAAATTACATAAACAATTGAGATACAGCACCAAGGAAGACATAAAAAGTCCTTTAGTAAGTCAGACTGATAGTCTTGCTTTTTATTTCGTCTGCATTTCAATGGTCTTTCTATTTTTGTTTAACATAAGTGAAGGGGAAGAAGTTTCTATTAGAGGTTTGTTGACTAGCTGCTGACTCTCTTATGCTGTAAATGGTGCATTGAGATCTTTAGCTGTCAGGGACTGAAGGAATGGGAAGTATTCTTAAATTCACTGATTATTCTCCAAAAGTCTCACAAATACATATTTTGAATGAAAAACATTTGCTTTCTCTATCAACTAAATTATGCTCTTTTCCCAGAAATAATATAGAATTTCAGAGTCAGTACATACATTTTCTTTGTAGAACAAGATGGTCAATGAAGCGGTCACTGTGAAAGCCTCATGAGAACAATTAAATCTCAGCAATTAAGCTGATGACTAAATTTGATGGTAGAAAAATGTTAATAACATACTTTCTGTAGCCCTTTCTGGAATGGTTCACTTTGTTTTTCCTCCAGTTACTTTAATCAAAATGAATAGGCACAAGTGATTTTGAAATATCTTACAAGTGTGTAGAACTAGGACTTTGTTAGATATAGCTAGGAGCAGGAAAACATATTTTCAGAAGCTCAGAGGTTCAAGCTCCTTAAAAAAAAAAAACAAAACAATAAAATGTATTTTCATGAGGATTTTTTTTAAACAATAAGTCTGAAAAAAAAAATTAAAGCTCCATGACTTCTTGCTTGTTTGTTTTGGTTAGATTTTTACAGTATTTTATGTGGGGAAGAGAGATGGTTTATTATTTGTGCTCAGTGACCTTGAGCAGGGCTTCCCAGGTGGCTTAACAATAAAGAATCTGCCTGTGATACAGAAGACCCAGGTTCAGTTCCTGGGTCGGGAAGATCCCCTGGAGGAGGGCATGGCACCCACTCCAGTGTTCTTGCCTGGAGAAGCCCGTGGACAGAGGAGCTGGCGAGCTACAGTCTACAGGGTCGCAGTGAGTTTGTCACGACTGAAGCAACTTATATTGCACGCATGACCTTGAACTCTTAAAATAAAGGTTGAAGTGACTAGGAGAAGCAAGAAGCAGCATTGATTGATGAGTCTAAGTATAAACATTGGCTTTTGTGGTCGAATGAACCTCAGTACTGTTTTTGATGTGATAGAAGTTAACCACATAAGAGTTCATGCAAAAGAGTTGTTTTCCTGGGTCTGCATTAAAGCAAGTACTGATCATAATTCACTTATTTATTTAACAAAATAAATAAATGTATTTGTTTATGAAAATATATCGCAATTCACTTGTTTGTTTAACAAAACATTGAATACCTACAAAATGCCAGGGATTTGCCAGACCTTGGTGCCTCAGAGCAAATACTCGACCTTCAAGAAATATATCTTCTTAAGGATTTATGTCAGTATTGTGACCCAAGGCTTTCCAGAGGATTTGACTCATCAGCTGTCATTTAAAAAATGTACCTGGATTACCCTGGATAGAAGATAGAGAGGGGCCCTCAGGACTTAGGGAATGAAAGCATGGAAATAAGAAATCCTCTAGATGATTTGTTGGTTGGTCTAAATATATTTACATAGAGATGAGGTTCTATTGTTAAAATTTATTGGATATTGTAAGTTTGAATTTACTTTGAGAAATACAGGGGCAAGTTTTCAATAGATGCTGTGATAATTCAAAATCGCTGTGTGGTTGAGTTTCTTTTCTAAGGAGCAAGGTATATCTTCAGGATATTTGGTTCTATCAAGAAGTTCTGGAGACTTTCTGAAATCTCCCCAAACAAATTATTCTTTGTAATAGACTTTCTCTCCCTGATCTACAGTTTCTCTTGAAAGAGTAGTAGCCTGTAGACTTCCCACAAAAGCAAGATTTCTCAACCTCAGCATTACTGACAGTTTAGTCTGGATGATTCCTTACTGGAGCGGGCAGTCATCCTGTACATTTTAGGATGTTTAGAAGCTTCCCTGGCCTTTACCTACTACGTGTCAGTGGAAAACTCCCTTGCCCCACTGTTGTGACAAACAAAATATGTCCAGACATTGTCAAATATCCTTTGGGTGACATAATCACCATTGGTTGAAAATCACTTCACCAACATAAGCTATTGCAACTTAGTTTTGCTGCAGGAGTTTAGTATCTCAGATGTTTTACTGCTTGTAATAATAATGAATAATAATATTCATTGGGTGACTTGAACAGGGGGATCCAGCCATCAAATGCCAAACTACTTGTAATAAGAGCCAAAAGTATACCAGACAGACTCTTTTATGAAATAGGTCCTATGTTGATGTGGGTATCATCACTGTACTGGTGACGTTGTCATTTTCTTCCTGGGCTCACGAGGCAGGCCATATGAGAAAGTTGGGATGAGCAAATCTCCTTTTCACCTAAAGTAAGGCCACACTCTAACCCGTGGTTCTCAGGACCTTTGGAACCTTCTGAGGGTATTTCAATAATACTGAACTTTTGATTACTTGGTAATGTTCTGATTTAATTTAAACAATTCTGATAGCTCACTTACACCCAAAGGTTCTGATTTAATTGGATTTAATTGGTCTGAGGTGAGGCCTAAGTATTAGAGGTTTTTAAAGCTCTCAAGAGATTCTTAGGCCAGCACTGCCAGGATGGAAAATACTTTAACTTGGGCTGTGAATCATCTATTTTTTAAGCTTAATTTTGTTTAGGGATGTTGGGAAACAGTTAAATCCTACTTGTTATATATATGTGTGTGTGTGTGTGTGTATATATATATATATATATATGTATGTATGTGTGTGTGTACATATATATATCATAGATCTATATAATAAGTCTTTATAAAGATCATACATTTAGTATCTGCTTTAGGTCTAGGAATTTAGTCTTTGGAACTAGAAATAAAACAAGGCATTTAGCTTTTAGAACAAGGCCTTTAGCTTTTAACCCACTGATTCTCAAACTCTGCACATTAGAAGAGCCTGATTCTTGCTTTTCCACGTCCAGACCATACACTAGACCAATTAAATCACAGTCTCTAGGGATGCTGGACCGCAGCAGTTACCTGTGAAGTTCTCCAAGTGATTTCAAAGAGTAGATACATTTGGGAACCACTGCTTGAACCAGACTTGGAAAGGGATCTAATTATTCAGAACATTGTTCTCATCTTATCTGCACATTAGAATCACCTGGGGAACTTTTGAAACTCCTGAAGTCCACACTGCACCCAAGTCTATTAAATCAGAATTGCATGGGGTAGGAGCCAGTCACCAGTAGTGATGCTAATATGCAGCCAAGCAGTGGTTCTCAGACTTCATCAGACATCAGAATCATCTGCAAGGCTCAATAAAAAACAGAGTGCTGGGCTCCATACCCCAAATTTCTAATTCAAATAGGTCTATGTTGAGGCTCAAGGATTAACATTTCTAAGTTCTCAGTTGATAGTAATGTTGTGAGTCCAGGGACCACACTTCAAAATCTAAAATACTGATTTTGAAAATCAGCTTGAGACATGAAAATTCAAAAAAACACATGTTGAATTGTTTTAGTAGATGTGATATTATTACTCAAAAATCTCCATGAGGACACAGACTATGACTATTTTAATATTTTCTCCTATTTCTTATATTAACTCTCTTCCCATCAGATGAGGTTTTTCCTCCCCTTTATATGTATTGGTGTTTCTTTTTATTTCCCTTTTATATGTATGTAGATGAGAGGAGGGTCAACAAGTATGAAATCTAAATTTATTTCATTAACCCAAATGACAGTACTTGTTTAGCTGGCAATAAAGGCAATCTCTGATGACAGAACCTTGATTGTAGAAGTGGGGTCTCCACAGAGAGGGAAATAAGCCTCTGGGCAGAGCAGACTTTGTCTTAAGCTATGCAGATTGTTCATTCACCAAGCGCTAAGTGACCTATCCCTCATAAAAGCTCTCAGCCCTGTGGACTCCTTGCCGCCTTTCTCTGGCCCCAGGACTCATTTTGGTACGCTCGGGAGTCTGCCTTGCTATGTTAGAGTTGCATATACAGTTTTAGCCGGACAATGAATGCTCAGAAAATTCTGAAGGAAGTCACATAGCCTATATTTTCCTATTTATGTGAGAATCTGCATGATGATATCCCCTACCCTCCACTCCCCCCCCCCCCAAAATAAAGAAAGAAAAAAACTAAACAACTCATTCAGAAACAAGTCAGTGAGTCAGGGGAAAAGACTGAGTAAATGGTAGAGGAGTAAACTTCATTTTAAAGAAAACAACTGGGGAGTGGGAAGAGGAGAGGAGAAGGAGGAGAAAGTGGAGGATGTGGAGAGGGAGGGGGCGGGGGGAGGTGATGATGCTCGTCTTCTCTCCTCGCTGACTTCTCAGAGTACTTCACACTTCAAGTATCTGACTTAGGATGTGCGTATTTTAATGCTGGATCATGTTGCTCTAAATTAAGCACGTGGGTGATTCCAGAATTGATCGATACCACCATCACTATATTAATGTTTATTTCACAGCACTGATTAATCTTCCTTCTCAACTAGCCTGTTGCCACTTGGAATGTGCATCAATTCATTATGGTGCTAAGTGGAACCGCGGGAGTTTTTGATCCACAAAAATACACAATCAAGGGCAGCTAAAGTCACAAATGAAAGGAGCCATGATCAAGGCTGGTTCCCACAAGCTCTGTTTCTTCATGTATCATTATGGTATTAAGATGATCTGATGCATTGAAGCTGGAGAAGATGTGGCTGAAATCAACTTACACTACAATGCACTACTGAGAGGCAGAGGCCGTTTAAATCAACCTTACAGCTATGACCACAGCAGTATATTTTTTCCTCTCTGAACAAAATACTATTTCTGCTCTATTTTTACCAAAGTATTAAAAAAAAAAAAAACAAGCAAAAAGGTCCCACACTCTAATGGAAAGAGGATTCTACAGAGCATGTGCATGAGAAGATGGAACTCCTGGAGGCCACCTCGGAATTCTGTCTACCACCTAATCTCAATTTTTGCAGATATATATATATATATATATATATATATATATTTCCTATTGGTTCTGTTTTTCTGGAGAACTGTAATATAAATCCCTGACTAATATATAGATGAATCTTGAGCACATTATGTTAAGCAAAATAGCCAATTGTAAAAAGACAAATACTGTATGATTCCATTTATAAAATATATTTAGAGTATTCAAATTTATATAAACATAAAGTGACATGATGGTGGTTATAGGGGCTGTGGGGAGGAAGAAATGAGGAACTGTTTAATGGGTATAGAGTTTCAGTTTTACAAGGGGAAAAAGTTCTGGAGATTGGTTACTCAACAAGGTGAATATACTTGGCACCACTAAGCTCTACACTTAAAATGGTTAAGGTAAATGTTATTCAACTTTTACCACAATTAAAACAAAATGAAACAAAAGCCAAGAACAGAAACAAGCTGTTGATACTTTCCTGGTTCAGTGGATTTCAAACAGAGTTAAAATTCAGAAATATTTGCTATGGCTTTAAAGAGAAGCGATGTGAAGTCAGAATGGACACCCAAATTGAACTTGAATCAACAGGTATCTAGCTGGTGTCAAAAATAATAACAAATAAACAAAAAGCCAAATGAATGGGATATTCTCCTACAAATAGGCACATAAGAGCAAGGACGAATACCTTATTCTATCATCAGTGGCCAGCGCCTTACAGAATTTTTAATCTGTTGATGTCAACACAGGATATCTGAGAAAACTGAAGTGAGTTCAGAAAGAAACATCATAAAACCTAAAAACGTGTTTTATAGAAATGTTAAATGAAGGTAAAGGTTAAAGGTCTACCTATAAAACTTAATAGAATCCAGATTTTTTGCAGTATAGACTAGAAATCTAAGGGAAAGTTACTAAGTTATTACAAAGAGGGCATTTTCCAACAATTTTCTATTTCCCTAGAACACAGACCTGAAGGTGTGGACTTCAATTCAGTCAGAGACTTTTCTAGGCCTAAGAGCAACTAAACTCTGTCAAAGAGAATGGCAGACCATCTGTACTGGCTATGTGACAAATAGGTGTGTACCTCAAACTTAGTATTTTAAAACAACATACCCTTAAAATGTATCAGTTTACCATCTCTGCGGGTCTGGAGTCAGCACGGCCCAGCTGGGCGCTGTCCTCAGGGTCAAGGCGCTGGCTGGAGGTGCAGTCTCACGTTATATTGGCACCCTCTTCCAAGCTCGCCGGATGCTCGCAGCGTTTCGTTCCTCTGGAGCCATGGGGGTGGAGGCCCATTCTTTGCCACCCTGTTCTCTCTACACCATGGCAGTTTGCTCCTTCAAGGCAAGCAGGAAAGAATCTACTGCTGTTTCTTGCCTCTAAAGTCTCACTGATTAATCCAGACCCATGTAGGATAATCCCTCTTTTGACTGATTCAAAATAAACTGATAAGGATCCTAATCACACTTGGAAAATCACTTTGCCACATGATGTAGCAGAATCAGGAGAATAACATCTCATGATATTCACAGGCCCCACACACAATGATAGGAAGAAGATTCTCAACAGTGTGAGAATCAAAAGCCTCTCGAAGAACATCTTGGAATTCTGGCTACCATATTATCTCAATTTTTGCTTATCAGACCCCAAACTACATCACTTTTATTTAATTGCTTAGTATCACCCTAAATATGGGCTAGATGAAAATTCCATTTATTTCTATCAAAAATACTTGCAAATCATTTCCTCAAGAGGAAACCCATGTGTGGACCAGCCCAGCATGAGGGTGGAATAGTTAACTCATATGTAGGGTGGTTGAAAGAATGCCACATGAGCTCACATCTGCTTAAATATGTATTCCTAGGTTTGCAATAAAACCTTATATCAGCTTCAACAATGTCATTCTGTTGCATTTATCTCTAGAAATACCCCAGTTAATAGGCAACGGGCCAAGGTCAAGGAGTTGACTAGGATGGGTCAGAGGGAGGTGATTCAAATCCAATACTGAAAACACTCTTTTGCAGGAACACCTCAGTATTTCTGGATTAACATCACACATGTTCATAATGCATGTCTCCTAAAGTAATATTCATTAAAGAAGTTAAAAATACTGTTACACATGTACTCCGATGCCCATTGCAGCACTGTCTACAACAGTCAGTTCAGTTCAGTTCAGTCACTCAGTCATGTTGACTATTTGTGACCCCATGGACTGCAGCACACCAGGCTCCCCTGTCCATCACCAACTCCCAGAGCTTACTCAGTCTCATGTCCATCGAGTCAGTGATGCCATCCAACCATCTCATCTTCTGTTGTCCCCTTTTCCTGCCTTCAATCTTTCCCAGCATCAGGGTCTTTTTCAAGGAGTCAGTTCTTTGCATCAGGTGGCCAAAGTATTGGAGTTTCAACTTCAGCATCAGTCCTTCCAATGAAGGACTAATTTCCTTTAGGATGGACTGGTTGGATCTCTTTGCAGTCCAAGGAACTCTTAAGAGTGTTCTCCAATACCACAGTTCAAAAGCATCAATTCTTCAGTGCTCAGCTTTCTTTATAGTCCAACACTCACATCCATGAATGACTGCTGGAAAAACCATAACTTTGACTAAGATAGACCTTTGTTGGCAAAGTGGTGTCTCTGCTTTTTAACGTGCTGTCTAGGTTGGTCATAACTTTTCTTCCAAGGAGCAGTGAAAGTGTGAAAGTCATTCAGTCATGTCCAACTCTTTGCGACCCCACAGACTATACAGTCCATGGAATTCTCCAGGCCAAAATGCTGGAGTGGGTAGCCTTTCCCTTCTCCAGGGGATCTAGCAAACCCAGGGAATGAACCCAGGTCTCCCGCATTGTGGGCGGATACTTTACCAGCTGAGCCACAAGGGAATCCCTCCAAGGAGCAAGCATCTTTTAATTTCATGGCTGCAGTCACCATCTGCAGTGATTTTGGAGCCCACAAAAATAAAATCTGTCACTCTTTCCATTGTTGCCCCATCTATTTGCCATGAAGTGATGGGACCAGATACCATGATCTTAGTTTTCTGAGTGTTAAGCTTTAAGCCAACTTTTTCACTCTCTTTCCCTTTCAGCAAGAGGCTCTAGTTCTTCTTCACTTTCTGCCATAAGGGTGGTGTCATCTGCATATCTGAGGTTATTGATATTTCTCCCGGCAATCTTGATTCCAGCTTGTGCTTCTTCCAGCCCAGCGTTTCTCATGAGGTACTCTGCATATAAGTTAAATAAGCAGGGTGACAATATACAGCCTTGACGTACTCCTTTCCTGATTTGAAACCAGTCTGTTGTTCCATGTCCAGTTCTAACTGTAGCTTTCTGACCTGCATACAGATTTCTCAGGAGGTAGGTCAGGTGGTCTAGTATTCCCATCTCTTTCAGAATTTTCCACAGTTTGTTGTAAACCATACAGTCAAAGGCTTTGGTGTCGTAAACAGAAGAGAAGTAGATGTTTTTCTGGTACTCTCTTGCTTTTTCATGATCCAACGGATATTGGCAATTTGATCTCTGGTTCCTCTGCCTTTTCTAAATCTATCTTGAACATCTGGAAGTTCTTAGTTCACATACTGTTGAAGCCTGGCTTGGAGAATTTTGAGCATTACTTTACTAGCGTGTGAGATGAGTGCAATTGTGCAGTAGTTTGAGCATTCTTTGGCATTGCCTTTCTTTCAGATTGGAGTGAAAACTGACCTTTTCCAGTCCCGTGGCCACTGCTGAGTTTTCCAACTTTTCTGGCATATTGAGTGCAGCACTTTCACAGCACCCATCTTTTAGGATTTGAAACAGCTCAACTGGAATTCCATCCTCCCCCCTAGCTTGGTTCGTAGTGATGCTTCCTAAAGCTCACTTGACCTAGCATTCCAGGATGTCTGGCTCTAGGTGAGTGATCACACCATCGTGATTATCTGGATTGTGAAGATCTTTTTTATACAGTTCTTCTGTGTATTCTTGTCACCTCTTCTTAATATCTTGTGCTTCTGTTAAGCCCATACCGTTTCTATCCTTTATAGTGCCCATCTTTGCAAGAAATGTTCCCTTGGTATCTCTACTTTTCTTGAGGAGATCTCTAGTCTTTCCCATTGTATTGTTTTCCTCTATTTCTTTGCATTGATCACTGAAGAACACTTTCTTATATTTCCTTGCTATTCTTTGGAACTCTGAATTCAAATGGGCATAAGTTTCCGTTTCTCCTTTGCCTATCACTTCTCTTCTTTTCTCAGCTATTTGTAACAGCTCCTCAGACAACCACTTTGCCTCTTCGCATTTCTTCTTTTGGGGGGATAGTCTTGATCTCTGCCTCCTGTACAATGTCATGAACCTCCATCCATAGCTTTTCAGGCCCTCTGTCTATCAGGTCTAATATCTTGAATCTATTTGTCACCTCCACTGTATAATGGAAGCAGCATAAATGTTCATTCACAGATTAATGGATAAAGATGGGGTACATGTGCACAACAGAATATTACTCAACCATAAAAGGGAACGAGATTGGGTGATGTGTGTCTGTAGTGATATGGACGGACCTAGAGTCTGTCATGAAGAGTGAAGTCAGAAAGAGAAACACAAATATCGTATGTTAATGCATATGTATGGAATCTAGAAAAATGGTACAGATGAACATATTTGCAGAGCAGCAATAGAGATGGAGACACAGAGAAAGGACGTGTGGATGCAGCAGGTGAAGGGGAGGCTGGGACAAGCTGAGAGAGAAGCATTGGGATGTCCACACCGCCATGTTTAAAATAAAGGGCCAGTGGGAAGCCGCTATGCGGGACAGGGATCTTAGCCTGCTGCTCTGTGATGACCCAGAGGGATGCGATGGGGGTGGGAGGGAGGTCCAAGACAGATGGAATGCATGCATGCATACAGCTGATTCACTTTGTCGTATAGCAGAAACTAACACAGCATTTTAAAGCAATTATACTACAATAAAAACAATAAAAAATTTGTATTCAGAACTTCATCATGTTATATTATCTTAACTCAGCTATATTCTTTTCCCCCACTAATAAAAAACATTGTGTAGTATTGACTAAGCGTGACTTTTATAAATTTTACGTATTTTCATATTTGTATGGCAGTAGAACATAGCATAATCCAGAGCGCACAGGAAACTGTCCTCAGGAAAGAAAAGGCACATGTTTAAATAAACTATTACTTCCACGATACGCAACAAGGCCTGATGAATTGTCAGTTCAATATCCTAGCTGACGGTGCAGGTGCTGTGCATGCCATTTAAGGAATGCGACCATACAGTATAGATTTTTCTCTTAGTGTCTGTTAAAGTAATAACACAGGAAGCATGTTATTATAACCTACAAGGACCATAAATACTGACCCTATAGCATTTTTATTACCAACTTATATCAAAGGCAATCTGGCACTCTTTTACACATAATATTCTCCCATTAGTAAGCAGTCTTATATTACAGACATAAAATATTTGTAAGCATTTTAACTTGGCCAGGCTACTGCAGCTGTGTCACATTTGTTTTTCCTTATTTTAATATGAGCTTATTTAGATGAAACTGGAATTGCCTTCTTCTCCTCTAGATGACAGATCTGGTTTAGTGCCAGGCCACTTAGTGAGGCCTATCAAACAATGCTCTATTATGTACAGTGGCATAATTCAAAAAATCACAAGAACACTAACTCATAACATATGTCAACATGCCCAGTTAGTTCAAAATCTTGCCTCTTACAGGTGATTTTATATTCCATTTTAAAATACACTTTACTGCCCCTGCTGCAAACAGTTTATCTGATCAATTCCAAATGATTTTAACCCTTTTTTTCCCATACTTTTATGAGAATACGCAACCATAGATCATAACTAAACAAACAGACAAGAAGAAACCAAACTTTTAGCTGACCTTTGTCATCAGCTTGCACTTGAGAAACCTACAAACTGGATTAAGAAATGAGATTTCCTTAAATGTGGCTTCCCCTCATTTTCCCATCACTGCTCCCTACCATCCGCAGGGCCGTCCTGTTGCCGTTCAATGGTGTAAGGCCTCTTCAAGACCCTGGCAGGCTGGTAGCCTCTGCTTCCCAAGGTATTTCCAGTGATACCAAGTGATATCATCACAAGAGAGTCTGTCATAGGGGTCCTTTCTCAACCTCCTCCTGAAAACTGAGATGGTAAGACCTCCTCAGAAAGAATAATCCCATAATCTAAGGTTAGTGACCAACATAGGCTTTTAGCAATACTTTCTTGTCATGATTAATACAAAAGCTTCATCCATCTACTGGGTATAGACCAGCCCCCTCCAACCCTAAACAGTATTTTAATCTTTCTGCACATCTGTTTACAGCAGGAGAGATCCTCACTACCCTGAAGATTCCAGGGCAAAAAAAAAAAAAAAAAATTCTGCTCTCTAAATTTTTCTGCTTTGCATTTTAATCTCTGCTTGAGTGTTGTATCTTATCTATTGGTTCAGTGCCCAACTAACCTTTATCCTAAGTACTATATTAGCTCCATTTTTAAGTGATAAGCTACATATACATATATATTGAATACTTGTCCAACTTTTATGAATAATCATTAATCCCAATACTAATCTACATTAGTGGTTTTAGACTGAAAGATCTTTTAGGGGTAGAACTAGAACTAAAACTGAAAAAATATATAGCATCATAGGGCCCTGCGAGGAGCCACCCAAGTTAGAAAATACTCAAAGAGTAATTATCAGTGAATGGTGACAGTGGTGATATAGTGCATTAGAGCAATCCATAAAGGTATACCCTGGTCGGAAAAAGCTGCATTTGAAGTGTAGTTAAATCAGTAATAGAATAATGACAATACATGCCCCCTTATGACTTTCTGTTAAAGGAAATAAGCAGAATGTAACTAAAACAAAGGAATTGACAAGTGAAAAGGATGTAGACAACAGCCCCAAAGAGCAATGCTTTCATAATTATTATATGTTACAGATTCTTAATGCAAGCTAAGATGTAGATACACATGTAAAAATGTGGTGAAGTTTCACTTAGTATTAGGTGTCTAGATAAAAATATTGAGTTTATTATGCAAAGTGTTATGTTTATTACTTGAGTTGCAGATCCAGCTGAAAACATTAGTGAAAAGGATGACAGAAAGTACAGGACACTGTTTTGACTGGGTTTAACATCAGTCATTTTCTTTCTCTCCCTCCCTTAATTATTTGGTTAGTTGATATAGCAAGTCAACTGGATAGTCATGAAGAGGTTCAGAACAGGCCTTCCCAATTTAAATTCTTTAAAGAGGGAAGAATGCTTCTCTTGAGTCCTCAGGGTCTTGATTGCCTTCAGCTCAAAATAATCCACATGCCAATGTGACCCCCCCCTTGACTGGATAGTCATAAAGGTGTTCTGAATAGGCCTCCCCAAGATGCATCACTTTGCACATCAACCCAGCAGGAAAGGCAGACACCCAATTGCTCAACATCTGCTTTTCTTCGCATCCAGTGAGTGACCTCAGGGTCACTGGATGCTCCCTCCCCCTTGCTTGGGATGGCATAGGCACCTCATTTTACCTTTCTGTCTTGGAGTCTCTCATGTACATGGGATCCCCATGCATGCAAAATGAAATTTGATTTTCTCCTGTTAATTTAAGGTCAGCTGAATTCTTAGACCAGTCGGAAGTACCCAGAAGGGCAGAGGAAAATTTTTTCCCACCCTGAGAGCATGACAAAATTCTGTAATTAAATCTCAAAATGCTGTGATGGGTTCCATTGCCATAAAAATAAAGAAAAATTTACATGTATTCAAAAGACTCTTTACTGCTATTTGATGATTTAAAATAAAAACTGCAAAGGATAAAATTCTACATTCCTACAATGATCAAAAACATTGTTCTCAACAACTACGAGAAGCAAAATAAGACCAAATTACTTACTTTTCAGACATTTATTAAGATCCTTACCAGGAAAGATTTGTTCTTTATTCCTTTTACAACAAATACAAATAAAGTGTGAATTCTTAGGGGTAAATGTATAAAATAATGAGATGCTTTTGTCTTCTTTATTACATAATCAGGATGTCCATATTTCATCTTTTATTAATTCTATTTGTCATTCTTTTAAAATTCAGTTTTTAAAATTATAATAAAGATGAGCTATTTTTAAAGCAGCATACACTAGGTTTTCAGCTCTCTTTGATGACTTCTAAAAGCCCTTTGATGTGGACTCCAAAAACCTGCATTTTCATCCTTAGAAATGTGTTTTAAAACTTTAAAACCTTGAGAATTTTAGAATTGGACATTCTCAGCTGCAGCTCTGGAAAAAAAATATTGGTAGAGAAATGAAAGCCTTAAAGTAAAATTTTAGAAACTGGATAACGAGTTGAATTAGTGTCAGAAGCAAATCAGCTGGCCGAATAGTAAAGGGGCCCTCTGAGAGCAGGATAGCTTTAAGGCAGCGGAGTTCTGTGGGTGATGGGGAGAGAGACCCCCATGACGGCCCATGGATGGCGGGCACACGGCACCTCCCCCCAGCGCGCCTGTCCCCTCAGCTCTGCCACGTGTGGGCTCCTGATTCAAACTGACAAGAACCTTGCTCCCTCCCTGATCCAGAAAGAAAGAGCCTTGTCAAGTTGAATATCCTGCTTGCTACGTGGGAGCCGGGTTGCCAGGAACAATGAGGGAAACTCAAAATGTGCTCTCAATCAGCAAGAAACCTTGGGATCCTGGTGTGCTGTTTGCAGGGCAGCGAGAAGTGTAATTGAAGCTTAAATGGCATTGCATCCATTTTAGAGAAAATGCTGATTTGTTTTTGTTGTTTGGCCTTTTTGACTTTGTTGTGCTACTTTCTGTTTCTTTCTGGACTTTGGAATTATGTTTTTAATGTAAAATACTTACCTTTTTTTCAGGACTGAAAAACTTACCCAAACTGAACAAACTCTTACCCAAAGAACAAAATCAATCTAAGGAAGGAACGTACACATGAAACTCCACTTACACCAGGTCAAATGCACACTGGAGGGATGGGTAGAAAGATGAATACAATTTTTGGCCTGGAAGAAACCAACACAGCCTACAAGGATGACACTGTGCATTTAGAAGATGCAGGAAGATCACAAAATCTGCAGGCAAAAGGCTTCCTTTTGATGGATCCTTTCCTCTACTTCTGCCATAATCTTTGACCAGTCTATTGACTTCTCCTGACCTCTATTTTCCTATCTGTAGAGTTATGGATAACTCACTCACAGGGAAGGCATTAGGGTTGAATGAGAAAATGTGTGAAAAATGCATTTTGAATATATGAGCACTGTCCCAATGTTAGTTACCATTTGGTGAGAGTCAGGCAGCAGGAGTCAGGGTTTCTCGCTCATTCTGTTAACTTCATTTCACCCCATGTTTTCAGAGCCGAGGCCCCTTCAGAGTTGAGGCTCTATTTTCCAATGGACTTATACTTCAGGAAAGAATTCAGTAAGAATAATAGATAGGAAGTACACAAAAATAAATAAATAAAGCCCAAAGGATAAAAAACCAAATCCAACTGGAGTAACAGCAGAAGGTTTCTCGGTTAGAACTAAAATGTATCTGATGGAAAAGGTAGCTTCTCACAATAGAAGTCTGCAGATTCTTTACCATTTGAGCCACCAGGGAAGCCCGTTGCTGGGCATATACCCAGAGAAAAAAACCATAATTTGAAAAAACATATTCCCTCTGACGCTCACTCTAGCACTATTTACAATAGCTAGGACATGGAAGCGACCTA
The DNA here is from genome assembly GCA_020226075.1 of Hydropotes inermis. NCBI lineage: Eukaryota > Metazoa > Chordata > Mammalia > Artiodactyla > Cervidae > Hydropotes > Hydropotes inermis. Next base: position 1,544,482 of record CM035274.1, on the reverse strand, counting down.
TATGTCGAATGACAGATGAAGAGAAAAAGAAGAGAAGATGTGGTACATATATACAACGGGGTATTACCCAGCTATAAAAAGGAACAAATTTGGGTCATTTGTAGAGACATGAGTGGGCCTAGAGTCTGTCATAACAAAGTAAGTCAGAAAGAGAAAAACAAATACTGTATACTAGCACTTGTATGTGGAATCAGAAGAAAATCGGTATAGACAACCTTATTTACAAGGCAAGGATAGAGACACAGACATAGAGAACAAACATATGTATACCAAGGGAGCAGGAGAGGGGATGAATTGAGAGGTTAGAATTGACTTATATACAATATGTACACTGGTACTATATGTATATACATAATGGATAACAAATGAGGCCGGGACTGGCATGCATGCAGTATACCCACTGGTACTATATATATATATGTATATCATGGGTAACAAATGAGGCCGGGACTGGCATGCATGCAGTATACCCACTGGTACTATATATATATATAAAATGGGTAACAAATGAGGCCGGGACTGGCGTATGTGCAGCGGACACGCTGGCTCTCCATGTAGAGCGGGTAACAGGTGTCAGCGTGGTGCTCCGCACGGGGCGCTGGTGTTTGTGCAGAAAGGGCTGGTGTGGGGCCTGCAGCATCAGAAACGCCTGGAGGTGACGCAGAGAGTGAGCTGATGGTTGCCGGGGCTGGGGAGACGGCGGGGAAGGGGTGGTGAGGCGGTCCGGGATCAACAGGTACACATGCTGTGTTTAAGGTCGGTAACCAACAAGGACGCGCTGCACAGCACGTGGGACTGTGCTCAATGTCATGTGACGGTCTTGATGTCTTGATGAGAGGGCAGTTTGGGGGAGAATGCACAAATGTGTATGTATAGCTGAGTTCCTTCAGTCTTCATCTGAAACCATCACAGCGTCATTAATTGGCTATACCCCAACATGAAACAGAAAGTTTAAAAAAAAAATAATAACTGAATAGTGATTAAAACATACAATGGAAAATAACCTGAGAAAGAGTATAAATATCAATATAAATAATATAAAATATGTTATATTTTATAAAAATAATAATATACATATTTATCATATTTACTATTATACAATAATTTTGATGCTATATAAATAATAGAAAATTATATAAATATAAATGTGTATAAATGATATATAAACATGCATATCTAGGCTAACTCATACACCTTGACTGTGACACTGAACACACATTGCTGCTTCGATCCATTCACGTGTTTCTCTGCCCACCTTCTGACTCAAAGATCCTTGAGAATAAGACCAACCTTCTTCATTTTCATGTCTGAGCTCCCAGTTCAGCGTCAGGTGGGCTACAGATGCTAGCTGAGCAGAGCCAAACGCGTGATGCCGCAGAAGCCTGCGCCAGTTCGGGGCCTCACGGGGACCGGCGGCCCCGCGCGCCAGCGGGGCGAGGCGGCCGCGCGGCAGGAGCGGGTCCGGGCCCGCAGGCCCGCAGGCCCGCAGCGGGGCGAGGCGGCCCGCGGGCCCGCGCCGGCTGCACGCGCGTCAGACTGGCTCAGAGGGCAGCGCCGAGGCGGAGCAGAGGCGACTCCGAGCAGCCGAGTGCTCAGCCAGCTCTCCGCGAGGCGCAGAGGGCGCAGCCGACCGCGGAAGGCGCGGGCGGACATCGCGGGCGAGGCCGCACGGCCGCCCCGCGCCCCGGGGCAGACAGAGCCCGCGCGGGGCTGTGCGCGGGGCTGCGCGCCCCTCTGCGCGCCAGGGTGCGGCGCGCTCCGTGCTCAGGGACGCTGCGCTGAGAAATGGCACATGAACAGAAGCCTGAAAGAATAAGAAGCGTTAACCCAGAGAACATCCTGGAGAAGCAAAGCGAAGGCGCAGTCGCTCAGCCGTGTCTGACTCTGCGACCCCACCTACTGTAGCCCGCCAGGCTCCTCCGTCCATGGGATTTTCCAGACAAGTGCTGGAGTGGGCGGCCACCTCCTTCGCCAGAGGATCTTCCCCGACCCAGGATCGAACCCGCGTCTCCCTCATCGTAGGCAGACGCTTTACCGTCTGAGCCGCCAGGGAAGCCCAACATGTACAAAACCCCTGAACTGGCAAATAGATGGTCGCTTCAGAGGAAATTCTAAATATTGTAGATGAATCAGTAATTCTTAATGCGTATTAGGTTCCAAAACAGGCCACAATCATTTCCCGCTGCTGGCTATCTGCAAATCTGCCCACCCTGAGCTACTAGAAAACCAGAAGCTCCATGACAAACTTCCAATGCTAGGCTGCTCACTAAGTTCTATAATTGTGACACCTTTGACTTCACTAGTTCCATCAGAGAGGCGACTCCAATGGAAGAGAAGAAGGATTTGGGGGTATTCTCCATCAGCCACAATGCTGTGTTTCGGAAATAAGCTTTTTGGACATTGGAGAGATGTTTGTAGCCAAATTGTATTTTCTCAAAAAGTAATGACTTATACATTACTTTCAGATAAACCCATCTCTTATGCTTAAGGAAGTCACATGACCCTTCAATGTCAAGATTGCTGGCGTACCAGTAGTCAGAGATGTATTTCTTTGCAACAACTTTTTTTGGTCCCACTTTTTGTGTGTGTGTGTGTGTGTGTGTGTGTGTGTCACAGAAATGCAAATTAAAACTACAATGAAGTATTATCTCACACCAGTCAGAATGGTCATTTTCAAAAAATCTACAAAGAGTAAATGCTGGAGAGAGTGTGGAGAAAAGGGGACCCTCTTGCACTGTTGGTAGGAATGCAAATTGACACAGCCACTATGGAGAAAAACATGGAGATTCCTTCAAAAACGAAAAGTAAAACAAACATATGACCCAACAACCCCACTCCTGGGCATATACCCTGAGAAAACATAATTCAAAAGAACACATGTTACTTCAGTGTTCATTGCAGCACTATTTACAATAGCCAGGGCATGGAGAAAAAACTTAAAAGTCCAACAACAGATGAATGGATAAAAAAGATGTGGTACACATACACAATGTGGTGCATATATACCATGGAATATTATTATACAATGGCATAAATTAATATATAAGGGAATGTTATTCAGCCACTAAAAGGAATGAAATGGGGTCATCCCTAGTGGCTCAGATAGTAAAGAATCTGCCTGCAATGAGGGAGACCTGGGTTCGATCCCTGGGTTTGACCCCTCCTCCAGATCCCCTGGAGGAGGACGTGGCAACCCACTCCAGTGTTCCCGCCCGGAGAATCCCCATGGACAGAGGAGCCTGGCGGGCTGGAGTCCACGGGGTGGAAAGGCTCATACAGGACTCAGTGCCTAAGCGCAGCACCGGGTCATCTGTAGAGACAGGGACGGACATGCGTCTGTCGTGCAGAGTAAAGTCAGAAAGAGAAAAGCAAATGTCGTGTGCTAACACGTGCATGCGGAATCTAGGAAAATGACACGGATGAAGCTATTTCCAAGCAGGAACAGAGCTGCAGACGTAGTGAACGGACATGCAGACACGGTGTTGGAAGGAGAGGGAGGGACATGTTGGGAGACTGGGATTGACACAGAAACACCACCATGTGGAGACAGACAGTGGGAAGCTGCCGCGTGGAGGAGGAGTTGGCTCAGCCTCCTTGATGACCTAGACGGGTGGGGCGAGGGTGGAGTGGGGGGGCCTGCAGAGGTATGCAGGTGATCCTCCGCACTGTGCGGCCGAAACCAACACAGCACTGGAAGCAGTTATGTTCCAATCAGACGGAACAGTCCTGACCCTTCCTATTCCCTGAAGACGCTAATCTCTTCTGAGTGAAAATTCTATAGAATTTCACCTTTTCTTATTGGTGCACAGTTTATCTCCTCAAGATTGTTTTAATCCTATCATTTTTTTCCCAAAATGCTGAGCGTCATCAAGAAACTGGGATTCTTCAACAGCTTCACTCCCATCAAATAAAAGTTATTTGTATGCAATGTCTGTACTTTGCTTAACAAAGGACCATGGTACTCTTATTTTGGTATATTATATGTGGTATGTGCAGTGTTTACCCATTGGCTGTTTCAGCTTAGGAAGAATTTTTATGACCAACTAACAAATCCTAAAACAGTATTTATAATTAAATACTGATACACCATTATTTATAGTTCAGTTCAGTAGCAAAAATTGGTTCTATGATAAATAAACTCTCATTATCCAATCATTAGTCTCTTATAGCCACCCTGACAAGTCATGCCATGGGCAATACAATATCACTAATGAAATGAATTAATTTATCTCTTTCAAAGGGACACTGGGGAATTGAAAATGTATGTTTCATAGCAACACTCCAAATAGAAAATATATCTAATCATTCAACATTTTAGGTAGATATTTTTAAATCAGCAAGCTTATTTTACTCAACAAATATTTACAAGTGCTTTTTATGTTCCTAGTATATTTCTAGGTGATCAGAGTAAATTCTAAGGCGTTGGAGGGCGGGGGGAGCAGTCAGAAAATAAACAAGCAGGGAGGAAAAAAAGACACAGCAACCCCAGACTCTGATAATTACTAGGAAGAGAAAGAGAAAGCAAACTCAGATCGGTAGAATAGTTACCAGAAGGCTATGCTTTATAAGGTGACCAAAAACCATTTTATGTTGTTTCAAGGCCTTTATCTACTATAAAAGTCATGGTGATAAATTCACATTGGACTCCACAAAATTACTTGCAATCAGTATTTTTCACCCACAAAAAATGGCAGTCTTATGTGATTCAACCTGAGAACACATAGCAGACAGAATTTAAGAGCTACGTTTTTTATATCAAGGTTTTATTTCAAATGCATAATTGCTCTGAACTTGAATTGTCTGATAACCAGCATTTTTGTCTCAGACCCTGGGTCTGGAGACAGAGGAGAACCCTGTCACTCCACGGGTCAGCTAGAGTCTCAGCAGTGTTTCCAGTCCATAAATAGACTTCTAAGGACAGGGGCCCGGTGAGGCGTCTGTAAACAACAGAGGACCGGAGCAGTAGCTGGAGGCCTCTCCACGCTGGTGGAGATGTAACGTCTTCAGAGTCAGCACTGCTTCAGGCTGAGCCCTGCCAGCTGGGCTGTCTGCAGTGCGACACTTAACCTCTCCTAGCTCCCGTGTTTTATCTTTTCTCTTTTTTTAACTGAAGGATAATTGCTTTGCAACCTTGTGTTGGCTTCTGCTGTATAATAATGTGAATCAGCCGTATCGCCCGCCTCTGCAGCATCCCTCCCGCCACCCCATCCCACCCCTCCAGGTCGTCACGAGCCTGGGGCTGGGCTCCTGGTATTAAAACAGCGGCTTCCCACTAGCTCTCTTATTTCACACATGCTTGTGCATATATATCAATGCTACTCTCAGTACGACCCACCCTCTCCTGCCCCAGTGTCCACAAATGTTTTATCTTTTCAATGAGAATGATTATCTTACCTGATAGCGTTGTGACACATATTATAGATACAGTAGAGTAATACTCTAGGCACATTCAATTAGTGTGATAAAGCAAGTTCAACTTTATATACTTAGGCTTCAAGAACGGGGTAGAGAAAGAAAGAAAGGAAGGAAGGAAGAAATAGCACTTTTTAAAGATGTAGGAGAGTCCACCCACTTTAATATTAAAATAACTTAGGTCCCAGTGTGAGTGAACATTAGCTGAGAATGCTCACACTGACATTAGCTGTGAATCCATGCTTTCAGTCGCAGATCTTTTGCCTCTCTTGTGGTGTAAGCATCTTGCCATTTTGAGTTGTTTTAATAGTGTTTTAAGATGAGCCTTTCTCTTTAAGTACAAGCTATTTCATCTATGAATCAAAGCAAGAAAGAACAATCTGTTCCAAAGCTGACGAAAAAACTGATTCCAGGTTTATTAAGAGATGGATTTTCAGTCCCCATGGTGATATTTTTGTAAGAGATTTTCAGGAATAATTTTGATACTAATGACTTTGACTCTATAAGGTAATTTCAGGACCTAAATCCAAAGGACACAGCTGTGGTGTAAGGTGTGTAAAATGCCTCCTGGCTGAACCTAACCAACTCCAGGTGATCAAGGTGGTTATTTTCTTCTTGCAGGGGAAAAATGGACTACTCATTCAGCTAGTGAATCTCCAGCTAGTGTATCTGGCTGCCACAATCTAAATTTCCATGGATAATATTCTTCCATGCTGCAATTTTGTACTTTTCAAACTTGTTCTCGTATGTCACTGTGTTCTGACCAGCACAATGACTTATAAATGGTATCTCATACACTGCAAGAATTGGAACAAATTCATATATTCAGCAAACACTTAAAATTGAATTAATTTAAAATTGATATTTTTTAGAAATCTCTTTAGTTGCATTGCGGGTCCCAATTTATAACCAAGTATTTTGTGCTATGAGAGTAGATAGAAAAGCAAAAACTGTCCATCACCTTCTTCCTTTTCTGTGTTTCTTCCCAAGGGAAAAATAAGTCACATAAACATGATAAGGAGCAACTATTAGTAGCAAGGCTATATATGAGAGCTGGTGTCACAGTTATTACCAGGGACAATTCCAACCGATCAATACGCTTTCTGTTCAATTGGTGCCCATGCTCTTAAGATTTATTACATATTTAAACATCATTCATGATAACAAGGACACTAAATTAGTTATATAAATCAGTTTCTACTTAGAAGTATTATAGTACAAACTTAATAAGTTATTTTTCCCAACTCACTTAAGAAAGTTATTCTGTGCATTGTTAAGGATGAATAGCTTCTTTGTTGTTATAAAGAAGACACATATAATTTGAAAAATGCACATAAAAATCAAGTGGAAAAATGATTTTTCACACTTCTGTAGTTTCCCTTAATCTGCAGATTGTAGATTCAAATAGAACTGATAAACTTAAAACACTGTTGTTTAGTCACTAACTACCCCATGGACTGTAGCCTGCTAGACTCCTCTGTCCATGGAATTCTCCAGTCAAGAATACTGGAGTTAGCTGCCATGCCCTCCTCCGGGGGATCTTCCCAACCCAGGGACTGAACCCTCATCTCTTGCATTAGCAGGCAGATTCTTTACCACTGAGCCACCAGGGAAGCCTTTAAATTTAAAATGTAGAACTAAACAAAACCTGTGTTACATTTTTATGTCCATAAATGTGGTTCACAATCCTGGTGGCAGAAGGGAAAGTGTATGTTTGAAGGAATCCTTGAGAAAGAAATGGACTTCATAAAATAAGCAGCTTAGATAATAAAGCTCTCATTCATATAAGCTCTCCAAGCAGTATTTATTTAAACAATTAGATTGACATCCTTGAGTATAGAAAGTTTACACACTGAGCTTGGATACACTGAGCAATCTGAGATCTTTCTCACACATTATGTCTATAACATTTGGCAGAAATTACTTCCATTTGGAATATTCATCATTTCCAACTTGTTAAGAGTTGCAGTAGCTCATTTTCAAAGTGAGAACAAATTATAGTTCAAACTACCTTTTTTTTTTGGTCTTGTTTCATTTTGTTTGTTGTTATGTCATTGCTGCAAATGTATTCACAAAAAGTAGTTCCAGGAGAGCCGAGACTTCATCACTAAATATAACTGAAAGAATAAATGATCTGGGTACAGGCTCCAAGGAGCTCTGTGACTTCAGATGGGTGACTTCAGTTCTCTCAAGAACTCCCAAACCATGCAGAGAGGATAATCCCCGCCCAACCACGCGAGGCTGAGGACCACAAAGTGCTGTCGAGCGGATGGTAGTTCATGGACATATTTTCTCTAGGAAGCACTGGACAGTATTTGCTGCCTCTGGAAGAGTAATCCATGGGTCAAGGGCGTGGAGAGCGAAGGGGTGAAGGAGGAGTCACAACTGAGCTAGACATCGAGAGGCCCTGACGCCTCATGTTTGTATACCTGAGCCATAGTAGACGAGTGAACCGTGAGCTTCCAGATGCTCAAGCTGGATTTAGAGAAGGCAGAGGAACCAGAGATCAAGTTGCCAACATCCGTTGAATCATCAAAAAAGTGAGAAAGTTCCAGAAAAACACCTACTTCTGCTTTATTGACTATGCCAAAGCCTTTGACTATGTGGATCACAACAAACTGTGGAAAATTCTTAAAAAGTAGGAATATCAGACCACCCAACCCGCCTCCTGAGAAACCTGTATGCAGGTCAGGAAGCAGCAGTTAGAACTGGACATGGAACAGCAGACTGGTTCCCAATAGGAAAAGGAGTACGTCAAGGCTGTATATTGTCACCCTGCTTATTTAACTTATATGCAGAGTACATCATGAGGAATGCTGGGCTGGAAGAGCATAAGCTGGAATCAAGGTTGCCGGGAGAAATATCAATAACCTCAGATATGCAGATGACACCACCCTTATGGCAGAAAGTGAAGAAGAACTAATGAGCCTCTTGATGAAAGTGAAAGAGGAGAGTGAAAAAGCTGACTTAAAACTCAAATTCAGAAAACTAAGATCATGGCATCCGGTCCCATCACTTAGTGGCAATTAGATGGGGCAACAGTGGAAACAGTGTCAGACTTTCTTTTTGGGACTCCAAAATCACTGCAGATGGTGACTGCAGCCATGAAATTAAAAGATGCTTACTCCTTGGAAGAAACACTATGTCCAGCCTAGACAGTATATTACAAAACAGAGACATTACTTTGCCAACAAAGGTCCGTCTAGTCAAGGCTATGGTTTTTCCAGTAGTCATGTATGGATGTGAGAGTTGGACTATAAATAAAGCTGAGCACCGAAGAATTGATGCTTTTGAACTGTGCTGTTGGAGAAGACTCTTGAGAGTCCCTTGGACTTTGAGGAGATTCAACCAGTCCTTCCTAAAGGTGATCAGTCCTGGGTGTTCATTGTAGGTCTAATGCTAAAGCTGAAACTCCAATACTTTGGCCACCTCATGCGAAGAGCTGACTCATTTGAAAAAACCCTGGTGCTGGGAAAGATTGAAGGTGGGACGAGAAGGAGACAACAGAGGATGAGATGGCTGGATGGCATCACTGACTCAAACGACTTAAGTTTGAGTAAACTCCGGGAGTTGGTGATGGACAGGGAGGCCTGGCCTGCTGTGGTTCATGGGGTTGCAAAGAGTCGGAGACGACTGAGCGACTGAACTGAACTGAACTGAACTGAGCAGACCAGCTTCTGGATTCTCCCAAAACAGCATCGCTAACACAGGCCAGACATCAAATGGCAGGTGAAGGAGCTTCCTGCAGCTCAACAGGGAACATAGAGGTGAAAACCAGCCCTGTGATTGCAGAGGGGAAGGTGCTTCTTCACTGTAAGAAACATTTCTTTGTTCATTTAGAAAGATTTGGAGGTATTTTTAAAAAAATAAGTAATCAGTTTATACATGCAAGCTTTAGGGAGTATTTATTCAAACTAATTATTTAAACACTCCACCAGCACCTGGTGACTGAAATGGGACTTGAACCTAAAGATGCAGGGTGTTCTAATATTATGAGAGAGATGGATTCCTGAAGACCTCACATAATTCAAAGCACATATGAGTTAAGATAAATTTCCCCGTAGGAATAAATGTAAAGGTTGTGTTTTTGATATGCATAAATCCCCAGTAAATGTGGCTTGACCTCGCATTTTTCTCACAGCTATGTCATGCCTCATATTCTTTTTCTTTTATATAAAATTATATCTGCCCATTATATGAAGTATGTGAATCAAAGAGTACTTTATTTTTCAGATAGTAAATGCTGGAGAAAGAGTATGGAGAAAAACGAATCCTCCTACACTATGGGTAGGAATGCAAATTGGTACAGCCACTATGGAGAACAGTGTGGAGATTCTTTAAAAAACTAAAAATACAGCTATCAGAAGATCCTATGAGCCAACTGCTGGGCTTATAGCTGGAGAAAAGCATAATTCAAAAGTTTCATTATTTCACTATGAATATGATTTCACTATTACTTATACCAATGTTCATGTAGCCATACCAACAGTAGCCAAGACAGGGAAGCAACCTAAATGTATGTTGACAGATGAACGGATAAAGAAAATGTGGTACCTGTATACAATGGGATATTACTCTGCCATAACAAAGAATAAAATAATGCCATTTGCAGCAACATGAACGGACCTAGAGATTACCACACTAAATGAAAGAGAAAGACAAATATCAAATGATACCACTTTTGTGGAATATGAAACAATTATAGAAATGAGCTTATTTACAAAGCAGAAATAAGCCCATAGACTTAGAAAACAAGTTATGGTCACCAAAGGGGAAAGTGGGAAAGGGATAAGTTGGGAATTGGGATTAACATATACACACTGCTATATATAATATAATATAAATAACCAATAAGGACATACTGTATAGGACTGGGAACTATACTCAATATCATAGCATAATGGAAGAAAATGTAAAAATATATATATACATATATAACTTAATCACTTTATTGTACCCCTGAAACCAACTCAACATTGTAAATTAACTATATTCCAAGAACAAAATTTAAAGTACCTTATTCTCCTCAGCATTTTTTCTAGAACTACTCCAAGTATCCTTTTCTAAATTAATAGGACAGGATATTTTGGAGAGTCTAGATCCTTTTCAAAGTGCTTTTATCACATCTAAATATCTTTCCAAAGTTTTTCATGTTTTTAGCAAGAGTGTTATCACAGTTTAAGGAGAACTTGAGCAATATTGTTACAGTATTAAAAATAAATTTTAATATTGATAATTCAAAAGTTATTACTGCAATCATTATCAAAATTACTCAGAAAAGTTCTGATATGTGTAGAGCATGACCTTGATGCTCCCTATTTTGTCTTTCAATTTGTCTGAAAGTGATGCTGTCAATCACAATAGCACAAATACAATTATTAACTCCACCTTTAAAAATAATACTTTAGACTATTTTCCAAATTTGGTGTATAAAATGAAACTACTATTTTTCTCACACTTTTTGCAATATACTTGTCTTAAAATACACGTAAGATGACCCATTCCATAAAAATCATTCACTGACAAAGATTATGTAATAGGTACTATTGGAGTAATCTTTGTCCTTGATTATTCCCATTTTAGAGATAAGGTAATTGATGTCTAGTTGTATTACATAACCTGGAAAGGTTCAACCTATTGGACTTATTTCTTAGGAAAAAGAATTAGGACCAAAAGAATTAGGTCCAAAGAATTAGGACCAACCTAGGTCCTAATTCTTATGGATTCCTCTATTCTGCCATTATTTCTGAATTTAGCACATTTTGTGAAGGGTTTGATAGTACTAAAAGGACTGATATTCATGTGGTAGCAGATCAAGCTAGATTGCAGGGGAAAGAGAAAAGGTATCTGGTGAGGACACAAAGACAGTAACAGTCACCATCTGGATGGAGCTACTTGGCATCAAAAGTAAGAAGGAGAAAAGAACAATAATGACAGGATAACTGGGGTCAGATGGAAGCTTTTATACTTTAAGATGGATAGAGATCTGTATATTCATAGGCATATTCCTTTACAAAAAATAGGAAACATTTAGAAGGGATTTCTCTCAAGTTAACAGAGATAGAGCAATCTCAAGACTCTAAATAGCTAAACAGACTCAACCATAAAGAAAATTGTGAATTAGGCATAGATTTTTTTTTCCAAATGTTTTCACTCCCTTATTCTTCTTCTAGGACTCTCTCTCTAATAAATATAACAAAAATTATAATAATTGCACATATTAAAATAAGTAAATTTAATACACATAAAACTTTAAGCAAAATGCAACTGCTTTGTGAAAGTGTGAAAATGTCAGTCACTCAGTCATATCTGACTCTTTGTGACCCCATGGACTGTAGCCTGCCAAGCTCCCCTGTGCATGGAATGCTCCAGCCAAGAACACTGCAGTGGGCAGCCATACCTTTCTCCAGGGGATCTTCCCAACCCAGGGATTGAACCCACGTCTCCTGCATCTGGGCCACCAAGGAAGCCCAAGGACTTTACATATACTAGCTCATTATTTTTCACAACACCTAAAATAGGATACTGTCATAATTCCCATTTTATAGACGAGGAAACCATGGCACAAAGGGATCAAGTAATTTCCCCAAATTACCCACTAGCAAAAATACTTATCTTTCCTCTCCAGAATCTTTACTCTCGTTAGGACCCACTTTCTTCTCACCTTTCACATCTCTTTGGTCCTTATCAAAATGTGTGTATCCTGGGTCCCCAAGGATGTAACCAACTATATAATTAATCAGCTAGGTAGATTCATGCTAAATAATTTAGCTTAATGGGTTCTATTTCTAAGATAATATGGTTGTAATAATTCAAGGGGAACACAAGTCAATAGCTGCAGTTTTTCCTAACAGAAATTACTGCCTAACAGAAGTAAAAATCATTTTACATACCTCAAGACGGAGGGGACATATGTATACCTATGGTTTACATATGTGTACCTCATGTTGAGGTTTGACAGAAAACAACAAAAATCTGTAAAGCAATTATCCTTCAATTAAACAATAAATAAATCTTTTTAAAAAGTTTAATGTGTCTAACACAAATGTTGGGTTACAGAAATAGAACACAATTTGTTTTAGATTTTTTTTTTAGCTTAAAAAAATAAGGACGTATAAATCGACAACAGGTGTTGTCTCAGTGAGTGTACAGACGAGTGGTAGTGGCCAGCTCTTTTGCGACCCTGTGGTTTGTAGCCCGCCAGGCTCCTCAGTCTGCAGGATCTTCCAGGCAGGAATACTGGAGTAGGTTGCCATTTCCTCCTCCAGGGATCAAATTTGAGTCTCTTGTGTCTCCTGCATTGACAGGCAGTTTTTTTTTACCACTGAGCCACCTAGGAAGCCCTATGAACAAACTAACAGGTATTTCGTTAACAAGTAACAGGTATTCTACTAACAGGTATTATAAAAATGCATTTAAAAATAAAAATTTAACCTAACACTTAAGCTAAATGTCATCTTCAAGTCATAATGATTTAAGAACATAAAGGGAAGATGAAGAGTACAGATTGATAAAGGCAAAAGTGTTAGGCATAGGAAGCAGAAAATAGATGGAACTGAACAGCTCATCCTCTAGCCTACTACCTCTCCTTCAAGGACCCAGATCCTTCATGATAGGCTCAGGTGTTCATAAGTTAAATCTCTCCACTTCCAGCTCGTCTCCAGCAGTATTACCAGTCCTTCATCCCATGGCAAGACTTTCAAGAGCAAAGCCAATTTGCCTTGAAAGGATAAAGGAATCAGAGGACCAGATCTGAGTCTGAACCTCAGACTTTCTTAGCTTGGTAAACATGCTTGTCCTCCCAGAGTAAGCAGAATAATGCCCTTCTCCCTCAAAGATGTCTATGTCATAACCCTTAGAATTTATGAATATGTTAGGATACATGGCACAAGAGAATTAAGATTATAAGTGGAATTGCTTGCTAATCAGATGACCTTAAAATAGGAAGATTATCCTGGATTATCCAGGTGGAGGCAATATAATTACAAGGGTCTTTAAAAGTAGAAGAGTGACTCAGAAAACAGATCCAGAGAGATGACAGGATGAGAAGGACTTGGCCGATGTTGCTGGTTTTGAAGATGGAGGGAAAGGTCATGAGATAAAGAACGTGTGTGGTCTCCAGGAGCTGGGAAAGGCAAGGAGATGTATTTTCCTCTAAAGCCTCCAGGAAAGAATGCAGCTCTGCTGACACCTTGATTCTAAGCCAATGGCAATGAACTTCTGAACCACAGAACTGTAAAATAATAAATTTGTGTTGTTTTAAGTCACTACGTCTGTGGTAATTTGTTACAGCAGCCATAGAAAATTAATAAACTCCCAAAGCTGCAATATTTTTTTCTTCTATAAAGTGAAGATACAGAAAAAATAATTTGTAATCTCATAGAATTACTGTGGAGACAAAAAGACTGTGAATGTGAAGAGAGCATTGTAAATTAGAAACACCATGAAATTTTTAGATATTATAACTCTTAGTAGTATTGGTCCCTTTTGCCCTCAAACTTTTTTTAAAGAATATGAAATTAAATTGATTGTACTCTTAACTGTATATTTGGCATTAACTCTGCCATCCTATACTTTATTAAGTCATATGCTGATATTTTTTATATATAACGAGTTTTAGAATAAAGCATAAACTACAGCACTGTGACCAAAAACTCATGTGTTTTGCTGATAAATATGCCAAACTACTTCATGTTTTGAGCTGGACAAAATAGTTCCACATGTGATTTAATAAAAATTACCATCCATCATTTACAAAGCTAGAATGCAGAAAATTCAGAAGTCAATGAAAATATTCAGATTCTTCAAAACCAAAGTTTTTAATAAGAGTTATCATTAATAACTCTAAACTTAGTTTCTTACAGGCAAATATAAACTTATGCTTGGGGAAAATTTTTATTTTCATTATTATACCTAATCCTGGTACCAGCCCTATAAAGAAAGAATGGCAAATATTTTTAGTTATGGAAATACTAAGATAAGAGGCAAATGACGGATCAATACATCTCTATAAATGCCAGTTATCTTTATCTACTAGTGGTTCTCCAAGGATGATCCAGGCACCTTGGGACCCCTGACACCCTTTAAAGGAGTCTGCAAAGGTCAAAACTGTTTTCATAACAATATTGTTTCACAGCAAGATTACTTAATTTTTCAAGCTCATTCTCTTGTAAGTACACAGCTTCCATTTCTAAAACAATGCATACTGAAATATAATAAATAAAAGTTTTTTGGGGTCTTAAATAAATTTTAAGAGTAAAAAAGTGGTTATGAGTTACCTAGGTCAATTCTCCAAGAAAGCTGTTGAAGATAAAGAGGTAGGGAAATGTGGTAGCTAGAAATATATTCTAATCTGAAGGACCTAGGAAAAAGAAATACAGTTGAAAGATTCATTAACATTTTCTTTAAGGCTAGAGTATCATGAGATACATTTCTTATGTACAGAAATGAGGTGGGTGTGCGGGAGTAGCAGTTTACTTAACAGCACCCTCATGGCTCCAAAGATATAATACAAACTTTCCAAAAGTGTCTAATCTACTCCAGGGGAGCAGTTCACACCTCATTATGAGCCCACCATTGCAAATAAATGCACAATAATGACAACAACAATAATATTGCAAAAATATGCCACGATAACAAGAAAAAAAATTTGTACAAAGAACTATTCCCAACAATAGAGCAACCTTTGCTAATTGCTAATATCTCACATTAACTATGTAATCTAGCTACTGGAATCTTTCTAAAAATTATTTTTGACTCATTCACTGATCATGACAGAATGAATCACCTTTGATGTTTTCTCCTTTGACTTCACTGTAATTCTCTATCTCTTGTCAGTGACGGGGCCCCATTGATTTATGAAATATCTCACAGCTGTCAATTCCTCTTTATTTTCAGACCAGATCTCCCTGACAGGCTTCTTCAGCATATGCTTTCCAATTTCATATAAATAGGTAAAAAGGTTTCAATTGTTCTTATTTTTGTTAATTTAACTAAACTTAGTATCTGGGGCTTCCCTCGTAGCTCAGTCAGTGAAGAGTCTGCCTGCAGTGCAGGAGACCTGGGTTTGATTCCTGGGTCGAGAAGATCCCCTGGAGAAGGAAACGGCAATCTACTCCAGTATTCTTGCCTGGAGAATCCCATGCCAGAGGAGCCTGGTGGGCTACACCTATGGGGTCACAAGAGCCAGATACAACCAAGCAATGAAGCACATCATCACATCATCATAAGCACTCCCGAACATATGGTCACTTCATTTTGAACGTAGAATAAAATCCAGACTCCTTACCATGACCTGCAAATCCTGCATGACTTACTGTTACCCTCCAATCTTTTATAAGAGCTCCTCTGCTTCACTATGCTCCAGCCACGTCTTCCTTATGATCTCCATTTTCTCTGGAAATAATAGGAGGTTATAGGTTAAAAGGTTTCAATTGTTCCTATTTTCATCAATTTAATTAAATTTATTATCTACCTATTATATTCCAGAAAGACTAAAAATTTAGTTTTTAGGCTCTGGAGACATGGTGAGGAAACAAGAGAAACAAAACCTCTGCTTTCACACTTTATACACTGGTGCGCATGTCACTCAGCCCTGTCTGACTCTGTGACTCCATAAACTGCAGCCCACCAGGCTCCTCTGTCCATGGGATTCTCCAGGCAAGAACACTGGGGTGGGTTGCCACTTCCTTCTCCAGGGGATCTTCCCAACCCAGGGACTGATCCCATGTCTTCTGCATTAGCAAGCGAGTTCTTTACCACTGAGCCACGAGAGAAGCCTTTATATACTGGTACAGAAAGACAGATAATAAAGAGCTAAATAAATACACAAAATATCTTCACATGATGATTAAAAACTAGGAAGAAAATTCAACTGGGTAATGTTACAGAGAATGATGGAGGTGGTGTTTAGATAAGATGGTCAGGCAGTTCCTCCAGAGGGATTTGACATTTAGGTGACTCCTGAGTGAGAAGGAGAAAGCCATGTGAAGATGAGTAAAAAATATTGAGTCTTAGAGTGTATCAAGAACTAGATGACTAGAGCCTGTAACCCCCTATTATTTCCAGGAAAAAAAAAAAACGAGAACATAAGGAAGACGTGGCTGGAGCCTGGTGAAGCAGAGGAATTCTTTTATAAGATGGGAGGGTAAGAGTGAGTCAGGCAGGATTTGCAAGGCATGGTAAGGAGCTTGAATTTTATTCTGAGCAAGTGTTGTGTGGAGAAAGACATTGAGCGGCCCAAGAGTGGAAACAGGGAGAAGAATTCAATGCTAATAGTACAGGCAAGAGAAGACAGCAAAGTGGATAAGGTAGCAGCTGGAAAGGTGGGTGATTTGGGCTGCATGTGGGAAGCAGGGTCTCCCTGCCTTACCGATGAGCTGCTTGCAGGACTGAGCAAAATGGGAGAATTGGGCATGGCTCCCACGGTTTCCAGAAAACAGGTGCTATACCCCTTTGGCTAGCATCCAAGGCAAGGGCCCCACTTCCATACACCCCAAGATTCCGTCCCTCTACTACAAAACCTCAGCTGCAGTAAAGCACATTTCCTCTTTATTATTTTCACACGCAAACCTCATCTCTCCTTTGCCCATGTTTTCAGTCATCAAATTCTCTCATGCTGATCCTTACAGCCAGTGTTCATGTCTGTGGCTCCTGGTTAAAATTCCGTCTTTTACTATCTGATGCTTCATATGAGTGTTGGTCCCCAGGTATAGAGCAAGTGACATTTTAGTAAGCACCATACCTTAAGTTCTTTCAAAATCACCACACTGGGACTTCCCCGGTGGTCCAGGGGTTAAGAATCTGTCTTCCAACGCAGGGGACACAGGTTCGACCCTGGTCGGGGAGCTATGATCTCACCTGCCATGGGGCAACTAAGCCCATGCCCCACACGTGTGCTAAGCTTCTTCAGTCATGTCTGGCTTCTTTGTGACCCAGGGACTGTAGCCCACCAGGCCCCTCTGTCCATGGAGTTCTCCAGGCAAGAATACTGGAGTGGATTGCCATGCCCTCCCCCAGGGGATCTTCCAGCCCCAGAGACAGAACCCCAGCCAATGCGCTCGACTAGGGAAGCCTGCCCACACAAAGAAGAGCCCTGGAGCTGAAATAAAGACCCAGCCCCACCGAAAATTTTTTAAATTTTTAAAATAAAAAGTCTTAAAAAAATTAAAAAAAAATCTAGTCACATTTGAGAAATAAAGCCTTGCTAATTAATAATAAATATAATTAAATATAAAATTCTGTTCCCTCTGATGTTAGACCACTTAGCCTCTGACACAGCTATCTTTGTACTACTTCCTGTGAATCAGGCTTCAGCTCAAGTGCTACTTTCAGAAATGTCTCTTCTTGCCACCCAGTTGTAAGCACACACCATCCAGGACCACGGGTCACTTTATCATGTTTCCTTGGCATGTTATACCTCACAGCATTTATCTCTGATCTAATGCCGTCGTATCTGCCTGCTGGCTTGTTCGTTACCTATTTTCCTCCATAGGAAGGTCACGTGGGGAGCGTGGAGCGTGTCTACTTGCAGCGCCTGGGTCCCCGCACTCACAGCAGCACCTCCCTGCAATAGCACGCCTTGTATCAGGCATTGGGCCGGACGCTAGAAATCAGGACGTGAACAAAAGGACAAAACTCACTGCCCTCATGGAATTTAGATTGTAGCAGGAGAAATTCTGCATAAATCAGATTAGTAAGTAAAATATGTAGTTCAGTAGATAGTGGTAAGAGTTAAGGAAGGGGGAAAAAATCAAGCCAAGCAAGACAGACAAGCCCTATGCGTTTGGGGGACCGCCCTGGTGGTCCAGTGGAGAAGACTCCATGCTCCCAAAGCAGTGGGCTCAGGTTCAGGCCCTGGTCAGGGAACTAGACCCCACACAACACACAGACCCTGTGTGCCACAAGGAAGACCCAAGGCCCAGAGCAGCCAAAATAAATAACTTTAAAAACAAAAATTTAAAAAAAACAAATAAATAAAAACAAAAATTTGTGCATTTGTCGTGGGAGTGGGGAAGTGTAGGAATGTTGAAACAGGCAGGGAATTCTCAATGAGACGGTGACATCGGAGTCAAAGTCTGAAGAGAGTGAGTCTTGCAGCTGGCCAGGGGAAGGCTCCAGTTACAGGAGACAGCAAATGCAAGTTTCCTGAGGCTGGAGCACACCCAAAGCTCTACGAATATCAGTCTCAGCTTGCTAAAGCTTTGGAAGGTCGTAAGCAAGAGGGGGAAGATGCAGAGAGGAGAGGTAAGGATGGAGAATGGGAACAGACCATCTAGGGTCTTTGAGGCCATAAAAGAATTTCAGAGTTTACTCTTAGTGTCCTGGGGGTAACTGGGAGATTCTGCACAGGCAAGAGCCACAGGATGATTCATGCTCCAACAGAATCGTCCCGGCGGCTCTTTTCACAAGAAGGAAACAACGCAGGGACTTCCCTGGTGCCTCAGGGCTGAGGGCTCTGCACTTCCAATGCCGGGAGCACGAGTTCAATGCCCGTTTAGGGAGCGAAGATCCCGCAAGCAGGGCCGCACAACCAACAATAGACAGATAAGTGAAATGCACAGTTTAAAAGAGAAAACAAGGGCAGAATCAGAGAGATCAATTCAGAGCCTGTCTCTGCTTCTGAGAGACATGATGGTAACTGCAAATGGAAGAGCTGCAGTGAGATGGGAATTGACTTTTGATCCTTGATAAATATTTGTTAAATTAATGAACAGTTAAAGGTTTCCCTCTCAACAATGGTAGCTTACATTTTATTTAAGCATATAAAATAGCCTATTTGTAAAACTGAATAAACAATATGTACAATGATTTTTGAAATTAAATAGATTCTTTCAGTGTTCATAAGTATACATTCCCACTTTTGTTACTAAAAATACATAGAAATCTATTTATAGACAGGTTACATTTACAAACTGACCAAATGGGTTCTTCATCTGATTGATTAGTCTTGAGGCACACATTTCACTTTGAAAATTATTCTGACAAGATGGCGGCATTTGTAGAGAATTCAAGAAGAATGTCTTTATAAGAAGGGAAAAATAAATTGAAAAATCTTGAGACCCACCATTATCCTGTCTGCTTTGAACATGACAGATATGCTAAGTCTACCATTTAACATTCTAAATTAATAGTTTTATGAAAATCCTATTCTTGTCAGTAGTAGAGGTTTGTGACTTTTTAATATTTTTTTCTTTTTAGTGTTTTCATCTGACATTTTCTAATTACCTCTTTTGGGTGAGTGTTAATATATTTTCACAGTGCTACCTGGCTGAATGTCATCTTTAGACAAAGACAGAAATAAACTCTATGTTTGCCAGTAGAATTTGTTTCGAGTGATTCTGCATATGATGTTTATGTTCTGGAGCCATCCTCAAAAACAGAAAAATCAGAGCATGTGAAATTTCTTTCTGTTTTCTTATAGAAATTAATTAGTTTGTTGACATTCCTTTATTGGGCCTCTTTGCATTGGTTTACATTCAAATCATTGTTTCCAAAACAGAAAAAAAAAAATCTGTGATTAGCTGGAGTTAAAAATCTAAACAAGAGATCCCCAAGCTCCAAATCATGTAAATGGTAATATTCGTGACAGTTTACAACTTCTTTTTCCCCAATGGGAATATCCTGTGTGGTTTATTGCAAGCCATCAAAAGCAGAGCTCTCAAAAATTGCAATATGGTGTTTCTGTAGCTCTCACAAAACCTAGCTCAAGCTGTAAGGTTGCAAAAAGCCAAAAACAAACAAAAGAAAACACACTTAATATTCTGAAAATACGTTGGTGTGTATAAATCACTCACAGTCTATAGACTGGGTGCTTATGCACAGCCTCAGTCAGCTTTGAAAACACTGCAGGATGTCACACTCATTGTGGTACATTCTGAAATCACCTGAAATTCACTGGCTTTTGCAATTGGTACACCGATCACATTCTCGTTGGTGCACAGATGCAGTCTCCTTTACGTCTCTAACAGATCTTTGGTTATGTTCTGGCAGGAAGGACACTCCTATGAATAGGACAGAAGAAAGACGTCCTGGGTTTGTCTCTGAATTTTTGTGGAAGATATTGGATTTCCATCTCTTACACAGTTCATAAACAAACTTGGTGAACATCAAAGGCTATAGCATTACAACCTGCTGAGCCCAGATTACACACCTCGAAAGTAAATGTTACTTCAATGAAAACTCTTCTGAAATTTAAAATCAAATAAAACTCACAATGTCCAAATGCTTGATTTAGAACCCGGGCTTGGTGTGTGAGAATGTTCTTACAGCAATGACTGGATGATTAAGGCCCTGCTTAGTCAATTATACGTCAGTCCCAATCTGTTTGGCACAATTTTGTTTATTCACTATTATTCTCACACGGAGAGTCCTGCCACGTTTTGCTCTGGCTCTGAGTATGGTAAATACTGGGTGTACTGGAAAGACAGAGTTACAAATGCCCTTCTAGTTGCCTTTGACTCATGCTATTCATGTCAGAATACAGGTACTTTGTTCTTGAATGTGATACTTAAAGATCCCAGTGCCAGCAGAAGTAGCTACTTACAAGCATGTTTATTTCCTCACATGATGACTTAGTTCTAATACTTCTAATGAGTATCTAACGGATACACACACACACATACATATTTGTGCTACAAAAATGATTGACTAACTTCAAAACAGAGGCACCATCAAAGCAAGAAGGATTTTCCAAGAAAGCCTATTTACTGTGTTTATTGGTGCCTCTCAAAAAAAAAAAAAAAATTCCAAATCATGTTTGTTTTACCCATTTTGTTCTTCTACCAAGAAAACACATCTGTGAAAATGAGAACCTTTCCTATTAGGAATCTACAAAATCATCTCATATATTATCCTTAATTATATACCCAGCATAGCTATTTGGGAAGCATTTCAAAAATCCGAAAGAATTTGAGAGAAAACATCTGTCATTAGGCTATTCAAAATGACTCCAGTTGTATACCAGCAGTCTATTCTATAATGGATCTTCTCTATTAATATTGCCTGAGAGTAAGTCTTTCTCGGCATTGCACGCTTAGAGCCATAGCTCATCACCTCACCAGCTGCTCTCTCCGGCAGAATCCATTGCTCCCTCGCCTGTAACCTCATATTCCTGTTCATGCACCTTTATCATGGCCACTGCCAGGTCACATTTGCTGTTGTACGCCGCTCAGCGATGTCTGACTCTTGGCGACCCCGTGGACTGCAGCCGCCTGGCTTCCCTGTCCTTCACCATCTCCTGGAGCTTGCCCAGATCCGTGTCCGCTGGGCTGGTGATGCCACCCAGCCATCTCATCCTCTGTCGTCCCCTTCTCCTGTCTTCAATCTTTCCCAGCATCAGGGTCTTTTCCAGTGAGTCAGTTCTTCACATCAGGTGGCCAAAGTACTGGAGTTTCAGCTTCAGCATCAGTCCTTCCAATGAACACCCAGGACTGATCTCCTTTATGATGGACTGGTTGGATCTCCTTGCAGTCCAAGGGGCTCTCAAGAGTCTTCTTCAGCACCACAGTTCAAACGTATAAATTCTTTGGCACTCAGCCTTTTTTTATTGTCTAACTCTCACACCCATACACGACCACTGGAAAAACCGTAGCCTTGACCAGATGGACCTTTTGTTGGCAAAGTAATGTCTCTGCTTTTTAATATGCTGTCTAGGTTTCTCATTGCTTTTCTTCCAGGCAGCAAGCGTCTTTTAATTTCATGGCTGCAGTCACCATCCACAGTGATTTTGGTGCCCAAGAAAATAGTCTGTCACTCTTTCCATTATCTCCCCATCTATTTGCCATGAAGTGATGGGACCAATTATATCACAAGTACACATCATATATGTTTCCGCAGAGTGGATGAACTTCCTGAGGGTAGGGCCACATGTTACACACATGTTATCCCTGGAATCCGGCATCATTCCTGGTACACAAGCAGTAGCTGGTATCAGTAAACATTGAATAAATGGGTGAATCTCAAATCAAATCTGCTTGCTTAACATCTCAGTGGAAAACTCTTAGTATCTAAAAATGTGATGGCCTTAATCCAAGCTATGTTTTCAAAATGTGATTTTCAAATAAAGAAATGAAAATATGCTTGTGTGTTTATATCACAATTTTATAAAAATGATCATTTGTGCAGAACCTCTAAAGTTTGTAGTAAATATATTTAAAATAAAATTAAATAGACTGCTATACACCTATTCACATGGCTAGAATAAATAAAAATGGCAGTGCCTACTGGGACTCCCACATATTGTGTTGCAAATGAAAAATGGTACAGCCACTTTAGAAAACCATTTGGCAGTGTCTTACCAATTTTAACATATGCTTACTAGGCAATGTGAATTCCACTCCTAGATTTCCATGTAAAGAAATGAAAATTTATTTTTACCTAAAACATGTATGCTAATGATTAGAGTAGCCTTTCCCTTGCCTCCAAAACTAAAAACAACAAAAATGTCTTTCAAGTGGTGAATGGATAAACAAAGTGTACATTTGTTCACTGGAATATTACTCAGTGATCCATATCACAATATGAATTTCCAATGCATTATGTTGAAGGAAAGAAGTGAGTCCTCCAAGGTAACATATTCTATAATTTCATAACATGTCTGCAGTTGCCTTCTGTTGCTGCAGAGCAAATAAGCAGAAATCCAACAGTTTAAAACAATGTCCATTTATCGGCTCATATTTATGTATGTCGAAGTCTGGGGCAAACTCAGTTCAGTTCACCGCTTAGGATCTTCTAAACAGAAAATTAAAGCATCAGCCAGGCCGGACACTTCTCTAGAGGTTCTGGGGAAGAAGCAGTATCCAAGTTCTTTCAGGCGTTGGCTGAATTCAGTTCCTTATAACTGAAGGATTCTGGCACTAGCTTCCCTGCCTCCTGTCAGCTGGAAATTGCTCTCACTTCCTGAGCTCACCATTAGGTCCCTTCCACTGACTCCCTTTGTCAGCAAGCCGGACACCTCACCTTGAATCTCCCTCCTGCTCTGACTTCCTTTCCTGTCACCAGCTGCTAAAAACCTTCTGCTTTTAAAGGGCTCGTGTGATTTTATTTCCCTCACCCATACAGCGCAGCAGAGTCATGGGAGTTTCTATGGGCCGGAAGTGAATGTCATACTGAAATTGCATTTCCCACAACAGCGTTCTGGAAAAGGCAAAACTCCAGGGAAAGAGAGTGGGCTCTCCTGGGGGCTCAGTGGCAAAAGACTCTGCCTGCCAATCCAGGAGACTTGGGACATGTGTGCTTGATCCCTGGGTCAGGAAGATCCCCTGGAGGAGGAAATGGCAACCCACTCGAGCGTTCTTGCCTGGAGAATCCCATGGAAGAGGAGCCTGGCTGGCTTCAGTCAGCAGAGTCAGACACAGCTGAGCACCTGAGCAGCAAGTACACCTGGGGAAACGGACAGGTTTGCCAAGAGTTAGATGTAAGGAGAAGCACTGACCAGAGTTGGGCAGCAAGGATAAGGAACACATATGAGGCCAGCCATGCCCTTCCTCTCCTTTGTGTGATGTGCCTAAAGCACGTTTATGCTGAAAAGCAGGAGAAATTTTGATTTTAGGTGAAACACAGCAAATTTTCAGTATTGCCCTGGATGGGATATTTTCATATCTATGAGAATTCGTTTCTACCAAAACTGACTGTGGGACTGATTGTATAAGAATGTCCAGGAAAAGTTATGGCACTTGCTTGAGATTGCATGTAAGCAGCAGAGAAAAGCCTGAAGAAGAGGTTTGAATGATTAAGGTAAGGGTGTCAGAGAATGGAGGGAGCAGGAGAGGAGAGAGAGAATTTTGTTCTGGTTGCACCCCAAGGAGTCTCCCTCTTTCAAAATGCCACTTATCTGCAGGAGAAGGCAGGGCAATTAATTAAAAGAAGATACAGTGGAAGGTAACGGTAATCCTCCAGAAGGTTTTATACTGCAATGTGATTTCTCCTTATCTTTCTACAAAACATTTTTGCTGATAATTATGCTCCTTTAAGAAAGAATTGAAAGTGGAAAGAAAAGGTATTGACTACATTGAGTTGAATTTGAGAGGCCTGGAGAGAAATGTGTTCTACGCTACTGAACAAGAAAATACAATTATATGAAAATGACCAAAATTCTCAGCTGGAGATTGTGCTCATGATTGTTTGAAATAACTGTACACAACTTTTACACTTACTTTTTCATGCAGAAACAAAAAGTCTAAAATTTAATGTTCCTTTTCTGTACTTTTGCATTATTTCAGTGACACTTTTGCTACCTCTTTTTAGCATTCAAAGCCTTCCTATTCTTGACCCAGAGATATACAAGCAAGGAACTTTGTTGTTCAGTAGCTAACTTGTGTCTGACTCTTTGCAACCCCATGGACTGCAACACGCCAGGCTCCCCTGTCCTCCACTATGTCTCTGACTTCGCTCAAATTCATGTCCATTGAGTTGGTGATACTGGGAAGAAACTAATAAACCTTTTTATCTTCACTCTTTCAATTAGCAAAACAAAGCATTGAAGCCCTTTATCTCTATTACTGAAATTGTGAACTCCTTTAAAAAAAAAAAATTGTTTTCCAGAAAATAGTTGAGAAAGGAGAACATTTTTGCAAAGAGTTCAGTGGAACATTCTTATGGCCAGGAAAACTTTAAAGAAAAACTTCCCAGGTGGCACTAGTGGCAAAGAACCTGCCCACTAATGCAGGAGACATAAAGAGATGTGGGTTTGATCCCTGGGTCGGGAAGATCCCCTGAAGTGGGCTTGGCAACCCACTCTGGTATTCTTGCCTGGAGAATCCCATGGACAGAAGAGCCTGATGGACTACAGTTCCTTGGGTTGCAAAGAGTTAGACACAACTGACGTGACTTAGCATGCATGCAGTGTACATAAAAGTCTAGGTTAGGGAAACCCAAATTCAGATCCAGCATTTCTCAGTTATCAAGGTATCTAACTGGCTTGCAAATGTTAATTTCATTTTTTTTTGTGGTCAGAGATTATATTTGTTATTTTCTTACTACAGTTTCTTGAACTAACCTCGTTCCACAAACATTTATTGAATGTTTATTGGACAATCACATATATATTATATAGTTAACTGGGTCTGACACTAAAGAGACTATAAGTAATTAAAAAGCACTAATTTTGAGACTTTGTCTTCCAATATAGTATAGTATAGTACATCTTCTAGTATAGAACTGGTATTGCTCTCTGGGACAAAGACTACTCCTTGGATTCAGTCTGATCTCAGGTCAACTTTGAACCTCAGGTGATTCTGGGAACTTAGAGCTGGACTGTAATTTCACTGTCCAAGAAAGAATCCATACAGGGATCCCTGGCTTTCAAAGATCCTATTAAATAACAATGTTTTTCATATTCTGACCTTGAATGAAATACTAAATTCAGATCTAAATTGTTAAAAGTTTACCCTCAGAGAGTTACTGGGTGAAGAATCAGGGCAGGCATTGCAACAAAAAGGAAACACGCCCTGATAAATTCTCTTTTCTGTACCCAGAAACCCTTTTTGCTGTATATATATGGCTCCTGTGGGAGTAATTACAATGTGTCCAATGTTATCCCTGAATAAACTTTTCCCTCCTATATAAGAACTAGTTTTTATGTGTTCCATAAAGCACCTGGCATATCCAGAACATTTAAAAAGTGTTTAATGTTGAAACAATGGCAACTAAGGACCTAAACCCCCATTTCCTGTGGCTATTGTAATCCAAATGGAACTCTGCCATGACAGAAGAGGAGGGAAGCTCCTTTGGTCACTTCTAATTCCATCTATCCTGTTTGTGAGACTCCTACACAGCTTAAACCCTGGGAACACAATCTAGCTTTGACAATAAAACAAGTAAATCCTAAAAAAGCTCATAAGTACCTTGAGCTTGTAAACCTTTTTGAATATGAAGAGATTTGCAAAGAATCATGGCATGCTACATCATGAATTGCAGCAAGACTGCTAGAATTTGGCTAACTGGTGTATAATGGAAATCCAAGGGGTCATGAGATTAAACTTTTCTTTAAATATCACAATATATGTTTACAAAGAGTGTTCTAGAAGTCTTGTTGGTAAAATGGCCACCATGAAGCAAGCCAGAGAGAATCCAGTTCATAGTATCACATGGTCATTTTTCTTCCATGGGAAAAAGTATTTTTACTTTTAACTTGACACAAATAACTTAGACTCATGAACTCTTTGAGGTGGAAATATATTAGAGCTTCTGTAGTCCAAGTTTGAGACCTGGCATTTACAGATTATTTAGCTCAACAATGTTGCCATTATTAGATATTAAATGCTGATCTTAGATGCAAAGGTTCATATTCATATTTTTTAAAGCCCACATGAGCCAAATAATGAAGTGATAAGAGACCATAGAACAGATAAAACAAAGGATGGAGGGAAGAGACCAAGAAAGCAACTCAGAAAGGAAAATAAAGTTGCTGAAAATACGGCTCCAAAGTCAGAGGACTCCCCACCTCCCCTCAACCCCCTTTTAAGAAGATTTCACTTTCTCTAAAGAGTAAAGCAAGTGCTTTTAGATCCAAGGGTACCTGGTTCAAACCTCAGCAGGGGCGTATTTCTCACAAACTAAAAAGGCACTCTGCCTATTAAAGGAACTGACTTAATACAGTTATATGGGCCATTACTGTACAGATGGGGATGCACAAACTATTTCCTAAATGGGGCCTTTTGTGCATGTACAGTAATTCATATAGAAGCCTTTTACAAATGGGGGAAAAAAGGAAAAATCAGATGTGGGGGGGTGGGGTGGGAAGCTAAGAACCCATGATTTGAGCCTCTGATAACTACTGGTGTATTAGAGACAGCCATCTGCAGCAATATAGCAGATCAGGTCTTCTTGGCAATGGTCTGAAAAAGCATTCTAAGGATAAAAGCTTAATATTTGTGCAGACCTCAGAGGCCTAGAAAAGATGAACAAAGTACACCTTGAAGTTCCATCTCAATATTGGACCTCAAAATGCATGGTGTCCATGGAATTTCACTTAAACGGGAAGTAGCACTCAAACAGCTCACCATAAAGACTCTGCTTTGCTGGAGATTTTGACAAGAAGACTTTGTTGAGTAAATTTTTATGTGACACCATAATTTGACTGCTGCAAGTCTTCCTTAGTGAAACCATGAGAAGCACGTGGTAAACACTCGATCTAATCCACATTATAAAAGAACTCTCAGGAAACTATTAGAAGCCTATTTTTGACCATAAATTTATATTTGGCGAGCTAGACTTGATCTAGGTTCAACATATCTGTGGTACTTTCTATCACTCACCCTGGGAACATGATAAACGAGAGAATAATAATGAATTTTGAAAATACCTTTTCCTTCCCCAGTTTCATTAGACATAATTCTCTAGAACTTATTGGAATCTAAAGGATTGTAAATGCGGGCAGAGATTCAAAAATGTGGGTGACTCATATATATACATATAAACAGTCCTTTCAAAAGTGATATTTATTTCTTACAGGATAAATCTGAATCCTGGGTGAATACTTCAGGTAATACATTTTGGAGAAAGTAATTTATTTGAATCCTACAATTCATCCCTATTAAAACCCAAATTTTAAGAATATCTTATCATTTAGTTTCAAGTGACAAAAGCTGAAATAAAATTTAAAAGTTCAAATTGGCATAAAGAAGAGTGGTAGATGAAGTTATTGTTTGTTGCCATGATTAATAATGAGAACCAGGAATAAAACGATTCAGAAATCCCAAGATGACATCAGAAGTCAGCTCCCCTCTTCACCTCTTGGGTCTTCTCTGTAGGTTGGTTCCTCCTTCAGACAGGCACCCCTCCCAGCCAAATCTTCTAGAACTGCACACAACCTCACAAACTCAGACCCTAAGAAAACAGTTATACCCTTCAACATTTCAAATCAAAATCCCCTCCCAAAAACTTAAGACAACCTCAGTTACTTTCTGATGAACTCACCTAGGTCTAAACGAGACAACAGAAGACCATGCGTGTGCATTTCCTCTGATTTTGGCCAAAAGAGGAACCGAGGGGGATTCTTTTAGTTTGAAAATGTCACCTGCATAATAACTGACTCAACGAATTCTGACCTGGAATACATCCAGGAATATACATGTGTGTACATGTACACAGACAGACACTTGTAAGACTATGATTTGGAAAACCAAGATGGAGAAATGATGTATAGTGAGAATCTGCAAATGATTTTAAATCAGTATAAAGCTATTGAGGTCTGCAAAAACTGTAATCTTGACTACATGAAAAAAAGACGGAAGCATAGTTGATCCTCAATAGATACTGAATAAATGAATGAGTAAAGTCGTTAGGCAGAATAAGAGCAAGGTGAGTGGTGTGTCACAGAAACTGCAGAAAAAACTGCTTTAGTGAAAATCTACGGCTTCCTCAGTGGCTCAGCAATAAAAGAATTCACCTACGATGCAGGAGGTGCAGGAGACCCAGGTTCAGTCTCTGCGTCAGGAAGATGCCCTGGAGGAGGGAATGGCAACCACTTCTCGCTGGTAAAATCCCTTGGACAGGGGAGCCTGGTGGGCTGTGGTCTATGGGGGTCACAAAGAATCAGACACGACTCAAGTGACTGAGCAACAGTCTCGGCATATTAAGAGTGAAAGTGAGTTCAGAAACCTAAAACAACCATGATAAAAAATTAAGCTAGGTAGTAAAGAATATTCTGTGCTGGTTACTATTTAGTTAATGCTTGGAATTCTGGATCCATGAAATTATTCATACATCAATGTAGCAAATAAAACAATTAGTTGTTGGGTATAGAATATAACTGGAGTTGGGCTTCCCTGGTGGCCCAGGTGCCTGCAAAGCAGGAGATCTGGGTTCGAACCCTGGGTTGGGAAGATCCCCTGGAGGAGGGCATGGCAGCCCACTCCAGTATTCTTGCGTGGAGAATCCCCATGGCATTCTCCCTCGGGTCACACTGAGCAACTAAGTACATAGAATATATGTCAGGTCCTATGATAAGCACTTGGACTATAAAATGAAATTAGGTGCTTCTTGTCAGGGTATCTCTGCTGAAAACAATAGATAGGAAATATGAGAATCAGTAGAGGAGTAAAACAAAAAAGACGGGTGGAATTGAGAGGTTAAGTCTAAAGCATACTGAATGAGCGATCAGGAGTAACAGGAAAAATTAACCCATTGATTCTAAGAGCGAGCTGACCATGTTTCCCTCACAATAGGAAACTAATGGAGTGTGTCCAGACATACAGGAAGAGGAGAGCTGAGCACAGCGCCTAGAGGCAGACGTGGACAGTGAGTGCCTGGACCGAGGGAGGGAGAATAGGTGCATAAGTAGGACAATGTTATCAAGATGCATCTTGCCTGATGAAGAGATGACTCATTGGAAAAGACCCTGATGCTGTTACAGAATGAAGGCAAAAGAAGAGGGTGGCAGAGGATGAAATGGTTAGAAAGCATCACTTCAGTTCAGTTCAGCCGCTCACTCATGTCTGACTCTTTGCAACCCCATGGACCGCAGCACGCCAGGCCTCCCTGTCTATCACCAACTGCTGGAGTCCACCCAAACCCATGTCCATTGAGTCAGTGATGCCATCCAGCCATCTCATCCTCTGTCGTCCCCTTCTCCTCCTGCCCCCAATCCCTGCCAGCATTACGGTCTTTTCCAATGAGTCAGCTCTTCGCATCACATGGACAAAGTACAGGAGTTTCAGCTTCAGCATCAGTCCCTCCAATGAACACCCAGGACTGATCTCCTTTAGGATGGACTGGTTGGATCTCCTTGCAGTCCAAGGGACTCTCAAGAGTCTTCTCCAACACCATAGTTCAAAAGCATCAATTCTTCAGCACTCAGCTTTCTTTATAGCCCAGCTCTCACATCCATCACTGACTCAATGGACATGAATTTGAGCAAAGTCTGGGAGACGGTGGAGGACAGAGGAGCCAGGTGTGTTGCAGTCCGTGGGGTTGCAAAGAGTCAGACATAACTTAATGACTGAACAACAACAAAAATCAAGAAAGAATCTCAGCATGGTGGGGCATTTTCCAGAAAAGTCTTAATATTGTCCAACAAAGCCCAAAAGTTTTTTCCAGATGGCTTGTCTAGCATGTCTACTATTATATTTGCTCTTCAATTTACTCTTCAGGGATTACTGAATGATTTGCTTAACAACTCTGTTATTAATCTTCGCAAAACTCACTAAAAAAGGAGTCATGAGCTTTGGAGAATTGGTTTTCTAGTAACCTACGGGTTAGCCCTGTTTTTTAAAAAAGAACTTTGCTCCCCCCAAAAGAAGAGAAGTTACAGTTTGGGTAGGGGAGAGGAATGCTTTAAGTCAGCTAAATCAAGAGCTTGGAATCTAAGAATACTTTTTAACTCTTTATTTTATATTGGAGCATAGCCGATTAATAGTGTTGTGATAGTTTCAGGTGAACATCAAAGGGACTCAGTCACACGTATACATGTATCCATTCTTCCCCAAACTTCCCTCCCATCCGGGCTGGCCCATACATTGAGCAGAGTTCCCTCTGAAGTACAGTAGGACCTTGTTGGCTACCTATTTTAAATAGAGCAATGTGTACATGTTGGCATCCAACAATATTTAATTTCAGAATTCTAAATCATAGTGCAAAGCACTTTAGCCAGAGCTTCATGTGCCTCAACTGTATAATGAGGATAAGAGGCACCTCACCAGATTGCTGGAAAATTAAATGAGATGCTATATAGTAGACTGTAGTACAATGTATAGCCCTTCCATTAGTTAACTTTAAAAAAAAAGTTTTGGCTTGATTTCCTAAGTATCCACTAAAAACATCCTGTGTTTGTATTAGTTTCAATAATTTACATTTAAGTATCCTTGTAGTAATAGAAGATTTCTGGCAGTGAACTTCTCAAGTGGTTAAAGTCACTTGACCTTTAGCCTCTTGCTTTAAAAAAATCTCTCCATAGATACGTTAAATCGCCCAGAAATACATTGCCTGTCATATCTTATTGCTTAATTAGTGGCCAACTAAGATGGCCTATATTGACTGGCCTGAAGTAATTGTGAATTGATCTTCTCCTCCAGGAAAAGAATTAACTTCACAACAGAAGCAATGTCATAGAGCGTTTACTGTATTTAAATAGCTACAACCCTTAGAAGAAACAATATATAAGAGCTGGTTAAGTGAGCATGCCAACATCAGCTAAGAGATAAAAGATGTTCTGTTGTTTACTGCGCCAGACAAGGAATCGTACATTACCGGTTTCTGAAAACTGCTTTGTGAACCAAATAAAGAGCTGCCAAGTAAGTATTTTGATTTTAGCCATATTTGTAATAGAACTGGAAGTCACTGAATTCTTAATTTAAAATTGTGGTTTGGAAAATTGTTCCATATGAAGATAAACAGAACTCTGGAAAATGGGAAGCAAATATAGGTATTAGAGAAGTTTGCAGATATCAAATGGCTGGTAGAAAGTATATTCCAAAATAAAGGAAGAACTAGAATTTTAAAGAATTTTAAATTCTTTCTCTTTCAAAATAGAGACTAATATGAGCTGATAAAATGCCTGCAAATAATTCTATATCTTTTATAATGAATACAAAGTATTTATGATTAAATATGAATATTGATCCTTTAGGGGACCCTAATCTACTCATCTCTGAAGCACTCAAGTGGCTAGCATTTAGACATTCATTACAGTCTTCTTGAAATAACATTTTCAGTATGTGCATGAAGCTATAAAATTTTTTTAGCTTTAGAAACCTACTTTAAACCACTTTGAGAAGGGATCCCTCCATCTGAAAGCAGCCATCCCCTCACCTGGGCTCTGGGGAAGGAAGAAAGGGAATAAGGAGAGAGAAATAATTGGCAAGTAAGATGTGAGAAAAAAAGATCAGTGAAGGGAGAAAGGTGGAGAGAGGGCAGGGTAAGCAAGCCAGGATCACTCAGAGCTCCTCAGATGCAGGAAGACTGAGTCAAAGCTGCCAGGACTTGGCAGCAGTGCCTTAGCGCTCTTATGCATCAAAATGTTATGCTTTTCTCTGTGACCGCATAGAGGGGTGGGGTGGAGTGAGGGAGGGAGGCTCAAGAGGCGGGGATAAATATATATATAAATACGGCTGATTTGCATTGTGCAGCAGAAACCAACACAGCCTTGCCAAGGAATTATCCTCTAGGTAAAAAATAAATTACAGAAGGCTTACTGCTATACCTTAAAAACAGTGGTTTTTTTTAAATTATTAAACTAATTTTTAACTTTATCTTTGCAAAATGTAACTTTCCCCATTTCTTCCAGTTGATATCCTATTGCAGCAACACCAAACCTACTCCTAAGAGTAAATATGTTCCTAGAGTACCACTGTGACCTGAAGTGTTATAGCTGACTCAGTTACTCAGAGGCCACTTGCAGAATGCGTTTGTTTAGGACACATATCCCTAGGGTGAGTCTCTGTTTCACAGTCTTGGCTTCTCAACATGACCCTTGTCCAAGCTGCCAAGTGTAACATCATCCAGTGTGTGACTTGGTGTTTCATCAGCGGCATCCGTGTGTCGTGGACACACAGAAGACAGAACCCGTTGGAGCTCAAAGGTGGCTGGATGCACGGGGCTGACGTGAAGCCCAGCGCTGAGGGGCAAAGGCCCAGGGAAAACAATCGGTGTCCTGTGTCAATTCTGTTTTTAGATAACTTTGCCTTCCTGCCCGATACATGGACTTTATATTACCCTCAAGTTGCTGTAACATCGAGATGTGAAATTTGGAGGATTTGAAATAAATGGAGCTAAATGGAGCTTTTGGATGAAGAATTCTCTGGCCTGTTCAGATCTGTTAAAGTAATAGGGGAAAGCACAAACGGATCAAGGGAAGAAAGGCCCCCGTCTTTGCTGGATGAGTGATAAAACAGCATTACTGGGGGAAAATTGGCCTGACCTTCACCTGCGTGCCGCTTCCGCTGCCTCAGTGATTCTTCTGGCTTTGCTCTGATTAGGTAAAGATTGCCCCTTTCCCGGCAAGGAAAAGTCAAAGAACAAAAAGGGGAACAATTCCTGACTCAACTATAAAAGGTTTATTTTTTTAATCACAGTTGGACTCATCCAAGACAGTTTCTAATCTTATTTTTTAGGTTTAAGGGAAAAAAAAAAAAAACTTGCCTTTTAAAAGAAATTCTTGGATCATTTTCTTTACAACCTCTAGTCTAGATCTTAACTCATATTTCTTGGATGTATTTTTTTTTAGAAGAAAGAAACTCTTCCCAGTTGCAATGATAGCTTTTTCATTTCTTTTAGGCTCTCCGCTAAGCTCTGCCGAGAAAGAACAGGCAGAGAGGAAACACAAACCCACTCAGCATCGGTTGGCAGAGACCCACCAATGTTCCAAGTCAAGCTGAAGTGGTTTCGCACCCCCCACTTCTTTGTGGAGGCCCGTGAAAGGCAGAGCTCCATGCAAGTATAATATTAAGTTGCAGACTCTGCCTGTTCATATAGACCAGAGTTTTTCTGTGACATTACTGTCAAACAGCCCCCTGTGTGACTAATATTTTTAACAGCATGCTATTTAAAATTTGACAAGGATATAATAATTCATTCTTCAAATAGTCAACATACTATGAGAGTAAGTCATGTCTTCAAAGTATCTTTCAAAGGGGCTATTAACAGTAGGTTAAAATTTTTCCCCCTACAGCATGCAATTTCATTTTGGCTCAACCACTTCAACCACATAAAATTAAATTTTGGCTTGAGAGTGACCTACTGAAAATTCGATGGAAAAATAAGGGGAAAGAGTTAAATTACTGATTCAAAGGGAACTAACATGTCTCTCTGCAATTTAGCATACAGTTTGCTAAAGCCCTCTGAGAATCTTATGTTTCTGGTAGTCAGTATTTTCCTCTTAGGATTCAGATTGTGTTTATAATGAAAATGTTGCAGAACTGAATGGAATGCAATATCTTGTTGTGATATATAGATGTAAGGCAGCACAGGGAAGAATTATCCACACATATTTTCTGCCACGACCCTCATCTCCACTCCTGGCTGCCTTCTAACCTATGATCCAACCACCCAGACCAACCAGGCCTTCCCCACAGTATTCTCTGCTCTTTTAACTCCTATAAAGTTGTTCTCTGTGGAACTCCTTTGAAATTCATTTTACCCCAACAAGCAAAGTGTATTCCAAATTATCAATAAAATAGAATGATTTTGAACAACTGAAATTTCAGAAAGGTATAACGTAAGAGAAATGAGTATGATTATCTGAAGAAGAGTAGAATGTTAAGTGCTTAGAGAAAGAAGGAGTGGAGACATTTACTATAGAGCTGTAAATAATATATTTCAAAGAGGCCAATGGGAATCACAAAAGTATTGTGTGATTTCACAAACAGATGTTTGGTATCTTTTGAGTTGTTATAATTGCTAAATTTATTTTCTGTAAAATGTGTACATGCGTGTGTGCATATACACACACACACACACAATATATATATATATATATATATATATATATATATATACACATATACAGTGGAAACCTTGAACAGTATGGAGGTTAGGGATGTAGACCCTCCACACAGTCAAAAATTCCCATAAAGCTCTACTGTGGGACCTCCATATCCATGGTTCCGCATCTAAGGATTCAATCAACCATGAATTGTGCAGTACTGTAGTACATGGGGCTTGCCCAGGGGCTCCCTGGTAAAGAATCTGTCTGCAACGCAGGAAACATAGGAGACTCAGGTTCCATCCCTGGGTCGGAAAGATCCCCTAGAGGAGGGCATGGCAACCCCCTCCAGTGTTCCTGCCTGGAGAATCCCAGGGACAGAAGAGCCTGGTGGGCTACAGTCCATGGGGTCACAAAGAGTTGCACACGACTGAAGCCACAGCACGCACGCACGCACACACGTAGTACATATACAGTGAAAAAAAATCAAGTATAAATGGACCCTCGCAGTTTGAGTGCCCCATGTTATTCAAGGGTCACCTGTATATAAAAAGTAAATAGATATCTCAGCCCGGATAAGCTAGACTGTGCTCTGATAACAAGTAACACTAAAATTGCAATGGTTTAACAAAACACAAGTTAAATTTTTAATCAGGCAGTCCACTGCAGCCTCCTGGGTCACTTTCTACAGCTCCTGTATTCCACAGGTTTACTTGGTGTTATAATGGATACTTTGATCTCATGGCAAACATAATTTCCACGGTCATCTCTGCAGAAGGGCAAGAAGACAGCACAAATAATCCAAGGCTTCACCCAGCCCTCTGATCACAGTTTATCGGCCAAATCACGTCACATGACTAAAACCCACCATCAAGGGAGAAGTACAATTCTCTATGCCCCATGAAAGATGAAAACCAGAGATTAGTGATCAGTACTAGTGTCTACCACAATCACAGAGAAAGCTCACAATCAATTGCTTTTCTTTTCTTTTCTCTCCAAATTACTCTCATCTTCACTCTATGGTGTATAATTATAGCTGAGAGCAAAGCGTATTAAAAAGCCAACTCTCCTAGTGTTTGTCCACAGACACCATTTTATTTTACCATCATGTAAAGAAAGAGGGGGCTCCCCTGCTGGCTCGGGGGTGAAGAATCCCCCTGCCGATGCAGGACACATGAGTTAAATCCCTGGGTCAGGAAGATCCACTGGAGAAGGAAATGGCAACCCCCTTCAATATTCTTGCCTAGAGAATCCCATGAACAGAGGAGCCAGGTGGGCTACAGTCCAGTGGGTAGCAAAAAGACTTGGACATGACTTGGCAACTAAACAACAACAAAACAAAGAACACCATCCTTCAACGGCTAAAATATTTGGGGTATCTCTATAGATATATATCTGCTTAACATAACTTCACAAAGCAAGAAAAGTATTAGAAAAAGTGAACCAAATAAAAAGAATACATTACAACAATCACTCACTGTAAGAATAACCTAAGTGGAATATGAGATAAAATGCTTTAAAAACAGTTTTAACATTCTTCTTTTCTATTCTTTTATTGCAGAAATGTGTAGCCTACACCTGCCAATTTTAACTGCTTGGCAATTCTTCCAAGGATTTACTCTGGCCACGCATTTAATGACAAATGTATGGGCATCATCTGAGATGGGAATTGAGATGCTCAAAACTGCAGTCAGTATCTCCTATTGCTTTATACTCCATCAAAGATGATGCAAGCTGACTTCAAAGGGAGCTTGGTACTTGCATCAACTCTGCAGGGGTGTCGAGTAAAATGAGGAATGAAAAAAACAGGAACACCATTATGTTTTGAATTTCAAGTCCTAAATCATTATTTCCTAGCTGTGCACGAGGTTACGTAGACAGAAAGTAAAATGACAATTGGTCATGTCACTGGGATGATGATATAGGAGGATCGGGAAGCTTAAGAAGAGGATTTTTTTTTAAAGTCACATTAAAAAAAAAATCTCTCTCCCCCGGTGTTCAGATATTCGTAGGACATTTTTCAGCGATGGAGTGACAGTCTGGTACCCCCATCATGCCCAGGTGCCTGCTGGGGATTGACCTGTTTCAGAACTCTCTTCTCGGGAGAGATAATGTGCTACCCCTGAAGATAATTAAATGTGAGGTGACCAAATAGTCACTTACATCTGCCGTTGGGCCTCTATTTCTAAACAGAGATTTGGATGGCTATTTGTCGGTAATGGAGAACTCACTGGTTATTAACATTAGAGAACTGAAAGTATGCAATTTTATTTTAAAAACATTTTTTTTTCATCTTTCCCATGTGTGTACAGAATGTGGCTTCTCACTTGGTGCTCTATTCACGGTGAGGACTTAATGGCTTGAAAGAAATTCAGATGATCCATTCATTTAAAAAAAAAAACTTTGAAAGTGCCTAAGTATTTAGTTATAGTCGATTTCTAAAATAATATTCATGTTGAAATGTGTGTGTATTTAGTGACAAAAGGCAAAATAATTTATAGGACTAATTCTGGGTAAATATTTAAACAAGACAGAATCCATATTTACTTGAAAAGCAAGAATGCTTCTTGATTTAGTTAAGTATCTCAGTATAGTAATATGTGATTTATAATGTTCCTGGAAGTGTTCTTTACAGCATTACTTTTGAAAAATAAATGAGGAAATTCTCAGCTAAGGCTGTACTTAAATTATGGTTTTTATGATATAGCATGAAGCCCTTGAAAGGCACAAAAGCCAAAATAAAGCTGGAATTCATTTTGTTTCTCATGGTGCCATTAGAGGAGAAACAGTCTTCACGGTAAGAAGTTGGCCACTCTTTTTGAACCAAACTTTGTACATTAGGAGACTTTCAAAAAAATTCATTACATAATAGCCTTTTGTACATTCTACAGGTATGCAAACACACACACATTGAATAAGGTGATCATTTTGATGAGGCAGGATTACCAATCTTCATAGTACTTCTTAAACTCATATTTCATTAATTATTACACCACTGTTAGTGTCCATTATTCCAGAGCGACTCCTGCCACCATTCCACTGAAGTATTCAGTGTTTTCTTCATTGATATTAAAAGTTTCCCTTTCACCATAGTTATCGATCTGTATCTTTTATTCCTTATATACTTTTATTGTTATGAATATGACAGTCTTTAGATCAGTGGTTTCCAAAAGAGTGCATGTAATTCAGCATCTGGACAAGTCAACTCTTTCAGGCTAAAAATATATATAAATAGAAGTTCTATTATACTTCACCATTTTTGTTTTGTTTATACTTTATAAAGTACAGTACATATAAAAATACATGTATTTTAGTCTTTTTATAATAGCAATGTTAAGAGTATGCACTTAAATACCCATAATGAAAAGGGTATACAAATGAAAAATTTAGATCAGCAGTCCATACAAGCTTAATGACATATTTATTTTATACTTTAATGACCAAATACAAGACGATTTTCACATTAATATTCAATGTACTTAGGTTGGCAATGGAAAAATTATTGGCATCAAATATTAATATTTTTGCCAGAGATTCAACATGACATCACCTAGAAACTATTCTAATGGACAAGTCCGACACTTTTCACATACATTTGCTTTTGTCTGATACAATATTTAATTTCCTAAAGTGCTTGGTTGATGAAATTAGAATAACATTTTGATGTGGGAAATTGGTTTTACATATAAAGTTGTTAATTAATCATTTTAAAGTCAGATGCTTCTAAATATGATTAATAAATTTCTGATTGACTATCTTCTGCCCCCCAGTATGTATCTACATAAGATGGTGAGTGTAGAGTAATTGTGTCAGTGAAAAAGTTATCTTAATTCAGAAACATGGGATTTGGTTAATACCACTTAACATTTTATTCTTTGTACCTGCAAAATTTCATAGTGTTACTCCAGCTTGACAGTGATAGAATGCTAAGAAATATTTTAAATCAACATGCTATCCAGCTAGGTTTGTGAGTAAACGGTGAGTTCTTTTGTGCCTTCTAAGAGGCTAGAAGCAATTACTGAAATGCTTTGCTGTTTTAGGAATGGCGTTGTTTGTTTCTCCTTTAAAAAAAATCAGCTACCTTAAATAAAATTCACAAGCCTCTTTATTCTAACACTTCCAGTGATAAAGTTTTAAGAATTCTTATATTGTCAAAGAAACCACCTTATCCCAAAACCCCAC
The DNA here is from genome assembly GCA_020226075.1 of Hydropotes inermis. NCBI lineage: Eukaryota > Metazoa > Chordata > Mammalia > Artiodactyla > Cervidae > Hydropotes > Hydropotes inermis. The sequence continues at coordinate 1,505,529 of CM035274.1, read as the reverse complement.
AGTAGCCTCATCCGGTGCTGTTTCTCCCCGGCCTCCACTCCGTTTCTGCTTCTGCCCCTCTTTGCTGCCTCTCACTTCCCTTCCATTAGCTGGCTTTCCCATTCAGAACACAGGATACGGGGTACAAGACAACCTTCTATCTTCCAACATTTTCTTCTTGAAGTTATAGTTTCTTTTCTCTGAGAAATTTCTTTTAAATGGTAGATATGTTGACTTTTTTTGTTTAGAGAAACAGTCTTAAATTTTTAAAAGCCCCAGCATTTCCATCATTATATTAAACATTATCCTGCCACCAAATGAAGAAATAATTTTAAAAATATATTTTTGGGGGATTTCCTGGTGGTCCCCTGGTTAGGACTCTGTGCTTAATAAAATGAGTAACAAATTACTATTACAAGGAGCAATCATCAAAGTAAGAGTTTATAAAATTCCTAAAAATCTCCTGCTTAATGTATTGGTAGGTAAGTGGGTGAGGATAGATACTGTGTCAAACCAGGAAAATGATGCTAAAAGATTTAAAAAAAAAATGAATTCAAGAATAAAAGTTATTAAGTGGAACTCAAAAAAAAAAAAAAAAAGACGCAAAATTACATTCCAGTGAAGAAATCAGAATGGTATCAATTGAAAGGTGGAATTTCAACTGAACCAAGAAGGATGCTGCCCATAGGGTTAGCTGAGGGTGGGTGTCAAAAGACAGCTGTTGATTTCTGATAGATGGTATGCCCTCAACATGTTTAAATTTTAGGTCTGAAGCTATGCTGCCCCTACCCACCCCCACCTTCCAAGACCCTTCTTTAGAGACAGAAATGATCCTCGTGTGATTGAGTGTTCAGTCAACAGAGATTTATCAAGAACCTACTGTGTTTCTGGCACTATTCTGAGTATTACGGGTATATCAGTGAGAAAAAAAAAAGACAAAGACCCTCTCCCCCACCCCTTGTTCAATCCATCTGAGATGAGAACATCTCCCCATAAAAATGTATACTCAAATGCCAGAAAATAGTCAAACACCACAGCTATGTTTCACTATTACTTAAGATGACTGGTGTCAGAGACTACCATAAAATCCATTTGAGACCCTAAAGCTTAACTTAGCTTTTCTACACCCTATGTAGTTTGGCATTTAGACTGGGAATTGGCTCAAGTCTTTCCAGTAATACTACCACTAAGCTTCCAGCCTGTCTCACAGGTTACAGTTTAATAAGAAAAATAAATGACAGCAGATGTTATACACAGTTATACTAGAATTGCACACATTTACTTCTAATCAAGCCATTTTCCACCCAGCTGAAGATAAGAGAATTTACTTTTAAAGGGTTCTGAATCAATGGGAAAATATTTGCTGAAGCAATGAACCCATCAGAGATAACCTGACTACTCCTGAGGGAAATAGTTTCTAAAAGTTCCCACCATCTGATATGCTATTCTGGAAGAATAGGGTGAATTATAAAAGGATATAGTCTGGTTGGTATGAAGATGAGTGGAACTATTTTATATATTATTTCATTTTCATGCTTTTATTTAATAACCATTCTTTGAGAAAATTACAGGAAAAGAATTGTGAAAGGTAATAGGGTCCTTGAGGTTCACAGAACTTAATGTCTACTTGGAAAGAGATCTTATAGAACCAGGGAAAGTTACATAATAAAACAAAATCCATCAAGCAAGATCAAAAGACAAAGTCTGATGAAATTGCCAGTCTTGGATATGAATCTGTGTGAGCTTGGGAAAGTTAATTGATCTCTCTGATCAAGAGGACAATTGTTACAATCATAGGTATGAAGGAAGCAGCTGTTGTAGTGGATTATGAGACATGTTTGCTCTTAATTATTTAATCACTCTGAGCTGATATGGCCTGGCGTTTATCAGAATAACCATTTTTGTGATTCCAAAAGGAAAATTCATTTTTCTCTTTCTTCTCTTCCTGTACTTGCTTCTACAGAGCGTTACCTTGTGCGCAGCTTTGAGTGGGGCAAATACAAGGAGTGTCATCATTCATCCCATGCAGCATTCCCTCTGCCAGCATCCAGTTCTCTTACTGCCCCTGACGGTCAGGGCACCCACTGACTGTGCATGAAATCTCTAGCCTTTTGGCCCAACAACCATTGTTTGTAATAGACAATTGAAACAATAGATTCCTTCCCATACCCCAAATTTCTCATTATCAGTGACAATATAGAAACTATGGAAACAATCAATGGGAGAAATTCTTGTGCTGTTATTCTTTTGTTCATAGCCCACTCAATTTCTTTCAAATGTTGTTTTGACACAAAATGGATGAAAAAGGAAAACCTTTCATAATTCAAGTATTTCCACTTCTCAGCTTTTTCAGACCCAGTTTCCATCTGAAACTGGCTGAATTATAGCTGTCAAAAAAAGAAATGACCCATATCGAGTCATTCTCAAACTTATCTTCCCCCCATGGGATGTGGCAATAATAGGACAAACTCTTTCATTTCTCCCTGGCCCCTCCTTGCAACACACACTGTTTCTATACGGATGCCCAACTCAATGGCATTTCTCAGGCTCCCTTGTGACTATACCAGACCACCTTACCCACCTCCTAAGAAATCTGTATGTAGGTCAAGAAGCAAGAGTTAGAATTGGACATGGAACAACAGACTGGTTCCAGATTGGGAAAGGAGTACGTCAAGGCTGTATACTGTCATCCTGCTTATTTAACTTATATGCAGAGTACATCATGAAAAATGCCAGGCTGAATGAAGCATATGCTGGAATCAAGATTGATGGGAGAAATATCAATAATCTCAGATATGCAGATGACACCACCCTTATGGCAGAAAGTGAAGAGGAACTGTAGGGCCTCTTGATGAAAGTGAAAGAGGAGAGTGAAAAAGATGACTTAGAACTCAAATTCAGAAAACCAAGATCATGGCATCTGGTCCCATCACTCCATGGCAAATAGATGGGGAAACAATGGAAACAGTGACAGACTTTATTTTCTTGGGTTCCAAAATCACTGCAGATGGTGACTGCAGCCACGAAATTAAAAGATGCTTGCTCCTTGGAATAAAAGCTATGACCAACCTAGACAGCATATTAAAAAGTAGAGACATTTTTGCTGACAAAGATCTGTCTAGTCAAAACTATGGTTTTTCCAGTAGTCATGTATGGATGTGAGTGTTGAACCATAAAGAAAGCTAAGCACCAAAGAACTGATGCTTTTGATCTGTGGTGTTGGAGAAGACTCTTGAGACTCTCTTAGACTGCAAGGAGATCCAACCAGTCAATCCTAAAGGAAATCAGTCCTGAATAATCATTGGAAGGACTGATGCTGAAGCTGAAGCTCCAATAGTTTGGCCACCTGATGTGAAGAACTGACTCATTGGAAAAGACCCTGATTCTGGGAAAGATTGAAGGCAGGAGGAAAAGAGAATAAGGGAGAATTAGATGGTTGGATGGCATCACTGACTCGATGGACATGAGTTTGAGCAAGTTCCAGGAGTTGGTGATGGACAGGGAAGCCTGGCGTGCTCCAATCCACGGGGTCTCAGAGAGTCGGACGCGACTGAGCAACTGAACTGTTTGACCTGCGACTAGGTGCGGACAAGAGTCACTCCTCCCCAGCCAAGTGCGAGGTGCGACTTCTGATTAAAGGGCATACATTCCTTTTCCTTGCATTTGGTTGAAAATAAATGGAGATGGCTGGAGTAATCTTCAAAGTCATATGTGAAAGATGGTTTCTAGAGTTTCAAATGTAGCCCAGTGACTAATATAGTTGGTGGTGCATGAGAATTACTTAAGGGGGGTGGGGGAGGTTCTTTAAAAAAAACATTTATTTATTTGGTTGCATCAGGGTCTTAGTTGCAGTATGCAGGCTGCTCCACAGCATGTGGCACCTTTAGTTGTAGCATGAGAACTCTTAGTTGTAGCATGTGGGATCTAGTGCCCTGACCAGGGCTTGAACCTATGTTCCCTGCATTACAAGGTGGATTCTTAACCACTGAACAATCTGGAAAGTCTTAGTGGAAGAGTTCTACAGTGAACCAGTGGCTGAGCCTCAATGGCTGAGACTCTAATTTAATTTGGGGGTTTGGGGCCCAGTAACTCTTAGTATGTTATTGTTATTGCTACTGTTACGGATTTCCTGGTGTCTCTAAGGTGAGGACACTGCAGGGGTCCATTGTAATAAGTGGTTACTCTCTGATTTCCTCTTCCCTGCTCATGCCTTTCCTTAAGATGGTGACCCCACTGCCCTCAAACACAGGAGGCATTAAATTGCCTACAAAGTAGGAATGACTTTCTGCCTGTGCCCTCTGGGATGGGGATAAGGATTTTTTATCGTCTAATTTGTTTAGTCCTTTATCCCAAACCCCTAAAACAACACAGAGTAAGTACTCAAATGTTGAATGAATGAATTAAATTTATCTAGAAGAGTTTTTTTAATATATTCTATGGAGAGACCAAAGAAATATAAATGGTTTCTGACTCCAAGCATTTCAAAGGGTACACAAATTTGATTCTGAACATAAGGAATTTGGTGGTAACACTGCGTGATAGGCAGACCTCCAAGCAAGAACTCTCACTGCAAAATAGATTTTTACATACACCTCTGTGGGCTGACACAGGCATACACACTGTCTTAATGCTTTATGTTCTCACTGGATTTCAAATGTAGGACTTTGTAAGCTGATGCTTAGAAGAAATTATAATTAATGGAAGAGAGTAAAGTGCTAGGAAAAGTGGGATCAGTGAATAACTCTGGGAATGAAAGAAGCCCAGTCTCAGGAAAGGGAGGAGCAAGGTCTCAAGAAAATCCGTTTGCTCCACAGCATTACTTGGAAACTACTCCACTGCTTATAAATGACTTTATTGCCCTATTGTTTGCTTCATAAAATTGCCTAGAAATGACACTATTTTAGTCAACTGAAGAAGGTTAGAAATCGGTTATAGCAAAGTGCCCAGCACATAGTGGGGACTCAATAAACATTTGCTTAATAAACACATGAATGAAGAGCATGCAGCATGATTTATGACTGTCTTTTCATCATTTACCCTTCCCTATAAAAAAAGGTCTTCTTTTTAAGATTAATATGCTCAATTTTTGCTCTTCTTTCCCCACAAAACGGCTGTGAGGTAAAAGGATAAAACAAGTGTTTCGGCATAAAAACTATATGAGGTATCTTTTGAAATCTGTGCAGTATCTTCCATCTGTACCTGCTGTGCATAATTTCAGAATCCACTGCTTTCATCAAGTAAAGAAAACCCATTTGCTCTTTCATCTGTGCATCGTATCACACTGATTTTCATCAAAACCAGCCAAACCTTTATGAGCTACCAGTCCTACTCCCCTGTCTGCCTCTGGTGTCAGCAAAGTTAGGCTCTGAAGTCTGAACTGTGGAAAATCTCAGTTGTTTCTGTAAGCTATGGTAAACACTGTGCTTATATCTGGAAAACTGACTTATTGATTATTATTCTCCTAAACAGAGAGCCTCGTGAATTTCACATGCTTGTGCCCTTTTTAACGTCCTTGCTCCAGATGGACACCTTCCGGGCATGCCAGTGAGGCCCAGTGTTAAACATAAAGAAAGAAGAATCTTTTCAAAGTGTTGCTTGCGCTTCTTGAAACTCTGCTAGTTAGGTGCTACAGGGATTGCTGCTCAGGCGCCCGGCCACGTCCAGTTCTTTGCCACCCCACGGACCGCAGCATGCCCGGCATACGGAGATAGGTAGGTCATGTTAATGAAAAACTAAATGCATTCATCCAACTATGCATGCTACCTATTTTTAAAGAAATTACCACTCTTCAAAATCCCCGTTCATTTATCCATGGTGTTCCGCAAGGGCGTTCTCCTCTGTCTCGGCTGGCATTATGACCTGTCCTTGCTTACGTTCAAACACTTGGTCATGGTCTGTTGCCAAGGATGCTGAATGTGACAAAGCTGCTCGAGGAGTTGGTGGTGCGTGCCAGGGTATACACTGAAGCTGCCAATGTTCACTGCGGAGAGTGCTGCCTCTACAAAGCTAAAATAACCACGGTTTGGACACAGCACTAAAAAAGCCTTGGACACAAAGTCTCAAGGCCATGTGCGCATGTGTGCTAGATAGATTGAGCCGTGTCCGACTCTGTGGGACCCCATGGACTGTAGCCCGCCAGGCTCCTCTGTCCATGGGATTCTGCAGGCAAGAACACTGGGGTGGGCTGCCATGCCCTCCTCCAGGGGATCTTCCAACCCAGGGATCAAACCTGTGTCTCTTACGTCTCCTGCACTGGCAGGTGGGTTCTTTACCACTGAGCGACCTGCGAAGCTCGTCAAGGCCACAGACGCTACTAACAAGTCAACCTTATGCCAAGGCCACATTGCAGTCTACAACTTTTCTTGTTCTCAAACAATGACAGGTTTCATGCCGAAGTAACGTCAGCCACTTTTTCCCTTCCTTTTGTATTTCATTGCAATAAATGCTTTGAGTTTTGTGCTTTCAAATATGGAAAAAAAAGAAAGTTTATTGTTACAGCCTCTGTTCACTACAGTCCTGGCTAACGTGCTGTAGGGGTCAAAGTATGTATATTGGGGAAAACAGAAATAAATGAGGAAACTAACTGGGGTAGTCAGTAAAGGAAGCCAGTATAAACTAAACACCTTAATTTTTCACTGCCTTCCATAACAAATCCATTGTATGCTTGGTCTCTTTCTTTCCACAAGATGAATTCCTCCTAAAAGGACTTCAAAAATCTCTGAAAAATTTAACTCCCTAACAGTTCTGCCCTCAAGTCTCCTTACTCATTATAAGTTATTCCTATACCCATTAATTCATAAGAGATAATATACCATCACACCACCTCCCCCTACAATATATAAAAAGGTTTTACATTCTACAGATTTCACTTAAAGAGTCTCAATCAAATATGGGATTATTATATGGCAGCTACAGTGTCAAAAAAAATTCTCAGGTATAATTTAATATTGGTCATACATTGGGAATTACACAAAAAAAGGATCTGTCCTTCGCAAAAAGAGAACAGTTCTTTCTATTGGTGTCACCATCTTGTTAAAAAGAATAAATAGAGTTTAGTGCATTCTTACTGGCAAAATGAAGGAAAAGCACAGAAATCAGAACACTAAGAAAGAAAACCATGGATATGGAGAAGACAGAATGGGAAATCAAGCTGAAAATTACACATATTCCAGAGTGAAAAAAAGAATGGAGACAGACAAAATAATTAATGACATTGTAAAAGAAAACATCTCCAAGCTAAAGAAATACTTTATCCTATAGATTAAAAGCTATCGATAAGTTTTAAATGAATGATTTACAATCAAGTGTGCTTTTATAAAAGTACATATGCCTGAGTTCAATCCCTGAAGATTCTGATCAGTTGGGACTGAGATGGTACCTTGATAACTGTGTTTTAAAAATTCCTCAGATGTGATTCTGATAAACATCCCTAGGTTAAAAATGATTCTTCAATGCAAAGTTTTTATAGATAAGAATACATATCTAGATAGTTTCTTAAGGAAATAAAAGCAGCAGAGGGAGGAGTGGGGGAAAGGCAGAAAAGAAGGAAAAAAGATGGGGAGGGAGGGGCAGAGGGAAGGTGGAAGGAAGGAAGAGGGAGGGGAGGAAGGAGGAGAGAGAGAAGCTGATGTTCAAAAATCAGGAAGAGAGTAGATGAGCGTGGTTTTAAATCAGTGAAACCCTAACCTATTTTAATACGAGACTGAGAGACACTGCATAAAATTAATAAATAGTAATATCCAACTATTTACAAAATAACACTAATCACTTTAAAACAGTTACCATTGTTACAAGTGACTTCCTCTGGAGACTAAGACTCTGATGTAAAGAAGGGTAAGTAAATGTTATAACACTATACACAGTACTTTTTACCCCATGAATTATTTTCAAATATACTACTAAAAATAAAAACATTTGTATTTATAGTAATTAGTAACATTTGTTGCTTATTATTTCCATGTTACTACTATACTAAACATTTTAACTGCATTACATAATTAAATATGACATTCATGTAATTTAAAAACTTTATGACATAGATAAAATTATACCTATTTTCCATTTGAAAAAAATGAAGCCTAACAAAGTTGAGTAACTTACCTGAGGTCACAGAACTGACAACAGATACATATGTCTAGCTTCCAAGTCTATACTCTTAACAGCTTTGACAAACTCCACTGAAGACAATAAATACAATAATCATAAAAGAGACTCTAAATACATCACACATTTACTAATTGGTTCCATATATGTAATGCCTCATTTTTAAACATTTGTATCCCCTGTAGCTATTCATATATATTCAAAATATATTAATATACAGTTATTGAAAAATAGAATGTATTGAAGGATCCATCCATGCATTTGGGGTCTTGGAAAGATTTAACTGGGCTAGGAAAGAAAAAGAATAGATTTTTTAGAATCCATGTTTCATAGGGAAATTTTTTTTCTACATGGGCTTCCCTGGTGACTCAGACGGTAAAGAATCTGCCTGCAATGCAGGAGACACTGGTTTGATCTCTGGGTTGGGAGGATCCCTTGGGGAAGGGAATGGCAACCTGCTCCAGCATTCTTGCCTATGGATGAATTCTATGGATGAAGTAGTCTGGTGGGCTACAGTCCAAAGGTTCGCAAGGAGTCAGACACGACTGAGTGACTAACATGTATTCACACATGCACACATGCTCAGTCTCTACGTTGTGTCCAACTCTGTGACCTCACGGGCTGTAGCCCACCAGCTTCTCCATCCATGGAATTTCCCAGGCAAGAGCGCTGGAGTGCGGTGCCATTTCTTTCTGCAGGAGATCTTCCCAACCCAGGGATTGAACCCACAGCTCCTGTATCCTGAATTGGCAGGCAGATTCTTTACTGCTGAGTCACTTGGGAAGCCCTGTACACACACACACACACACACACACACACACACTTCAAATTTAGGCCAAAATAGGAATTTCCCTAGTGGTCCAGAGGCTAAGGCTCTGCATTCCCAATGCAGGGGAGCCAGGTTTGACTCCTGGAAATTAGATCCTGCATGTTGCAACTAAGACCCAACCCAGTCAAATTAATAAATATCAAAAAGAAAATTTAGACCAAAATAAAAAGAATAGCGCAATGAACCCCTAGGGGCCCATCACTCAGCTTCAACAATTATCAACTTATGGTTTCATTTGTGTGTTCACTCATCTCTCCACCCAGAATTACTGAAAAGCACCCAGAAATCCTATTACTCCATCTATATTTTATTATGCATCTCTAAAACATAATCTATTTTCCATTAACTTTACCTCAAAATACTACCATACCTTTTAAAATGTACTGATTTCTTAATATGGTGAAATATTCAGTCAATGAATTTGAATCTCTAAGAACAGTAAGCTAAAACAATAAGTTATCAAGATTTCCTTCCACAGTTAACATATTAATGCTCATGATGATTTTCTATAATTATTAAATACCTCTTTCTTACCAACATATTCATCATATTTTAAGAAAATGAGCTTTTACTTCAATTTTACACATTTAGAGTTAATATGCTGACTACTAGCCTTCACTTTGTTCGTGTTATGTTAATTTTCTTAACCAAAGTAACACAGTAATGAACACCTTAGGGAAGGCGTAACTTTTGCGTTTCTCTAGAGAGTCTGAAAGTTGCAACATTATTAAAAGACTGCCAAACATCAGCTTTTCTTCTGAAAAACAAAAATTTAGGTGATTTTTACCTTCTTAATTTTTCAGTGCAGAGTTTACTGCCCCATCTCGTCTTCTTTGCTTGCCTCTTCTATTCCCTCATCTCTCAAAACTCCCAGTTATTACTATCTGACATTAAGTGTGAAGAAATGTAGAAACTTGATTCTTCAAGAGGAAACAAATATTACACCAAAATTAACACATAGTGAACTGAATTATGGAGTAAATATCTGTCCCAACATTCCCCTAGGTCAGAGGGTTTGGCAAACTCCAACCCTCTGGTCAAATCCAACCTAGTGTCTGTTTTTCACTTTATATATCTCACTGGCTATAAATGGTTTTTACATTTTCAAATGGTTGAAACAAAATTGAAAGAATAAGATTCTGTGACATATGAAATTGTATGAAATTTAAATTTGCCCATCAGCAGTGTTTCATTGGAACAGAGTGTTAACCCCTTCATGTATATGAGGTCTCGGAGAACATTTGTACTATTACAATACAGTCATAGCTGCAATGGCCCTTAGAATCTATGTTATTTACTATCTGGATTCTTGTAAGAAATATTGCCATCCTCTGCTTCAAGACAGTGAAAATTTTCTGAGTTGTCAATTTTTAGCAATTATTAATGGAAAATAGGGTTTTAAACACTGTTCAGTTATAGATCTGTTACTGCTGTCATCATCATATCCAGGCACAAAACTTACCAAAGGTTATAACGCAAATAGACACAGGATACTTACACATGTACATGCAGCCACACAAAATATTAAGACAAGTGCCCTAAGCAAACAACTCATTTTTGTTTTTCTAATATGTACTAGATATGCTTCAAGGTTATTGGGTTGGGGACATCATCTCCCACTGTTTTGTTATTTTCAATAAAGAAACAATTGCATACATACAAAGAAAAGCATACCTTTTTACAGCTGTATCAACAGAATATTCTTTTCTTTTGGAATGCAGCTGACATTGGATGTCAACTTTGACATACTTGGCCAACGATGCAAAATATGACCTCCATTACCCATGAGCATAAGTTTGGAAGACTTCTCCTGAATAAGATTTTCTTTGGGAGAAAGTGGGCTGGAGGGTATAATTATGGTTCGTTAACCTGGATTCTATAATTTATTTAGTTTAGTTAATTTATGATTCTATAAAGGATTTTATTAAGCAATAACATTAAATCTTCTAAAACATATTTTTCTTATATAGAATTATGTAAATGCTATAGATTTGTTTAAATTAAATACTAACCAGTATTCATGCTTAATGTGAGGAAAATGTTTGAGAATTATTATCTATTGAACTAACAATACTCCTCTATGCAGCCACTTATCCAAACAAGCATTGTATTAGTTTTTAGCATTCATAAATTCTTTTAGTGCACAATAAATAATAATAGTAATCATAATAATAATGTTTCCATGTTTCAAACATGCTCTTAAATTATTCCACCTAAGCCTCTCAAACCACAGGTAAGGAAATACTTGCCACCAATAAAATTCCTTTCAGTTGGTTAACCTAATGATCTTGGTTTATGTTAACAAATACCTTGTCATTTTATTTTGTTATAAAAAGAACATGCTAAATTTTGAAGACTTCTTTGTTTTACTCTAAAATATTACAGTTAGCCTATAGTACATCAACAAGCAGCAAGTTATAGTGTTTGACTTCTAGAAGAATTAAACAAAATTCATATGCATCTACAGTGGGAGACTGACATGCACCCATCTAAATAAATAGCCAAGGCTTGACATAGCAATACATTCACTGTGAAGAGATACTAAGACTGATGTACTCAGAAAGTCACATTCTCTATGCAAGCATTAACAAACTCAAGGACAGATTTAACTTTACACATCATTCCTGGCAAGAATGACATAACAGAATTATTACTGTAAGTATTAAAATATTTCCTTTGTAGACCTAATTCACAGGATAGTAAAGGAAACATATTTTACATGGTCTTTCACTTCTTGGACCTACTGAAAGTGTCTGATGTAGCTTATGTTTACCCTGAAAAATCAAGAGTCCACTGTGAGGTATTAAATAAATCCTTTCCCTGTTGAAATAATACAGTTTTACATGATAAATACACTTGGGTGAAAAAAGAATGTAGGTCCTACTTGCCTTTTCTTCTCTTTGTTGCCACAAATAGATTGCCAAAATATGCTGTTCATTAGAAGCAACACCTCCAAGTTCTTACCAACTTATATAAACATCTAAAGACAACATTTGTGGTTTTCTCATTTTTAAACTTAAATAATAAAAAGCCGAGGATCTCTGAGACAGTCTTCACAACACTCTATTCTTCCCAGTTACTCTGAACGAAATGCTATTACAAATATAAGTACCAATGATTCATCACCTTAAATTACTGTTCTGAAAGACAGTCCAAAGAATATTAGAAGTGTTTTCAACTCATTGCACTAAAGACAAAAAAAAGTGCAATATTTCTCTGTTCTCTGACTTTAAGTGTTCAAGAGGATCCCACCGATGGGATGTTGGAAGCAGTTATTTGGAGCAGGCTGCAAATCTCCCATCTCTGAGTTTATGACGGATGCCGGTGAAGTTTGTGGCTGGATAACAGTAGTCCTACATTGAGGAGATTTATGGGGAGGATGCATTTAGTATTATTCATGAACCACTTAACAAGCTTCAGCCAAGGATACAATATGGGCTTTGTTTATAGTCCCAGGAGGTCCAAAAAGGGCTTTTGAAAATTGAAGAGATTTTTTGATAAATGGTTGAGTATCTTGAGGTGGGCCTGAAAGCTATAAGTGTATTTTCCTGTTAACTTGAAGAGTCCTACATTTCATCCTAACTTCCCTGTTTCCGCAATAAAAAATTATCAGATATTCTGCTGGTATTTTATTTTGCTATTGTTCTGCTACATTAAATAACCAAGAGGGACACATTTTGTAGAAAAATGTTCATTTCACTCTCTATTACAGGAAGTTGGAGCATCTTAACAGGCTATCCAGACTATTTGAACAGAAATGAAGCAACATATGTTTGAAACTGTCTTTTATATTATATTCTTTATGTTTATGACCCACATTCTTTTCAATGAATTGCTATTTGTGGAAATTTATGTGTATAATAGTTCTAACTTAACCAAGAACTCAGTTCTATGGCTAACTGAAAGGCTTGGGAATCAGACAATTGCATTGGTGTGACTCAGCTGAATTAAATTAGGAAAAAGATTCCACCAGTCTCATTAGTGTAAGAAAGAATAGCAAGATATAGCTCACAGAACTGTTAACTAAAGGCAATAGTTGATAAAGTCAGAGAGAAAATTTTGAATATTTTGGAACATCACTGATTTTCTAAGCAATTTGCAGCCAAAAAAAAAAATACCTTCAGATATGACCATATTAACAAACAAGACATAATGATAATTTTCTTTTAATAAAAGCACAGGGCGTGGCAATGATTTCACCTCACTTAATTCTTAAAAATGATTCCAGAAGTGTGTCTATTCATTCAATTTTATGGCCACTTTGCATGAGGTCTTGAAGTGCTAGAGTCTACAGATTACAGTTTTAAAAATACATTATTGGGGATGGTAGCCTCATTGGAACTTTATGTAGACTGCTTTATTTCATTTAAAATGCCCATCCTTCCTTCTAATTTCTGTTAGTCAGCTCCTGTCAAACTTCAAGACACACGGCATCAGTTTCCCGTTGGCTAAGTTGTCTAATATGACTCCAACGTGGAAGCAGCTCACAAAATTATCAGGTTCAAGTCCATTATTTTATTAGAGTCAGACTCGGCCAAACTACTTGCAAAACATCCCACAATTTGTGAGGTCACAGAAAACTTCATTATTAGATTTTCTTCCTCTATCTCCTATCAACTCCCAGAAATATCTGACAATGGTTTAAGAGCCTGCTGACACAGTAGTGTCAACAAAACTACTAAATCAATGTACTTGGAAAACATACATTTTTTAAGAAGACATATCATCTCTTATCTGCTTGGAATTTAAACCATGGCAATATTAAAGTAGAGGAATTTAAATATGGTGTGGCTGTTGGAAAAAACATGATATCACATAAACAATATACTAGCTAGATACAGAAAAATGTACCACTTTTAATAATTCAGCACACACCAAAAAAACACACTAAAATAATGTGGAGGTTAACACATAAAAACTGGGGCAGAGAGGGGAGGGAAAAAGAAGGCTTACTCAAAGATTCTATTAATCCTCACTAATGTCTTGTTTTGCCTCCCCTAGGCACTAATTCTTCGGGAGAATGCCAAGATGCTAGATGATATTACCTTGGGTTTCTTGAGCAAGGAGTTGCTTTTTACAGTTTGAGACAGCAATGCTTGTGTCATCACCACTAACAAGTAAACTGGGGCTAATGTTTGCAAAGCAGAAAGTCAATTTGGAGTTTATAAAAGATATTTTGTTGACATCTCAAATAAGCCAGGTAGCTGGTCAAATAATTATCACTGTCTTCCTTAAGTGTGGAATCAATTGCCATTAATACATGAAACTAGACATCTGGCTGAGAACTGCATTTTAAAATGGAAGCCAATGTTTAGGAAGATGATCATTTGTGAACTGTTGTGGCCAGTGGCTGCCAGTCCAGCTTGTGTGCATTGAAAATGGTGCATTTCTTCAGTTTAGTTACCAGCATTTAGCTAGGGCCTTCCTAGAAGGCTCACTGGTAAAGAATCCACCTGTGAACGCAGGAGATACAGGAGACGTGAGTTCGATCCTTGGCTTAGAAATATCCCCTAGAGAAAGAAATAGCACCCCACTCCTGTATTCTTGTCTGGGAAATCCCATGGAGAGAGGAGCCTGGTGGGCTACAGTCCATGGGGTCGCAAAGAGTCAGACACTCGGTGAGTGAGCACACATGCGCACATTTAGCTATCCATCTCCACGTTTTTAACAGCCTGTTAATTCAGATCTTTAAGCTAATAGCCTATCTTGTGCAAAGCACGAGACCTTACAAGTAAAGGCACCGGCAGCTTGCAGATAAAGGGAGCAAATGTCTTTTTAAGATCTCTACAGGTGCTGGTCTAAATCTGTCAAGGAAGTGATCACAACACACGAAACGACAAGGTTCGGTGATAAAGCTGATGTGAGCGACTGCCAACAAAGACACCTGACATAAGAATACCAGGGCCTGATATTATGTCTGTATTCAAATAGAAACATAGTCATGTAATTACTTCCCCGGCAGAATCAGAGATCGTTTTAAAATGTGTAAAGTGGCTGGCCCTCTCTCTTTCCAAAACTTGAGCTTCTTCTCCATAAGAAACAGATTTGGTTCCCAAATTTAAAGTTTTTATTTAAAGGAAATGTCTTTTCACTTATATAAATTTTACAGAGAATCAGTTCCAAGATCTTGAATATATTGTAGGTTTTCACGTTGAAGTTCATATAGAAAAGTACTAGGGCGTATATATGGCTGGTACAAATCCCACTTAGCATCCTTTCCCTCTTGCCCTGTTGCAGAAGCTTCTACCACCTTCAGCAATTGTGCTCTGGCTGAAAGTTCAGGCTACAGACCGGTTGCCTATGTGTCCCAAGCAGAAGCCACACAGAAACAGCAGCAAAAAAAGAGAGAGCAATGAGTCAGACAGAATTGAACACTGTCTGGCAACAGAACAAAATGTCGTCTTAGAAAACACGGTGAGACAAAAAGATGTCTAACAAAACAAAACAAAAATGTTGTCTAGCCACAGTAGTGTATTATGCACTTCCCCCCTTGATTCTGTGTTCATTTAAGAGTTATGACTGCTGGACTCGGAACAAAGTAATTCAGGGAATTTTGTTTTTAAACAGGAAAGAAAACCTGTCCCTGCCTTCAAGGAGTTTCTGGGGAAACACCTGCATGCAAATAGCTCCAATCATAATGTAGTGCTTACTACAATCCCTGCTTTTCATAAATTAACCTGCTTATCAGACATAAAGTGTAGGTGTTATTATGGACTCCACTTTATATATGAAACAGCGAAGCGCAGAGGGGTTATGTAATTTGTCTGCACTTATACACAGCTGGTAAATGAAAGAGGTAGGAAGTCTGGCCCCTGCATTCAGGTTCTAACACCTTGTATCCCCCTCCCACTTACTTAACATTTAACAGAAAAATAGGAGAGAAAGAAGTGCTGGGTTGGTGAGAGAAGCTGGGAGAATGGTGGGAAGGTGGTGGCAGAGAAGCCAGAAAAGACGTCTGACTGGATGTGGTCAAACCACCTTTAAGAGGAAAAAGGGGACGTGAGTTGAAACTTCAAATTTGACTCACAGGCCCTGCAAATTAGAAGAAAACTTCTAAGTAATTTGAAAAAGAACTTTGTTTCCACTTATTTTTCTCTTCTTGAATATGTTTTGTTAACCCTTTGCTTGTTCAGAAACTTGAAAATTTGCAATATATTTCCTAGAAACACAGGCTGAGCCATAATTCAATTTATCCAATTTTCCAATTTATCCAATTATTTATCCAATTATCCAACTTATTCAATTTACTATGCTTCCCAAATATAGATAATTCTTCTCCATCACAGTGGTTATTTTGGAGGGTAGACACTTTCATAAGAAGGGGAACTGTTTTGCTCCTATTTTTCTGGATCTAAATTTAATGAAATTTCCTCTCTAATGAAGGAAGAAATATTTTTCTTTTTTTCTCGCTTTTCTTCAGTTTGGTCAAAATTGCATCCAAGTCTTATAGCTGTGATTTTCAGAGGTCAGGCAGTCTGAAATCCCTTTGCTTTGGAAAGCTAGTGAGCACAGAAAATGTGTGTGTGTGTGGGGGGGCATTTGGTAAAGACCATTTCACAAAATTCCACGGAAACAGACTGAAGGGATGGCATTTGATTGAAATCTCTATAAGATTACAGCTTTGGGCGAGAAGCATGTTATACCCATCGTCATAGGCCAAGTGGCTTCTCTTCTTTCCCTTCCTTTCTCCGCAACCCATTTCTATGTTAACTAGAAGGCAGCCATTTCAAGAAATGCTGCATTGAATTGTAGGATAGTAAGAGATGTCGTGCAACTGATATACTGTGAGGGGAGCAGCTTAATGGCAACTTTAACTGGTTTTCTGTAGGCTCATTAGCACAAGCAGTGTGGAACTGGTGAAGCGCTGTCCTAATCAGTGCAGCTGTAGGTTAGGCATTAGACATTAGGGTTTCCAGAAATTGGACCCCAGATAGCTCTTAGAACTGGGAGCCTATGTCTTATTTCACTGTCCTAAACCACTAGAAGAAATAATAGCCACAGCATGTTTAATTGCATTGTCATAAAAGTATCTGAAGAAAAAACATCTTTTAAAACCACTTTTGCATTTTCATTAATATGTTTTATCCCTTGGGAAATTTCTAACAAAGCAGCCAATGAAAATGTGATAACTACACAGTTTAGATTTGAATGAAATATGTTTTTGTGTTCTTTTTATTTGGTTATCTACAATGTCACATGGAAGCCATTCATAATTTATGTTCTACTTTGTCAGATTTTGATTCAGATTGTCCCATACATCTCAATTTTATCTGCTCAAACACAATTATCATTGTTCCCACTATTTGTGGACAAAGTAGAATTTCAGGATTCAACCCAGCAGTCACTTAATTCTGCTTTGAAATGATGAAAATAACATAAAAATAAAAATCAACCCCATATTTGGCAGCTACATGAAGTGTGAAGGTTTAAGTATTCTGGTGACAGCCTGTAACAAGAATAGAAAGTGGCATACCATTCATCAAGTTATTTGATATGTTCTAAAAAGGTGGAAATGGTGGAAAACACAGATATTTCCACTATATTCTCAAGACAGTAATGTCTGCAGGTATTCCTCTGAAGCCTCCGTGCTGAGGACTCCTTTGTCCAAAGAATTTTAAGAAGGTCTCCTGTGAGCCCCTTGCATTAATCACCAGCATCATCTACACGGGAGTTTCTCAAAAAGGGTGGAGGAGAGTCTTGTGTTGAGAGACCGTCAGAAACAGATGACAAGAACACCCCCAGCCCGAGACGGGGTCATGTAGAGTGGAAATATGAGCTCCTAACCCTTGACCCCACTGCCTCTTTATTTTGATTCCTGGAACAATGCCCCCTTGGCAGGCACAAGCAGTGGCCAGTTCTTCTCTCTTTTGTTAGGCTTGGGAAAAACTCTGGGCAGCTCACTGTGACTCCCACCTAAGGGCTTGCCTGGTTTTTAATTAGAAAGAATTACAACTCACACCATATTTTTTCAAATCATGGTTTTTAAAATGACCCACACAGTAACATATTTTTCAAATTTCCACAGTCAAATGAACTTATTACAAAGCACCGTTATTTTATGCACAGGATTTTTTTTTGATGGATCTACTCAGATATCTAAAACTTAAGCTGGTTTTGCTCCTGTATTAATGCCCTAATCACTCTGTGAAGTGATTTCACAAATGTTAGTAATCCTAGATCATGAAAAGATAGAAGGAATTATGATTGCTCTTTAGGAGCAAGACTAATATTATCCATATATGTTTTTACAATCTTGGAGAAATAACAAAAAAAATAAGAATTTCTCATAGAACTGCATATTCAATTATGCTCCTCTAGTCAAAAAAACTAAATAGACCTTTTTTTTTTTCTGAAAACACAGCAGCTTATTCTAATTTAATGCTAAAATAATCTGGTCTCTTTACATTTGATAGATTCCAAGATTCTTAAAAGCTTGTATATTTATGCCCCAATCAAGTAAGTTGCCACGGGCTTTTGTCCAAAGAAAATACAAACGTAGCCTACAAAGAAGAAGCAGTGGAGTAAATGTCACATGCTTTTGGTTCCAACAATTCAGAAGAATAAGCAGAGAGTTAACAGTCAACTAACAGTTTGGTATGTAGTAATAGGAAGAAAAAATCCGAATTTTCTATTTTTTCATACAGAAATACTTATTCCCACACCTCTCTCTCTTTTTTATCTTCCTTTACCTCTTCCTCCCCTTCCCACACAAACAAAAATATTGAATTCAACTTTCTCATTTTCAGTTAGAGCTGTTTACTGGTTAGAATTTGCAGCATGTAATTTGCCTAAACTTAAAAAAAAAAGTTCATTGGGGCTGTTATGGAGCTGTATTATGGAGCTGGTGTGAGGAAATCTAGTGTCAAAAGTAGTTAAAGTTGCTGCTTTTGTTCAATTTTAACTCGAGTTCAAACACAAGAATGTAAGCTGAATGTTTTGATTATGAGGTTGAAATTTTAATTCTTACTTTAGCATTTAATGAGACTCTGAGAAAGACTTTACAATAGTGTGTGTGGTTATTTTTTTTTTTTTGGCTACTCCAAAAATGCAGAATCACTGCTTCCTCAGTTAGGTATACAGCTAAAGAATTATTTAAACGTGATACTTTTCTTCTCTTTAGGATGCAGGACGCCTTGCCCCAGCTTCCTGGAAGAATGAAAGAATGCTTTGTGCAATTACTTAGTAATGGAAAACAAACCTTCTCTATCAAATGTACTATGCTATTAGATACTTAAAAGAAAAAAAGAGATGAAAAGAATCTAGTTTGGGGAAGAAAATTATGACTCCTGGAGGCAACTAAAAACATGGACTCAGTACTAGAGACAAAATTAGAACAAACATGGAGATTTTATAAAGGGAAAAAAAAGATGCTAAGACATATGATTGTAACTAATATCCCTTTATTTTTTAAAATACCATAATGTTAAAAATAAATCTTTTTTTCCAGATCCTATAGTCCCTTTACTTTTAAAACATATTCTCTAAATTAATATGCTACTTCCCCTATTATAGTCTAGAAACATTCATAAATTCAAAGGCTTTTCTTAAGAAAACCTAAAAGATGTCAACAATATCACCTCAGTTTTTTAAACACACCCATTATCCAGTTAAATAAGTTGAATTAAAAAGTGCTTTCTATCTTATCTTTCTTTTTTATCCCATTTCCTACAGTTCATTAGAGCCCTCCGCTCAAATATTACTTCTTTTTCCACTTCTTTTCAAGTCTCCCTCTCACTGGCCAAAGACGGGTCCCCACAATCATTTAAAAATGCTTGCACCTCTGACATATACACACTACCATGCATCAAACATACAGCTGGTGGACAGGGCGCTCCCCTCTGCTCTCTGATGGACTAGAGTGGAGCGGTGGGTGGGAGGGTGGGGGTGGAGGGAGGGGATACATGTATACATATAGTTGAGTCACACTGCTGTATGGTATAAACTAACACAACATTGTAAAGCAATTATATTCCAATAAAAATGTGAAGCACTAAAAAAATAAATTTAAAAATATCAAACAATAACAAAAATATTACACAATTTCTTTTTTCCCTCCAGCTTCTACTGTATTTCTTTTCCTTCCTTTAGAGCTAAAATGGTAGAACTGGTGTCTGTATTTCCACATACCACTTTATTTGCACCCATAACAAGCAGACTTTTGTCTCTACTAAGCCACAGAAACTCGAATCACCATGAACTCCCTGCTGCTAAATCTAACCTAAATCCCAAATCTTACCTCTGCAGCATTTAACACTGCCAAACGTTTCCTCTTCTTTGGACTCCTCTGACAATACACTCTCCTCAGTTCTTTCCTCTCCCCTCTTTCAAATTTCATATTTTAAAATCACTCCAAAGTTGCAAGAATGGTACAAATAATTCCCCTTACCCAGATTCAACAATGTGTAGTATTTTTCCACTTTCATACTTTCTCTTTTACTTGAGAGATGACTTGTTTAACTGCTAAGTCATGTCACACTCTTTGGGATCCCGTGGACTGTAGCCCGCCAGGCTCCTCTGTCCATGGGATTTTCCAGGAAAGAATACTGGAATGGAGTGCCATTTCCTTCTCCAAGCCTGAGCTAGGGTTCAAACCCATAGCCTCCTGCACTGGCAGGCAGATTCTTTAGCACAGAGCCGACAGGGAAGCCCCTGATAGATGCACGTGTGCATGCATGCATGCTAAGTCTCTTCAGCCATGTGCCACTCTCTGTGACCCCATGGACCGCAGCCCATCAGGCGTCTGTATTAATGGGATTCTCCAGGCAAGAATCCTGGAGTGGGCTGCCATTCCCTCCTCTAGGGGATCTTCCAGACCCAGGAATTGAACTCACGTCTCTTATGTCTCCTGCAATGGTAGATGGGTTCTTTACAACCAGAGCCACCTGGGAAGCCCCTTCCCCATAGATGACAGATAGATAAATAGGTGAGGACACATGCTAAGTATTTTCCTGAGTCTTTTCAGCATAAATTACATACGTCACTTCTCTTTACCTCATGTCACTTCTATAAACATTTCCTAAAAGAAAGAATATTCTCTTACATAGCTATGGTACAATCATCAAATTCAGGAAATTTAATATTGATATAAAAATGTTATCTAATACATTTCATTTGCCTAATGTTTTTCACAGCTTTTATAGTACAGATTTTTTTTTTTTAAGAACTGCACAATGCATTTATATACTTCTCTGGTGGTTTTTTTTTTCAATATTAAATTCAATTTTTAAATATTTTGGGCTGGAATACTGTATAAGGAGGGCTTCCCTGGTGGCTCAGAGGGTAAAGCGTCTGCCTGCAGTGCGGGAGACCCGGGTTCAATCCCTGGGTCGGGAAGATCCCCTGGAGAAGGGAATGGCAACCCACTCCAGTGTTCTTACCTGGAGAAGCCCATGGACGGAGGAGCCTGGTGGGCTACATTATCAGTCCATGGGGTCACAAAGAGTCAGTCACGACTGAGCGACCTCACTGTATAAGGAATGTTCTATGCCTTTCAGAGTATCAAATCTGGTGGATCATGATGCTAATTTGCTCTTTATTAGTGATATTAATATTGATTATTGGTTAAATTATTTAATATTGGTTAAAATTTTGTCCAATATCTCCACCATATGTTTATTATTTCTCCCTTGGTAATATAAAAAGTAAATAAACAGAACCTCAATTAAAAGAGTTGGGAGATCAGAAGGCAGATCCCTCATGCCCTGAAATGGTCACAGAGACCAACAGGAAGAAAAAAGACTCCTTTTCCTTCCTGGCAAGGACTTAGCCAATGAAGAGCCATGGACTCTTTATTTACAATAGGTCATCCCAGTTCCTCTCCCCTCTTTTCTACAAAAGAGCTTTCCTTTCCTTGCTACGTAGTAGCATGTATATGGCTCACCATGATTGCAGACCCTGAACTGCAATTTTCTACTGATACCAAATAAACTCATTCATGCTTAAAAAGAAAAAAAAAAATCTAGCAGTCTATTTGTTGACCTATTCAGGTCAACATTTTGATGGCCCTTATGGGATCAGAGAACTGTCCCCCACACACACCAGCCAAAGGTTCTAGGACTAATGAGCAAACGTGTGGTATCCACTATTGAGTTCATTGTTACTCACTGTTTTCTCACTGACCCTGGGGTTTGAAGGCACATCTTTCTCCTTGATCCAAGGTCACACACATTTGTATTTAGAGCTCTCCCCATTTTATTTGAAATTCATTTTAAGGATTTGTCTTCCTGCTGAAGCCATTGTTCTGTATTCTGTATTCACTGTCTACTTAAGACATTTGACACTTTGGTCTGATTTTGAGATCAGACTCTTTCAAAGGTCAAAATCTTGCAAAGGTTTTTCCCAAAGTAACTAAAGATCCTCACAGATTTGCTTTAAAGACTTTAATGTAGATCAGACTCCTTCCCCCCATTCCTTCAGGAACAGGGGCTGCTTCACTGAAGCTGTGCCATATCATCAGCCTTCAGCCTATCCCTTTGGAAGGAATTATCTCTAGAAATTGGCTGAAAAAGCCTAGACCTGGCTTCTCCAGGACCAAGCTGTGTCCTTAGAATTAGCTAGTGTCTAAGCTTGGAAGCTGATTGAACTAAGCTGTGTGAGCTATAAGCTGTCAGAGCTGTTTGAAAATTGTTCTTCCACTCTAAAGAAAAGTTTATGACAAATGAGATCTCAGTTATATAAATATTTTGAGGGTGTTCCCCAACAAGGACTCCAACTGAATTTACTTTTAAAAAACCTTACTCATTCCTCATGTTTATTTCCAACTGAATAGACTTACCTGACCAAAGGAGAACTTGTGAAACCCATAAACTTATTTTCCTTAAAACTGAATTTGACTACAGTTTCTTGAAAACTTCCAGGACTGAGTGAAACATTTATTTTGATTGTTATTTTGAGACTTTACAAGGTTAGCAAGAGTCTAAAATTGCCTCTTTGTTAAATAAGATTTTAAGATTCAGTGATTAGAGAAAGAGAAAATGACTCCCAAAGTCTCAGGCTCCACCTCCAGCGACATCTCTCTCCTTCCCTTTGACACCACCCAGCATCCTCCATGGGCTTCTCTCCTGGCTCAGGGGTAAAGAAGCCACCTTCCAATGCAGGAGACGCAGGTTTGGGAAGATTCCCTGGAGAAAGAAATGGCAACCCACTCCAGTATTCTTGCCCAGGAAATATTACAGCCAGAGACACCTAGCATTCCATGAGGTCGTAAAAGAGTCAGACACGACTTAGCAACTAAATAACAAAACCCTCTATACTCTCAACTCCACCATACTAATTCTGTTGCCACATGTCCCCCTCTGTCTGAAACTGTCCACTTCCTTTTCCTCTGAACTTGCCAGAACCTGTTCCTTTAAAATTCAGCCTTCTGAAGGTCCAAGGCTAAAAACCTTCATTTCTTAAGTCTACTGGACAAAAACTGAAACTGTAAGCCACAAAGATTTTCTCAAAGTAACTAAAGATACTCACAGATTTGTTAAAGACTTTAACATAGTCTTTCAAACTTATCAACCTGGTTTCTCTGACTCCTAGTTCATGTGTCTGTCAGTGAAGGTAAGGCCCAACACTGGAATAAAGATTACTAAATGGGAAAATTACAAAGGCTTTCTAGGATTACAGCTGTGAGACCAACCTGCTAACTTATTATATGATCTGGCCCGAACAATTGCTAAGAGATTTCACCGAGCAATTCCGAGAGCCTTTCCAAAGCCTGTTGATTGAAACAAAATTTAGGCTTGCACACAAAAATCTGAGAGTCTATTCATGAACATTACAACTGATTTCAGATCACTTCAAACCAAAACTCTGGCTTTCCTTCATATGCTGCTCCCACTCAGCTTTTGACTCTATGTTTATTAATGAACTAAACTAGGATCTTTCCCTTCTAGTAAAAAGGACCAGTATGGAATGGGGAACTATGTCCACTTCAGATTTAATTAGTCTTATTAACCAACTCTCTCTCACTGCAGACAGGTCACCTCGAAGGAAGACAACCAAAATTTTTAATCTTCAACTCCAGGAAATAAAGGCTCCTAAACAAACCCAAAACTCCCCTAATTTCTGCTATTATTGCAGAAGAGCTGGGTTCTTGGAAAAGAGATTGTTACAAATGCAAGGGCTTTAGGTATTTTCAGCTGTCTAACCAGTCTTTCCAAAGCTCTCCCAGTTCCCAGTGGCAGGGCTCTAAGGAACTACAGCAGCTCTTCCCAATCTTTCCTCTTAACTGGCTTGGAGAGGGACTTCCCTGGTGATCCAGGGGCTAAGGCTCCACGTTCCCAGTGCCGGGGGCCCAGGTTCAATCCCAGGTCAGGTAACCAGAGCCCATATGCTGCAACTAACAGTTCACATTCCAAAACTAAAAATTCCGTATACCTCAGCTAAAACCCGATGCAACCAAATACATTAAAAAAAAATTTTTTTAATTGACTTGGAGAAATATTTTTCTGGATTAATAACTTCCAGTTCTAACTGACACCTGAGCTACACTCTGGTGCTCAATTCCACTTCTAAACAGCAGCACTTGCCTCCGAGTCCTAACGCACTTGAAATAGAGTCCTGTAATGAATCTCACGAGTTCCTGTCTCCACGCCTGTTCCCATGTGTTTACGCCCTTTGGGAGACATACACCATTTTCTCTGTAGTTCCTCTGCCCCTACCCATTTGTTAGGCTGAGACATCTTAGAGGACTATTATGCCAGAATTACTTTCTCCCCAAAGAGGAAAATAATTCTAGAATTTTGACAGTAATAAAAGAAACACAAATCAGGGAGATTAAATGACCCTTTGACATGTTTTATTTGTTACATCTCTGATGGAACTAGAGCTAATTCTGGAAACACTGTGGTTTATTGCCATTGAACCAACTACCACCCTCCTGATGGATAAAATCTCCAACTGGTGTTTGCAAAATTTACAGCACACCTCCCATCAAGATTCTGATGGTTTCCTCAAAGCCTCTTCCCAGAATTGATCAATGCCATATAAGTAGAGAACTCCTTCAAGGCATCAAGCCCATAATAAAAGATAATAAGGCTCCAAGGTTCCTTATTCATTACACCAGCCCTTGTGAGACTCCCATTTTGCCAGCAGGAAAATCTGGGGGCCCAGAAGGGAGCCTCTGGGGTCAAGGACTCCAAACAACAAACAACATGTCATAACTTGACACTCCATTGTCCCAACCTCATACACATGTTACTGATGTCCATTCCCACCGGATGCAAATTCTTTACTGAAACTGATTTATGCAGCACATTTTTAGTATATTTGTTGGTGAAACTAGCCAATCCCTTTTTGTCTCCTCTTGGAAAGGAAAGATGATTTATCTGCACTGCAATGTCCCGGGGTTTACTGAGAGCCCTTCCTATTTCCATCAGACCCTGAAGGCGGATCAGGGTGGTACAAAGTTCCTTAGAGGTTCTACTTTGTTGTAATATGTGGGTGATATGCTTCCTTGCTCTCCTTTTTAAGCCCTCTTTACAGAAAAACAATATCCACCTGCTAGAGATTTTAGTCTTAAAGGGATATAAGGTTGCCAAAAACACCTGTGGTTTGCCCAAGCCCAGGTTTGATATTTAGGGCATCAAATGTCAAAATGAGGGTTACGCTGAAATCCAGAGAGACTTCATGGGGTCCTAAATTCCTCCAAATGCAAAACTAAGTGCCATCTAAAAGGCTTTCACAGACTAGTTGGGTATTACTGAAATTGAATTCCAAATTTCTCTATGTTCAAACCTTATGTTTTGTTGTTGTGTTCAGATGCTCAGTCATGACCAACTCTTTGTGACAGTATGAATGGTACCCGCCAGGCTCCTCCGCCCGTGGGGTTCTCCAGGCAAGAATCCTGGAGTGGGTTGCCATGCCCTCCTCCAGGGGATCTTCCCCACCGAGGGATCTACCCCACATCTCTTATCTCTCCTGAATTAGCAGGTGGATTCTTCACCACGAGTGCCACCTGGGAAGCCCTTTATGTTTTACTAAATAATAACAAACTAGACCCAGTTTTATGGGAAGAACCAGATGACATAATCTTCAAGGCCTTAAAGGAGAGTTTGAAGAATCCATCTGTCACTGGGCATTCCAATGATCATATTCCCTTTTTCCTTGTTGAATATGAAGAAGGGGATGCCTTGAAGCATGCGCCCCAAATCACAGGGATCAAAATTAACCCATAGGCTATCACAGCCAGCAACTTGGTGCTGTGGCAGGCATGCCCGCTTTGCCTTGCAGCCATGACCACCGCTTTTTCAGGTAAGACCACTGAGGAAATTGTTGAGGGGTCTCTGAGTATTTTCACACCTCACTCAGCTGTCTCACCTCTCAGTAAGTTCTTTTGTTAACTGCTCCTCACCTAACTCTTCTACATTGTAATGACAATACTCTGGTTACTCTTCTCCCCTCTGTCACCGATAAAGTCCCTCACCACTGAGAAAAGCAGAAGGACCACCTCCTGACTCCTCACAATGATCTACAGGAAGCCCCTTTGAATAATGCTGACTTATCATGTTTCAGTGATGGCTCTTGTTTAAAAGGCGACAGTGGCAAATACTGTGCTGGATATGCTTTGCTAATCTTTTTGATGTTGAGGCAGCATCTTTACCTATGCCTGCTGCAGCCCAACCGGGTAAATTATATGCTCTTCACAGGCTTGGACTTTAGTCAAGGGTAAAATTGCCAATATTTTTCTGATAGTAAATATGTCTACTGAGTAGCTCTTGATTTTGGAATGCTGTAGAAGCTTCATGGCTTCCTTACTTCCAGCGGAAATAAAATGTAAGCCCCCTTCAATGGCCCGTAGGCCAGGAATGACTGGATGCAATATTTTTACCTGCCCATTTTAGCTCTGATTAAGATTCCAGGACATTCTAAACTTGATTCTTTGGAAGCTAAAAGAAATCAGCTTGCTGCCATTTCCACAAGCAATACTGCCTTTAAAGGACCAATAGCAGCCAAAACCCTGTCATGCTCCAAAGGGATATTTCCATAAACATCTTAGAAAAACTGGCTAGAGAAGCCCAACAGTCGGCCTCAGAAAGGAAAAGGCAAGACTGGAAATTCAACAGCTGTTGGTTTGATAAAAAGAGAAAGCTGTGGCTTGGACCTAATAATAATGCAGTCCTACCAGAGACTCTAAAATCACCAGCCTGTAAAGCAACCATACTCCAATAAAAATTAATTTTAAAAAATTTACGTAATAAAATTTGTCACAAATTAAATAAAGTTGCTGCTCCTCACCACTGTGCATGCATTAAACTATTGGCCTGCTGAGAGATTGCTACTCTTCATGAATCAGAATTGGTGGGGAAGCGTGACCAAGGCTGGAAAAAGCATCTACTTCATGGCCCCACTTATCTGAAGTACCACCTGGAGAAGCCTATCTACGTTACATTCAACATTTCAAACTCTTTAGCGGACGTTTTGAGATCAAGCAAGTAGACGTCATACAACTTCCTCCACCTCATGAATGTAAATACTTCCTAGTCATGATCTGTACATTTTCACACTGGACTGAAGACCTCCCTTGCCTCTCCTGTGGCCCAAGTCCTTTTGGAAAAGATGATCCTACCTAGGGACCTCCTCCAAAACTTCATAGTGATCAAGGGACCCATTCTACTGGCCAAGTACTCTCTCAAGTCTGTGCTGGTTGGCCAGTTATACAACACTGTCACTGCGCTTACCACCCTCAATCCTCTGATTTAGTTGAAGACATCAATAGCATTAATAAGACTTAATTGGAAAAAATTCATAGATGATATCCAAATACCTTGGCCCAAAGCATTGCTGTTGGTCTTTCTAAATGTACCTCTTATGAAACTCAAAATCTATCACCTTTTGAGATATTCTTCACAATATGACCAAAGCACTTGTCTCCTGCTTCTTTTGGCCCACAACTGATAAAAGGATACTCCAGTGCAGTAAAAATCTAATTGCTTCTTTTAAAAATAAACATGTGTTGGCAGAGCAATTTTTTCACAATGTGCTCTCAGGAGATGAAGACCTTAAGCCTCCCACCTTTCCACCTGGAGATTTGTACTTTGGAGAAGTCACCTCCAGAAGGATTCTTTCCAAACTCACTGAGTAGATGCCATTCAGGTACTGCTAACCAGCCCTGTGCCACCAAACACATGTGAGTCTTGAATTCACATGAGACACCTAAAGAAAGTGCAGCGCATTGGACCTGCACATCATCCAGTGGCTGAAAGTAAAGATTTCCAAGAATTGAGGTGGATGACATCTCATGGCACAGCTTTCCCAAGATACTGGAGCTGGTCTCTTGGAACTTCTTGTAGAACCTTTGATGATGACATAGGGCTTCAGATGATCTCCCATGACTATGATCTTGATAACACATGAAGTTTGGGCCAAAAGTTGCTGAGAGTTCGCCCTCCTCACTTGTGATTCAAACGTAATGTCAAATGAGTTTGCCATCTGTACTCTTTCCTTTCGTATGAGGCATTACATTCAGGTTCTTCTTGGCATTGCGAGGCAAAAATTAGAAAACTGCTAAAACTAGAAAAGCTGACTCTTGATTAGTGATGCTTTCCAAGAAAGATCCTGATCAAAATGGGGATATGCAAAAAATTAATAAACAGAACATGGAGAGAGAAGCCTGGTGGTCTACAGTCCATGAGGTCGCAAAGAGTCTGACACAACTGAGCGACTATGCCTGAAAAATAAACAGAAACCTCAATCTGAGTTGGGCTACCAGTCCATCCTAAAGGAGAGTAGCCCTGGGTGTTCATTGGAAGGACTGATGCTGAAGCTGAAACTCCAATACTTTGGCCACCTGATGTGAAGAGCTGACTCATTGGAAAAGACCCTGATGCTGGAAAAGATTGAGGGCAGGAGGAGAAGGGGACGACAGAGGATGAGATGGCTGGATGGCATCACCGACTCGATGACATGAGTTTGAGTAAACTTTGGGAGTCGGTGATGGACAGGGAGGCCTGGCGTGCTGCGGTTCATGGGGTCGCAAAGAGTCAGACACGACTGAGCGACTGAACTGAACTGAACTGAGCTGAAGGGGGAGCTCTTACACGATGTGACACCTGTATCTGCAACGGAAGAAGGAAGGACTCCAGCTTCCCGGGCATAGACTCAGCCCATGAACAGCCGCGACTGCTCATTGCATCAGCCCTCCTGACCTCTCCCCTCTATAAAGTGCCCTCCTTCGCTTGCCCTGCAGAGACTTGCACGTGGTTTCCTGTTTTTGCAGACGCTGAATTGCCATTCTCTGCTGATCCCAAATAAACCCATCTTTGCTAGGGAAATATTTAGCAGTTTATCTGCTTCAGGTCAACAACAGAAACTATAGTCAACTGTTATATTCACAGTAGTTATGTTCTATTAAGTTGTTGCAAACCCTGAATTATGAAATATTGATCATTGCCTCCAGAGGGAATCCTGGATTAACTTCCTTTGTGCCTCTAGTTACAATATGTGTATGAACCAATCAATACCTAATCTTCTTTTATGTGTTTCTTGTTTGTTTGTTTGTTTAAAAACAGCTAATTTTATATTGTCAATTCACTAAATTAAGCTTATAGCCAACAGTATTGTAACTCATGCCTGAAGAAGATCATCTAACACAGATTTTTTTCCATAAAGCACATCACAAACTTTTCATGCTTTGAAACACCAGAAAGGACATCATTGCTGTGTTTTGAAACTATCTGAAACAGCAAAAACCCAACAGACTGTCCAACTAACCAACAAAAAGCACAAAAATGCAAGACCTGACAGTAAGTGTACCTTTAAGTAAAAGGTACATTTTACTTAAAGTAAAAGATGTTTGCTTATAGTATGAAACCTGAAATGAGAATGCATATCAAGTGATTCAGGTTTTTCACCCTTCTGTTCATATTTACAAATGACTGAGAATCTGAGGTACACATGAATTTTAGCAAGCAGTTGAATTCTGAAATACAAAATTTGTGTATTCATGAGAATCAATGTGATAAGCAATTTCTGGAAAGATATTTAATATTATGTAAGTATTCTGAACCTCATTTAACCTCTCCGCCCCAGATTTATCAACCACTTACTCTTTCCTTAATATTTACAATGATGGCTGCAAAATGGTGATTCTCTCATTCTTTCTATATTTATTAGTCAGCACCTTCTGTGAAGAACAAGTTTCCCTTCTTAATCTATCTACCATCTATCATCATCATCTTCTATTGATTATTATCAGCAAAAACTCATGAAATCAAATTTTATTTAATGAGTTCTATTACAATGTTCTAATATATCATCTGAGCCTATGAAAGTCCTTTTGCGTTGGCTCCTGATATTTCAGTGCCTATTTCTGGTACCACAGATATTTTAGGCTCATCTTGAAATTTCCCTTACCTCCCTTGTCTTGGAAGCAGCCATTTTTCCAAGGGACTCTGGTCCATTTCAGGGGAGAATGCTTCTTCCCCACCTCCCCCCTTGGATGCCTTCTCTCTGTCTCTTTCTAGAGTGCTCCTCCTCTGGGAAGGGAAGTGACTTTTTGCTGTCCTGGTTACATTTGAAGTTCACATAGTTAGTTCCTGAAATACCAGAGATCCTCAATTAATGAATATTTTTATGAAAACAGGGTAGGGATTAAGTAATCCAAAATTTCATTTTACTCTGTGCATCTTCTAATGTTGGCAGATATTCTCTAACCTTCAGTATATCTGACACTATGTAAAAAGGCATCATGTCAGAGACGGTTACTATTGTGATCTCTTCCTTCTATCTAGAATTATTTTTACTAGAAATTTTTAACATGGGTTTTTTACCAAGATCAACAAATAGGGTTGTAAGATAAGATACAGAACACCAAGTTAAATTCAAATTTCAGGTAACCAATGAAAAAATTTTCAGGGAACTATGTCCCAAGTAAGTTTTAAAATTCCATTGTTTACCTGAAACTCAAATGTACCTGGGTGGTCTATGTTTTTTAAATGTTAAATCTGGTAACCCAGATTATTGTTATAATTATAGATTATAACAATTATAGATTGTTATAATTATAACAATTATAACAATTATAGATTATAATTATAGATTATTGTTATAATCTAACAATAGATTATAAATGTTTAATAGAAAATATTCTGCCAAGTGAAGTAAGGACCTCTAATATTTTCTGGAAATAAAGGTAAAATTGTGTTGAAAACTTTTCCAATATTGTAATAGAAAAGAACAAGAAAACAAAGATTCTATTTTCCTGTCTAGTGTACTTCGGATACTTCATGGGTATGCCTCTGAATTATTTAAATTTTTAACTTTTTTTCAAAAATGTATACAAATGTATGAACACGATTGTAACCATGTTTCTCATGCTCCACAAGGAGTTGAGCGGGTTGAGTGCCAGGATGCAAAGCAGACGAAGGTTTGTGGAGGACCAGAGGTAACAGGCTTGGGATCTCAGACGAGCCTGGCGAGCTGCAGTCCAGGGGTCACAGAGAGCCAGACCGGCTCAGCGGCTGAGCACACAGCACCGCTCAAAGCAGCCAGGGCCCCAAGCCAGCACTCTCACGGGGGAGAGCTCTGCTTCCCGAGGATGTAAGAAGGTCTGCACAGAGCAGAAAGCTCTTCTAGGCCAATGGCAAAACCACACAGAAAGACAAAACAGGAGAAAACTCAAACGCCAAGTGTAATCTAATTCCTTCAATACATAACTCCAAACTTCAGTATCTTAATTTTTGCAGTAAAAATAAAAATGGTTGAGGTAGAAGTGTCATCACTGACATGGATTAAAGGGTGGCACCATGTCAGTTCATCTGTCCTACTATCAAAGTGGAGAAAAATAGCCAGTTAATTCAAATGTGACTAAGATTTTAGTGGTCATTCTAGCATTGAGAATGTCAGTGCAGCCTCACAAAGCTCTACTTTTTACGGGAATGTGCTTGAGGTGCATTTAAAAGAACAGATTTCAGCTTGAAAGGTGTCAACTTCAGTGTCCAGAATGGTGAATGTTCTACAACTTTCAGTTTGCTGGGCATAGGCTATTTCCATTCTCTTTTGATAAGCTGACCAGACCCTGAAACTTTGTCTAATTTACAGGAGAGTGAACGGGTAGAAACCTTTAAGGGTCATAATGTTACATGATATTTAATTTCAGCTTATAACAAAGAGAAGAAAAAACAAAGAATAAAGAAAAAGATAAAGAATAAAGAAAAATTCGAAGAATATGATTCTCTCAGCATATATATCACTTGAAAGTTATAACAAATAACAATTTGCTGGGACAGGGGTTCTCCATTGATTTAAGAAAAATTCATTTTTATCTTTGTAAGTTTAACTTAACTAATCTCTTATGTAACGTAACTGTGTGCCTGAGTAATTCTGTTTTCCTGTTGGGGGAATGAAGACTGCTAAGACTTGGTGATGCACCCAAGAGGCCCACTGACTATGGCAGGGAAGCCACATTCCTCTGCTGGTAAATGAGGAGAGCCTTTGTAAATGCGTCTACTCAATAAAATCTGAAGCCATATGTGAACTTCAGTATTTAAAAAGGTGTGCTCAGATTTCCTCTTTCAAGACATTCCTGGGTCCAGGACTAGCTACACAACAAGGGGAAAGAATAGTAGATAGAATTTATTACTTGGTTTCTTTATTTAACAATAAACAGTGGAGTTTTCACATGTAGATAAGACATGTTTGACAGTTACAAAAGAGATTCATGGAAATCTGGAGGCTATAAATCATTCAAATGTTTTCCAACTTGAGGAATGATACCATATGGCAACAGTGTAGAAGATCTGGTAATGAAGAGTCTTACACATTTGGTGCTTTTGCTAGGATTTCATTATTTAGCACACACTTTCCATAATAAAGTTCTTAAGGAGTAATTACTTATCAATTGCATAAAGTTTCAGTTAAGTAAAAAGAATTAACTCTAGAGACCTGCTATTGGCATAGTACCTGGAGTCAACAGTCATGTATTGCGCACTTAAATGTTTATTCAGAGGGGAGATCTCACACTGTATGCTTACCAAAATAAAACTGAAATCAAGCAAAAAGAACAATATATGAACTCATCACATTTGTTGCTGCTTTATGGTGTTCAAAACATAAGGACTGAAAAGGACACCCAAATGAGTATTCTGGAAAAAAAAAAAAAAAGTCAGAGACAGCAGAATATAAGTTGCAAAGGTATTCACTCCACATAGTGTTTACCTCTTGGTAATATGCCCTCTTGGTAAACACTAGGAGAAGATGCTGTAGAGTAAAAATAGATTGGCCACAGTTATCATTCATGCCATTAGATCTTTTCCACAAAGAGCCTGATGTGTCTCTTAGCTGATGTGACTTCTGTCTGCATATAAAAGCCTTTTCAGGATCCAGTAAATAACAGTATTTGGTGCATCTCTTCCTCTTCTAAATATGTTCCAAATCATAGGGTAACTATCTGTACACAGCAGAGAGTTAAATTAATTTCAATTGTTAGTATAAGTTTTTACTTCCATTTCATCATCATTCTCAATCCTGTCAAAATTCAAAGTCTAGGAGAGAAAGAACTAAAACTGTGATACAGGTAACATTTTCAGGAAAATAAAGTTCATTCTGTTGAGTTATAAAGAGTCTTTAGAATATGCTTTAGCATTTCCAGCTAAATATAGCCAAGAAGAGAACCTCTCCCAGCAGGTAAGGAAGTGGCAGGTGTAGCGGGCAGATCTGGGACTGGAGTTTGGCTGCTTTCTTCCCTGATGGTGAGAGATTATTTTCAGAGTGGAAATATACTTTAGGGGAGTCAGTCAGCATCTCGGAAATAGTCCCTAAGTGCAGACACAAGCACTTTGTTTTGCCGTCAGGATGAAGGGAATAACCATTTGGTTGCTCACCGTGTAAACACAAATTTCAGTTGAGGGATTGTCTCAAGCTTACTTTCAGAATGTGAACCAGTGGCAGAAAACACGCCCAGAGTTGCTTTTTTCCTTGTTTGGCCCTCTCATCATTAGAAAGGTTTTAACTGTGGCCGTGCGGCTCTGTTGAACCTGACAAGTCCTGTAGCGATTAAACACTGGAGCGCTTGGCCAGCAGCCGAGCAGGAGGGGCGGCGGCCGCGGCTCGGGCCGGCCTGGAGGGGCCTTCAGCTGCAGCGGGGGTGCCCAGGCTAGCCTTGCCCAGCCGCCGGTGCCCCACGACAGTAACACGGGGGGCCAGGTCCTGCCGCCTGGAGCTGCAGATGTTAGGACAGGCCTGGAAGTCAAACGAGGGCCTCAAGTACAGCCTCGCATTTTCAGAATTCCTGTCCACATATCCAGTGCAGTGTCTGTTCTTTGCGTTCCTCTGGACTGTAGCCTGCAAAGCTCCTCTGTGCATGGGATTCTCCAGGCAAGAGTACTGGAGTGGGTCGCCATTTCCTCCTCCAGGGGACCTTCCCGACCCGGGGATCGAACCTGCATCTCCCACGTCTCTTGCGTCTCCTGCGCTGCAGGTAGATTCTTTACCGGCTGTCGTCAGCAAAGCCCCTTACAGATGCTTTCTGTGAAAGGTTATTAGGTTGTTAAAGCTATGGTAGCTGTCAGCGAAATTTAAAGGTGAGAGAGTCCGCAGTGTTCTAATTCCTGTTCATTTTTATTCAACATTAAGCAGTCATTAAGGTCAATGTTTTATCAGTTTTCTCTAGTTTCAGTAGAAATTGAAATTTATTTTTGCTTTCATCTAATGTATGTCATTGCTAATGACATGATCATATTTTTCTGATGTTGATTGAGTTTCAGGGCCTTTAGAAAGTGTCTTGATGAAAATTTCAGGCTTAAAATTAATGCTATTTATAAGGAGAAGGGGGGCTACCCCGCTCAGCTATAAAGAATCTGCCTGCAATACAGGAGATGCAAGTTCGACCCCTGGGTTAGGAAGATCCCCTGGAGAAGGGCATGACAACCCACTCCAGTATTCTTGCCTGGAAAACCCCATGGACAGAGGAGCCTGGTGGGCTACAGACCATGGGGTCACAAAGAGTAGGACACGACTGGAGCTATTGAGAATGCACACATAAGGAGAAAGGACTTATGTTCCTTCTCCCACAAGTTTGACATTCATGCATGTATGAATAAATTTGTTTCTAGGGAGCATTCGGATTTTTTCAGTGTGACTAGTATTCCCTAAAAGTGGTTAAATCCACAGAGAACAAAACTATGAAACCAAACCAGAAGTTCAGAGAAGGAAAAAATAAACTTATGAGGTAAAAAAGTAAATATCATTTACCGTATTAGAATCTGTATCATGTATAAAGCAAACTTTGTTGACTTGATCTTTAGTTGCATGCACTGTGAGGAACATTTAAATATACAACCTACAACTTTTTAATATATTAGGTTTGGTACAAAATATCTTGAAGTTGTATCTCATTGAAACAGCAGTATAAGAAACATTACTTAGGCTGAATTTTTGAAAATTTGCAAGAAGTAATTTTTTATCATTTTATTATATCAATTTTCCAAAATAGTGTGATGATAACTTGGGCTCCCTTGGAGGCTCAGTCAGTAAAGAATCTGCCTGCAATGCGGGAGACCTGGGTTTGATCCCTGGGTCAGGAAGATCCCCTGAAGAAGGGGATGGCCACCCACTCCAAAATTCTTGCCTGGAGAATCCCATGGACAGAAGAGCCTGGTGGGCTACAGTCCAGGGGTGGCAAAGAGCTAGACACAACTTAGTGACCTAGCACAAGATGATGCCTGACCAACCACCAATGGTAACTACTTATCCATATTTGTGTATGTACTTTAGGTGTCATTATGAGCTCACAGATATATTTTCAAAGTATATTTCATTCCTTTTTATGGCTGAATAATGTTCCATTTATGGATATATTACATTTTGTTTATTCATTTATGTATTGATAGTTGCTTGAATCATTTCTGCTTTTCAGCTATTATGAATAATGCTGCTATGAAATCCACATACAAGTTATTGTGTTGATTTATAATTTCATTTATCGTGGTTGTATAACTAGTTGTGAAATTCCAGAATCATATGATAAGTCTATTTTCAACATTTTGAGGAAATGCCAGACTGTTTGCCAAAGTGGCTTCCCACTTTACATCCCTATTAGCAATGAATTAGGCTCCAGTTTTCCAGCTTCTTCACATCCTTGCCAACACAGTCGAAACTTGAACAACATGGGTTTGAACTGCTCAGGTCTACTTATAAGTGGAGTTTTTTCAATAAATCTCCAGTTGTCCCTCCGTATCCATAGATTCTGGATTCAGGCACTCAATCAACTGCAGATCATGTGCTAATGTTTACAGTTCATGGTTGGTTGAATCTGCAGATGCAAAACCCAAGAATACAGAGGGCCAATTATGAGACTTGAGCATTCATGGATTTTGCTTCCATGGAAAGTTCTGGCACCAATTTCCCACACATACTAACGGATGATTGTAGTGGCTATTGTCTGCCATTATTAGTAAAGTCATTTTCTTTGTGAGTGATATCTCTGTGGTTATATTTTGCCTTTCCCAAATGACTAATGATGTTGAGGGCCTTTTTTGTGCTTCTTAATTATTCATGTATCTTCTTTACAGAAATGTCTATTAAAATCTTTGGCTCACTGTTATAATTTTTTATTGAGTTGTAGGAGTTCTTTATATATTCTGGTGGTTGTTTGCTTGCTAAGTCATGTCGTGCTCTTTTATGACCCAGTGGACTGCAGTCCACCAGACTCCTCTGTCCACAGGCTTCCCCGGGCAAGAATACTGAAGTTGTCGTTTCCTTCTCCAAAGGATCTTCCCGACTCAAGGATTGAACCCAAGTCTCCTGCATTGGCAGGCGGATTCTTTACCACTGAGCCGCCTGGGAAACCCATATATTCTGGCTACAAGTCCTTTATCAGATGTATGATTGTCCTGTCTTTTCTCCTCTGTGGCTTGTCTTTTCACTTAATGATATCACTTGAAGCACAAAAATTTTTATTTTGATGAAGGCCCGTTTATTGATTTCCCTTTTATTACTTATGTTTGTTTGTTTGCTTGTTTTGGTGTGAAATCTCAGATATTATTACCTAATCTGAGATCATGCATAATTATGCCTGCATTTTCTTCTAAAGGTTTTATAGTTTTAGTTCTTATATTTAGGTAAAAATAAGTCATTTCTCCAGGGAACACTGAACTCTGGCTTCTTTCAGTGGGTAATGATATGTAGAGACCCAAACCTGTGTTCGGGGTGAACACTGCCACAAAGCTTTCACAGTTTGTTCTTCAGTGGACAGTCAGAAAATAAATAATGTATATGAATTTGAATTAGTACTGATATTTTAAATTTAAGATTTCATAAATTTACTTAACTTCTAGGATTTTACAGTTTTATCTTTGTTCTTTACCTCAAAAATTAATGGTTCCAATAATTTTTATTTTTTTTATTCTTAACTACACCTGTGATTCACGGGGTCGCAAAGAGTTGGACAGGACTGAGCGACTGAACTGAACTGAATTGAACTGACACCTATACAGTGTTAGCATGCTTTAGTGCTTGGCTGGATTGCCCTGGTGGTTCAGTGATAGAGAATCTGCTTGCAATGCAGAAGTCGAAGGAGATACGGGTTAGATCCCTGAGTTGGGGAGATCCCCTGGAGGAGGGCATGGCAACCTGCTCGAATCTTCCTGCCTGGAGTATCCCATGGAGGGAGGAGCTTGGTGCGCTACACTCCAGAGGGTCACAGAGTCAGACGCAGCTGAAGCCGCTGAGCGCACATGCACATACTTTAACAATTTCAAATTTAAAGATGAATGTTACCGTTAAAACTCAGAATACTGAAAAAAGTTTCAGATTTTTAAAAAATTCTTTGAATATGATACCCCAAGGATATCCACTTAAAGCACTGTATTTCAAAGTCTCTTCTCCAAGTGGTCATTCCTCTAACTGATAAAAAGAATGTTCATTTGTTTCAGTTGTTTTTCAGTTTGGGGGAAGTTGTCACATTTTATTAGTATTTCAGTTGTGTTAAGCAGTTGCAGAGCTCCACAACAAAGTGAACCACAGAAATCTTGCTTCTATCCCTGGGCCATTCATTCTATTTCTTTGTGCCCCTTAAGAGAAACCATTGTTATTAATTTTTGAGTTTTTTCTATCACATATTTTTGAAAATATAAGCAGGTAATACACATAAATATTCATATTTCCACAACCTTCTTAGATAAAAGTTACCATACTTGCTTTTTTTCACTTAACAATAGCATTTCGATAAAATTTTGTATCATTCTATATCTAAATCCTATATCTTCCTTCCTTTTGTAAGTTTCTCCAGTGTGTGGATGCACCAATAGCCTCCTATTAATTGATATCTGGGTTAATTCCATTGTTTGCTATTAAAAATACTAGTGCTATGAATAGCCTTGTGCAGGCATCACTTTGCATCTTTGCCAGTGTATCTCTGGAACATGTGGTTAGACGTGGGCTTGCTGAGCACAGCAGACAGTCTGTGGTCCTTCACTGTTCCTCCTCTTCCCGTTTCTGTGCACTCCCCCAGCATCTGTGAGTCATTGCTTCTTATGGCCCGCAGCTACAGGCAATGAACCTAGTCAAAAAGAGTCGACTTTCCTCATAGCTCAGTTGGTAAAGAATTCGCCTGCGATGCAGGAGACCCCGGTTCGATTGCTTGTTTAGGAAGATCCCCTGGAGAAGGGATAGGCTACCGACTCCAGTATTCTTGGGCTTCCCTTGTGGCTCTGCTGGTAAAGAATCCGCCTGCAAGGTGGGAGACCTGGGTTCAATCCCTGCGTTGGGAAGAGTCCCCTGGAGAAGGGAAAGTCTACCCACTCCAGTATTCTGGCCTGGAGAATTCCATGGGTCGCGCAAAGAGCCAGACATGATTGAGTGACTTTTTCATTTCATTTTCATAAGGAGTCAACTGTGTCACATGCTAGATATTGATGAGTGCTAAGAACAAAACAGAGGGAGGCAAGGGGTGTTTGGATTGCCGGGTTGAAGTCTGAGATTTTAAAATGGTTGTCATGGCAGGCCTCATTGAGATTAAGACATCTGAGCAGACCTGGAGGAAGTGCAAGAGCAAGTCACCCATGTGGCCGCCTGGGTGCGGGAGCTTGCAGGCAGAGGGGGTGCATCGCTGGGCAATGTCAGTGGTGAGCTTGAGCGATAGCTAGAAAGCCAATGTGACTGTTTGGGGAAAGGAGGAGAAGAGGTCACGGACCTAAGAGAAGGCAGGTTATTGACGGACCTTGTGAACCACCGGGTAAGTGCTTAGCCATTGGTGGTGAGTACAAAAGAGAGATACTAAAAGGTTTTGAATAGAGGGACAGTAACATCTGAGTTAAGTTTAAAAACTCACTCTGAAAGGTATTACCAGAATGGAGGGGAGGAGGGGGGAAAGATGGAAGCAGCAGAACTATGGAAAGGCTGCACCATACCCAGGAGAGAAGCGGTGGGCAAGGAGA